>CAJGYO010000010.1:84637635-84998608 GCA_904845875.1 Miscanthus lutarioriparius
TGTTTTGGTGAATAGGCAAGTCTTCAAGTTTGCATCTTCGGAGGTGAAGTCCACTAGATATAAGTTGTTGTATCTAAATCCATTGAATATCACTTGATTATCATCCACCTTGGATGCAACAACTTCCTTCTCGGTAAACAAGCATTGGAAGCCAAGATCACACAATTGTCCAACGGATAACAAGTTGAAGCTCAATGAAGCAACATATAGTACATTGGAGATGGAATGATCATTTGATATTGCCACTTTGCCCAATCCTTTGACCTTGCCCTTTGAGTTATCTCCAAATGTAATTCTCTCTTGTCCATCTACCTCTTCATCTAGTGAGGTGAACATACGAGGATCACCGGTCATATGTTGAGTGCAACCACTATCAATAACCCAATGACTTCCACCGGTCTTGTAGTTCACCTACACACAAGAGATTCAAGCTTTAGGAACCCAAACTTGTTGAGGGCCCTTCACCTTCTCAACAAGTGACTTAGCCACCCAAATATTCTTAGGCCTATTCTTGTTAGGGGGTCCTAAGAACATGACTTTCATCTTTCCACTAGAGTCCTTTCTAAGCATGTAGTGAGCATTGAAGGCAAATGGTCTAGCATGCTTGGGCAAGGGTTGTGGTGGAGGAGTTTGGCACTCATGAGCAAAGTGACCTTCTTGTCCACACTCAAAGCATCTCTTTGGCTTTGGCTTAGGCTTTGATTGTTGTTGTTGAACTTGAGCCTTCTTCTTCTCTACATGTGCCACATATCCAATGCCACTTCTATCCATCTTCATGATGGTGTTCATAAGTAGCTCACTTTGGAGATGCTTGCCTCTTGCAAACTTGCTCAATCCAATCTTGAGATGCTCTTTCTCCAACTTGAGCTTCTTGTTTTCTTCCTTTAGAGCATCATCTTTCTTCTCTTCCTTGAGCTTCTTATTCTCAAGGATCAACTCTTCATCATGATCAAGAGTTTCTAGCACAATGGTGTTGTGGCTTTTCATCTCTTCAAGATCATTCATGAGCTTCTCATTTGCATTCTTGAGCTTGACATACTCATCATAGTCATTGCACTCAACCACTTGCTTGCCTTTGCCACTAGATCCTTGCTCAATGCTCTTATCAATTAAATCATCACATGATGTAGCTATATCAATCTTAACAACATGGTTAGTAGCATCATGTGGCTCATTTGGTAAAAATTCTTGAGCGATAACAAGAGTATCATAATTGATCTTTAGAGTTGTATATTCATCTTTTAGCTTGTTGTGGCTAGTGATGAGCTCATTGTGCACCCACTCAAGTTTATCATGTTTATCTTTAAGCTCTTTCTTAGAAGATTTGAGCTCCATGAGTTTGGATGATATAGCTTCATTTGCTTCTTTAAGCTCAACATTAGCCTTTTCCATTACATCACATTTTGCTAAAAGTGAACCATTTTTAGCATCTAGCTTTTCATTTTTAGCTCTACTCTTCCTAATGATCTTAGTGTATTGTCTTAGTATTTTAATAAGATCATCATAAGAAGGTGAGTCATCATCATCATCACTATCGCTATCACTGTCACTATCATCATCTCTAGCACGCTCATCATCACTACTATCAACATTGTTTGATACCTTGCATTCACCCTTGGCCATAAGGCATAGGTGAGTAGAGGATAATGGCGGTGGTGGCGGTGAACATGATGAAGAGTCAATGACAATGGCGGCCACCTTCTCATTGTCACTATCATCGTCGGATGATCCACTAGATGAATCAATGTTCGTGAGCCAATCACCAACAATGTAAGCCTTTCCACTCTTCTTCTTCTTGTGGAAGTCCCTCTTCTTGCCATCTCTCTTCTTGTATGGCTTGTTCTTCTTCTTCTCATCTTCTTCATTGCTTGAGTCATCTTTCTTGCCCTTGAACTTCTTCTTGTACTTGTCTTTCTTGGGCTTTGTGCATTGATGTGCTAGATGACCAAGCTCTCCACAATTGAAGCAATCCATTTCAGAGATTGGCTTCCTTCTTGAGCTACACTACAAAAAATCTGGGCTTGTATGACAAACACCATTTGTCACGTTAAGTCAAAAAATTGTCATATAAAGCAGCTTATGACGAAAATCACGTGTCACGCCGGTCGTCATATAACGACCGTCACATAATGTACCGCGTGATGATTTCATAAGCAACCGTCACAAATTGTCTGACCTTTTGTGACGGTTACCAAATGTCGTCACAAATTGTTCCCTTTTATGACGGTAGAAACCGTCACATAATAGTTGGTCAACGCGTCACATTTTGCAACTGTCGTCACAAATTGCGGGTTGGGAGTCAGGTTTGGATGACTTTTTGTGACGTCCCTCTCATGTCATGTTATGTTTATGTAGATTATATGACACTGATGTTTCGTCTTGTTTGGTATGGTTGTAGGCCATGTTTTGAGACAACTATATGGCGTCACAATTAGCCATGGCATTCATGACGAAGCTGGCATTCATATTCAGTGACGACATACAAATCTTTCATCACATGGAACCAAAGCAGAATACACACAGATATATATATATCAGCCCAGCCATCATCGCCAGGCTTGACATCAGAAGGTAGTAATCATACACAATTCACAGAAGTGCATACACATATATTCCACTGGTTCCAAACACAGTAGCAACCACATAGTTCCATCACAGATCCACCACATAGTTCCACCACAACTAAACCACAGAAGTTCCACCATACAAGCATAAAGCACCAAGTACTGACAAAGTTCCAACCACAGATCAAGTTGTAGCAAGGTAGCAATAACTTATACAAAAGCCCCATCCACAGAAACTGCTTCAAACCTACCTCAATCTTTCTGAAGTTTCAGGACAGCTCGCAGCAGTGCATTAGTCTCTTCAAACTTGGTATGCATCCCCTTCACTTCCTCTTGGGTCTGGCGCAACAAACTCTGATTTTCTTGAAGTGCGGCCTGCTGAGCTTGAAGCTGTTCTTGCAATTCTTCCTGCTTCCTAGCAGCTTCATCTCTTTCAGCTTGGAGTCTTGCCTCAAACTCAGCTTGCATGCGTGCTTGTGCTGCTGTCGATGAGGCACGGCCAGCCTTCGACGGTCGAGGGACACCAGTGTTGGGAAGAAAGGTGGATGAACGGCTAATCTGGCTGAGACTGTCAGCAACAATCTTGGAGGGCGACTTTTGTGCTTCTCCTTCTTCTGGCTCTCTTTCCTTCTCTGCCACCATTTGTGCCTACAAAAATTGAATGTAGTAAATAAGAAGTCCATAGAACAGTGTTCAACCAGGCATGTAATTGAGTACAGTAGATGTATCCTATCATTTTGTAACTTACATATATTTCATTGGCAAGAGGAGTTCGACCACTTTGGGGACTATTCATGCATTCACCAAAGAAATCAATAGCATCAGGTTCCATGTCGTTGTACTTAGCCCTCTGTAACATTTAAAAAACTTGGATTACAATGAAGCTAAAGAGAGGGTGAACTCTGAAATCTTAACTATGAGGTGCCACTGAAATTATTTGTGTGACCATGAAATCTGAACTAGGAACACTTAGCAGCAAGATTGGTTTTACTGAAATCTGAACTAGGAACTAGGAACACATGCCAATAGCTAGATGCCAATTATTGTGCTAGAAATCACTAGACATAAGATTGGTTTTTGTATATTCTAAGAAATCAAACAGCATGTGATAACTTGACACAAACCAAGCACATGGTAAGTACTCTGTTAAAACTGACCCATCTTTCTTGCTAATTATACAGAAAACACAATGCCAGCTTTGTAGCGAACTTTCAAGCAAACATGTACATACAGTTTGCATTGCACAGTAATGAAAAGGTTCAAGCCATTCATCAGGCAATCAGGTTTGCCTCCAAAACCTTTCACATTTCAGTGGAAGAAGCAATAGTATGCTTACCAGGCTGTACCGATGGGCAATATAGGACCTAGATCCAGTCCTTTGGTGTAGCTACACTTGGCCTCGGTTGACTTTATTCTTAGCACATCTCTCCTGCACTACAAATGCAATACGAAGTTTACATTGACATGCACAGTTTGCATTCCATATTAACAAAAGCAGCTGATGCTGGTCATGGACCTGATTCTTTGGGTCACACCAATACTCCACTAGTTTGATCCATTCCTCTTTCTTCATCTTTGGTGGAGGTTCTTTGGCCAACAACTGTTCTCTTGACAGTGACTCATCGAAGTACTTCCTTTTTAGGTGATACCTCGTCTGCCTTACTCCCCTCTTAATGATATCAGTGCATGCATCAAGGCTTGGTCCCTCGTTCTTAACGTCCACATCCAACCTAGACTGCAGGCACACAAATGATTTAGTAGACACAATTTTCACATGGGATTAGACTAATGCAGGGAAGTACTTGGAGTGAATTAGATATCTCACCGCCACTTTCTGAAGCACTTTTTTGACTTCTTGTTGCCCCGCCTCATCGTTATAATCCTTCCAGGATGGGAAGATAGGCAAGTTGTCTCTAAGGAGCACACCAGTTTCTGATGCCAGCTTTGCTGCCTGAAGTGGTACATCAGGTCTTTTCTTCCCTTCAGCCACTTGGATAGCCAGCTTCTTTCCTCTATTTAGCATCTTCTCTAATCCATGACCCATGGTTTTCTTGCGGACTTCCTTTCGGCGCACTGCATTGGCAAATAATAAGCAACATGTGTTGCTATAGCAGTAACAAAGGATCATACTAAATGGAGAAAATAATGTTTGGAAACACGTATTGTTTACCTAGAACCAAGTCACCAACTCGTTCTCCTTCATCTGTATGACCCTCTGAAGTAGCAGCCCCAAATTGTTCAACTGACTCATTGAGGTCATTGCTTTGCCTAGAACTCTGTGCACCTGGCGAGGTTTCCAGCACTTGGTTTACACTAGTTGTGGGAGTAGGTTCACGAGACAAGGTACCAGGGTTTGGACTAGGTGTAGACCTTGCTGCAGTTTGCCTAGGAGGACTAGGCATTGTGTTTGGAAGAGGTGAAGACATGGCTGCACTAGTCGTAGACATGGCTGCATCATTGGGAGTAGGTTGATGAGACAAGGTAGCAGTGGAGACACTAGGATGATACGCAGGGTTTGCACCAGCCATAGGCTTGGCTGCAATTTGCCTAGTGAACTTACGAGGACTAGGCACTATGTTTGGAAGAGGTGAAGACATGGCTGGACCGGTCCTAGTGATTATTGGATGAGTAGGCACTGTGCTTGTAGTTTGGTTGGTTTGGCTGCTGCTTGTAGTGAGCTAGGCTTGCAGTTGGCTGGTACTAGAAACAGGTGGAGGTTTAGGGTTGGCTTTGGAAGTGTACTTAGGAGGCAAGGGATGTCTTATTTTAGGTGGTGGACGGCCACCAGGCGAAGGCATGGCTGCACTTTGCCTAGTCAATCTGGTTGGCGTGCGCGGTGGCTCCTGGTTGGCAGCCGCCTTTGTTGCCAACTTTTGCTTCTTCGGGCGAGTTCCTGGCACCATTGGACTTTCCTGACAAGAGAAAATGTATCTTATTAATTATGAAATAAGTGTCAAGTAGATCAATGAACTGCACTGAAGAATATGATTGAAATGGACAGACCATAAACTTGTCAATTGCCTAGTAATGCATCTCACCTCATCAGAATCATCAGTGTGAGATTGGTTATCAATATCAGATGATGGATCATAATCATTGTCAGAATCACGATTATCAGATAGTAGTTTCTTCCCTTTGCCCTCGGGCTGTTTTCGCATAGAACCTCTAATCTCTTCTGTTAAGATTCGAATACCCAAAGATTTAAAAACATCTTGAATTTCCTTAACATTCTTGTCCCTGTCCCGCTCATACTTGGTTTTGGTCATGTTCTTCTATTACTTATTACATGCAAACGCATAGAATGAGCAGAAACTAGAGTCAGTTTCTGAAAAGAATTTGAAGAAAAAACTAACACATCAGTAGTGAAAACTAACACATCAGCAACAACGCAACATCATTAACTATTACACCAGTGCTGCATTATGCTCAATCAGCAAGTTGTAATTTGGTCGCATAGGCGCCTAATCAGTCAGCACTCAGCAAGATAAAAGCTGAGTGAGCATTGAAGCAATTCTGATCAAACAGATCCACAGCTTCAGGGCAGCACATAACATGTACGTTGAATTATCGATGACAAGGCGCATAACTAACTACGAAAGTACAATATGCAATCGAAGGTAAACAAATTATAACTCATTAATGGAAGAAAAACACCCACCCACCCACACAAAATACAGTCAACACAAATGTCCTAAACCCCAAATGTACAAGACTTTTTCCTTAGCAAGAGCTCTACATTCCTATGCATCACAACTCGAAGCATGAGGAAGCACCGCAGCCCATCTGCTACTCAAAATTCAAAACCCATGAGCTATTAAGCTTTCCTCCCAAAGTCCCAGCATGTCCATTTACCAGCACTCCCACATCGAGCAATACTGCTCTAAGCCATAACCATCCTCTAAACGCATCCTCGACTGTCGAACACTTGGAACTCTCTCATCGCATCAGCCCCAACTGAACCTCACATTAGAACAAGCCCCGAGCAAGGAGCCGGCGCCACCAACCCAGCAGCGTGAGATCCAACCGACGAGGCGGTCCAGATCCGACGCGACTCGAGCGATCTAACCGGGATGGGCGTGAGCAGGGACTTGGATCCGTGGCAGGGAGAGGCCACGTGGTAGGGTCGTGGGCACGCACCTTGTGGTCGGACTCTGAGGCGGAGGTGAGTATGGACGGAGGTGAGCGGAGGCGGAGGTTCATCGCTAGCGAGCGGAGGCGGAGGCGGAGGCTCGTCGCCGGTGGCCGGCGGCTGGCGAGCGGGGTTGCGACGCGATGCGCGGGCACAGCGGTGAGCTTGTCGCCGTGCGGGACTATGGGAATGCGCTAGGGTTTAGGGGAGGGAGGAGGAGGCCATGGTCTACGGTGTGAAGGTGCGGAGGCGGGCGGTTTGGTGGCGGCGGGCGCTGTGGAGGCGGGGCGGCGGTGGGGATGGAGATTGGAGATTGCTGACTAGGTAAGAGGATAAGGCGAGGAGGTTTTGGATGGCTTGAGCGGGAGGCGGGGAGGGGCCCATGTGTCGGCCCGGCGGGGAGGCCTTGGTGCAGCATGAAAAATTGGGCTGACGCATGGGCCCGATTTGTCGGTGGCACGTGGTGGGCTGGCCCAGATGTTCATCAGCTCCCACCATTTGTTCAAACATTTTGTTTTTTAAATCTATGGCAAAATCTTGTAACAAGTTTTTCTCCTACATACTATCTCCAAATCAGACATTTTTTCCTAAAAATTTCTAAAATCATGATCTATCAATATGGTGAGTTGTTTTTCGTCCATTTTTTCATGGTGCAAACTTTGATCAAAGGAAGAAGTTCAACTTTTAAAAATTGCAACTTCAACCAAAATTTGAAACTCAAATCACTTCATCTGCAAAAGTCATGAATACAAGTTGAACAACTCATCAAGACCAACAATTATTATTTTGGTCATTTGTCCATCCGACAATGTGATAGTAAAGTAGTTCATAAATTCTACAATCTAAGTTAGAGTTTCATGAACTAGAAGTTCAACATCAAAATAAGTAATTTTTATGAACTTTTACTATCACTTTGAAGTGATTTGAGTTTCAAATTTTGGTTCAAAGTTGCAATTTTTAAAAGTTGAACTTCTTCCTTGATCAAAGTTTGCACCATGAAATATATGGCCAAAACAACTCACCATATTGATAGATCATGATTTTAGAAATTTTAGGAAAAAATGTCTGATTTGGAGATAGTATGTAGGAGAAAAACTTGTTACAAGATTTTGCCACAGATTTAAAAAAAAAACGTTTGAACAAATGGTGGAGCTGATGAACATCTGAGCCTATATGTCATTGAAACGCTGGTCCACTTGGCACTAGCCTAAATAAGAACTGGGCCCACATGTCATATGTAGAAGGGTGCTTCACTTGTCTTTGAATCGAGCACAGACCACAGAACCCGTCACTTGTTTTGGCCGCTCGGCCTCTATCGCCGGCCACCCCTCCGACCCCCCACCGGCGTCCACACCACCTCAGCCCCCCTCTCTTGGCCAGCTGCAGCCACGCCCCGCCCCTCTGGGCGCCGCCCCTCCCCACATCTCTCTGCTCCCCCTCCCTTCTCACCGCTTGCTATACGTGGCGAGGCAACTCGTGGTGGTGCTTGGCCGGCCAGTTGAGCTGCTCGCCGTCACAGAAGCCCCCACCATGCCGTCACAGAAGCCCCCACCATGCCGTCATAGAAGCCCCCGCCAGTGGAGCTTGGTCGGCCAGTTGAGGCAAGGTGGATCTGTTTTTGCTAAAATAGAAGGTGAGCTGAGTGAAGCAGAGTGTTCCCCTTTTGAATTTTTCTTACATTGCCTTTACTTGTTTGCACCTAAATACTTGCAGATCGAGATGGATAGGAGATGGATTTATAAGAGTGCACCATTTTCACCAGACTTTATGTCTGGCGTTCAACAATTCATGGAACATGTCAGAGGTAGATATGGTGCAGATGACAAAATCAAGTGTCCATGCCGAAAATGCCTGAACCAGAAAGAAATAAGCCAAGATGATGTACAAGAGCATATCGAAATCAATGGTATGTCTAGGTGCTATACTAGGTGGATTCACCATGGAGAGGAAGATAATGATGTTGGTCAAGATGATGATGGAGAACTTGCTGTTGTACCTGAAGATATGTCATGGGATGGAAATGAACAGGCACCACTTGATGAGGAAGGACAAGCTGAAGATGTCATAGAAGATAGTGCACGGGGAGTTCAGGGGATGATTCAAGATTTGCACACGGCAGCAAGCCATGGCTTTGGTGGTGACTTATATAAAGAAATCATAGAAGAGGCAAAGCGTGAACTTTATCCAGGTACCAAAGAGTCTAGGCTAACTTTCATTATTAAGCTGCTGCATATAAAAGTGTATAATCGGATGACAACATCTGGGTTCGATGCATTCCTTGCATTGCTTTCATCATCTTTGAAGAATGTGCCCGGCCTTCCTAAGTCATATAATGAAATGAAAGCTCGCTTGGAAGCTTGGTTTTGGTTATGTTTCTATTGATGTGTGCAAGTATGATTGTGCCTTATTTTGGAAAGACCATGAAGGCGATGATCATTGCCCGCTTGTGGATTCACACGATGGAAAGTGAACAAGGAGGGCAGAAAGAAAGTTCCTCACAAGGTCCTTCGTTACTTTCCAATTATTCCACGCCTTCAGAAGCTTTTTATGTCGAAGGAACGGGCACAATATGCAAGATGGCACAAGGAAAAGAGGGTACCAGTTGAGAATGAAATGAGACATCCTGGCGATGGGGAAGCTTAGAAAGAATTTGATGAGACTTTCAAGTCTTTTGCAAATGATCCCCGAAGTTTGAGGTTAGCCATTTTCTGAGATGGATTTAACCCATTTGGGCGGATGACCAATTCATATAGCATATGGCCGGTGATAGTGGTTCCATACAATTAGCCACCATGGATGTGTATGGATCAATCCAATTATATGCTTGCTTTGCTAATTCCGGGCAAAAAAATCACCGGGCAAAGATTTCCATGTGTTCATGCACCTCTAATAGCAGACTTGATTACTCTTTGGGGTGGTATCCCTACTTATGATCTTTGTTGAAGGCAAGAATTCAGGATCGCAAGCAGCGATTCTATGGGGAATCAATGACTACCTGCATTAGGCACCTTGTCAGGCAGAACCACAAGGGGTTACTTTGCATGTGTGCATTGTGATGAGAATCCATGTTCTGAATGCCTGAGAAACAAGATTGGTTTCATAGGACATAGATGTTTCCTTCCACATGACCATCCCTGGAGGAAAAACATAACTTTTGATGGCCACCATGAAAATAGAGACCAGCCAAGGAAATTTAGTGCAGATGAGGTTATGGCAAGGTTGGATGAAATTAACTATGTTCCAGGCAAGAATCTAGATATGCCAAAATCAAGAAAAAGACGCCGTAATGGAGAACCAGTTTGGCATTTGAAGGTTAGCTTGTATGATTTGCATATTGGTCAAAACTGAAGCTACAATACAACCTTGATGTTATGCACATAGAGAAAAACATATGTGACAACATTTTGTCAACTCTACTTAATATTCCTCACAAGACAAAGGACACAATCATTTAGAGACTAGATTTGGAAGATAGAGGTATAAGAAAAGAGCTTCATTTGGTGGAAGACTCCTCAAAGCCCAAAGCTTGTTACGTTCTAACACCGGAGGCAAAGAAAAAGTTCTTGGAGTATGTGAGCAATGTTAAATTTCTAGATGGCTACGCCTCTAATATATCAAGATGTGTCAATCGGAGGGAGGAACAATGCATGGGCTAAAAACACATGACTCATCATATCTTTGCTTCAACGTTTTACCAAATGCCCTTCGTGGTTTGGTGCGCAAAGATGTATATGAAGTACTTGCTCAATTGGGAAGGTTTTTTAGACAACTTTGCTCAAAAACTATAAAGGCTGGTGCACTACACCAGATGAAGAATGATATTGTCATTATCCTTTGCAAGTTGGAGAAAATTTATCCTCCTGCATTCTTCGATGTTATGGTTCACCTAGCAAAGACACTTACCGGATGAGGCACTCCTTAGGGGACTAGTTCAAGATGCGGGTGGATGTATCCCATTGAGAGAAGATTGGGCACCTTTAAGCGTTTCATCCGCAACAAAGCAAGACCAGAAGGATCTATTGCAGAGGCATACACTGCCTATGAGTGTATGACCCAGTGCTCAACATATTTTAGTGACATTATTAATAGGTTCACTAGGCCCGAGAGAAACTTTGATGGAGACATGTCACCCAATGGTTACTCTATTTTTGCACATGGTAATAACCTATTGGGTGCTTCAAAGTTACATTACGAAGATAAAGACTATGACTATGGTTTGGTTTGTTCTAAATAATTGCGAAGAGGTTGATGAATACAAAGAGTGAGTAATTGTTGTGATGTCATTGCATATAACTTTATTCAATATTGGTGTCACAAAAACTAATTAACTTATTCCTTTATTGCAGCTTGTACAGGGAAGAATTAGAACACCAACAGGTGAATGATATTGAAAAAGTGATGTCAACACAATTCGCTGCATGGTTCGAGAAACATGTGTGTGCAACTTAAGAACCTTTGACTAAATGAATTATGATTCAGTATATTTTCAAAGTAACTAATTCTCTATCTTTGCAACCTGTAGATTACCAGATTGAAATGCGAAGGCACAACTGACATTGATGAAGACCTATACTCACTTGCATGTCGGCCGATCAACCGTGTGCGTTCATACACAGCATGTATAATCAATGGGGTAAGGTACCACACTAAGGCTCATGAAGAACATAGGCAGACACAAAACTCCACCATCAAAACTGAGGGTACTCACAATGATGGCACTATTGACTTCTATGGCACAATCACAGACATTATTGAGTTGACTTATGCTAAGAACAACAAAGGAAATAGAACTATTACCTTATTGCGGTGTGAATTTTACAATCTTTAGGGAAGGATATACCAAATGAAAGATGATGGTTATTTCAAGAGCATTAACATCCAAGGTCGATGGTATAAGAATGATCCTTTCATTCTAGCCACAGAAGCTTCACAAATATTTTTCTTGGAAGATAACAAGTTAGGTCCATCATGGCGAGTGGTACAAGATTTTGGCCATCGACATATATTTGATGTAGAAGAGTCCAACACAAACCAACCAATCCATGAACAAGTGCAGATGAGATGTCAGGAGGCATACCAAGAGGAGAATACTTCTTCCAGAGATGGTATAGTTGGGGACATTTATCCTGAAATGGATTTGCTGCACATGGATCAGCCAGGCAGCCCTGTCAGTAGAGACCTTGTCGAGAGCATCCGTCGACATGAACATATAGCTCAAGGTGAAGAAACATACGGCGAAGATGAAGATGACGAAGATGAAACCTTCCTTGAGTACCATAGTCCAGATGAAGGCAATATGGCAGATGAAGACAGTGATGATGACTAAACTTTGCATTTCTAGAGATTTTTGTGAACCATCCACTTCTATTAGTGATTCTGTTGTAATTCTGAACCATGAACTTCTATTAGTCATTCTGTTGTATTTGTGAACCATGAACTTCTTTATGTGCCTTTTTTTGTTGTAAGACATTATATGCAATGGTTATATTTCAATGGATATTTCATTCATGATGCAAGTTACTCAGGCTATAGTGCTGCCCAGATTTCATGGACATGATATATGTATATACTGTTGCCCAGAAAACATGCTGCAAGTTTATATGACACATGACATTGTCATGTAAAATACAAAGTTTGTCATGTAATGCCCAAAAAATCTGGAGCAGGTTATATTTCTGAGATTATGACCAAAGACAATGTCATGGAAACTACAAAATTGTCATAATATATACATTGTGCCAAAATTTCATCCCACACAGGTTACACATCAAACACAGATCACAATTGCACAGGTTACATATTCATGCACACAAGAGAGGTCCAAGAGCACAAAGGCCCATAGTTCATACATGTCTTACCAAACACATACATCCAGCACAATAGGTTCAACATGTTCTTGCCAACACTACAGCTTTTGTCAACATTACAGACAAAACACAAAGGCCCACACTTCATCACAATTGCCTACTTCAACACAACAGCTACAACCAAGAAGATGGCCAACAAAAGGAATATTGTTACATTCACACATCCACACACAAGACAAATGTAGCTTCCTATGCCTTCCCTGTTCTTGCCAACCATCTCCTTGACCTTGTTCAGATTTTCCTCTAAGCTTTCAATTTTTCCCACAAGCTCAGGAACATCTGTTGTCGAAGCTGCTGCAATGGTTGGGTGAACTGACGGTAGGTATCCATTATCAACAAGAAACACCACATACTCTTCCTCGAACCAATACCTAGAACATGACCCCTGCATCCAAATTACAACAATAGGGAATGAAATTAGGGCAAACAAGAAAAAAAATTTGGGCAATGCAAATTGAGCAACTGCACTGACATTTCCATAGCTCTTCCTAGGACACTTGAAAAATCTCTTTCCTTTGTTAGACCTAGACTTTGTCGTGGCAGCAAACACCCTAACATCCCTACAATCTGGGCATCTAATCAACGGCAACCCAGTCACATCATCGATCGGTGCCTGTAGATCGACGGCACTGGCCAGAGGCGCAGCATCCACAACAGCAAGGGGTCCAGGTTCCTGGGCACTCCTAGCCGCGCTTGAACGACAATTGTGAGCATTAGATGATGAAGCCTACGACATTAGCCCTAATTAAGAGAGAGGGGATTGATTAGGAACTGCAATGGCAACACAAAGAGGAGCAAGGAGGGGGATGAGGGTGATACTGCCGACCAAATGGAGGGGGATAGGAGGGGAATGACGGTGGCACTGCCAACCATGCGCACCTGGGGAGTAGGAGCACACGGCCTACAAGGTGATGGAGTGGCGCCGGTCACCGAAGATCCGTGCTCCGCCGGCCACGCTTGCAGCGGATCTTGAGCTGCCTCCGCCCAGAGGCCGCCACGCCATCAGTTGTGGAGAGGTGAAGCTGTCTCCACCCTGAGCCCTCTCGATGCCGGCCAGGCTCGCCCAGATGCCGGGACCCACCCTCCGCTCGCCGCCCTTCGCTCCAACTAGGGGCCGCCGCCGGATATCCACCACCGCCGCCTGCTTCAGTCCAGGTCGGGGAGACGGGAGAGGGGACGACTGAAACTAGTCAACACAAAAATGGGTAGGGTCCACCTACAGGGGTATATTGCCGTTGGAGCGTGTCTTTTATTTGGGAAAAAATAAGGTGACGCCAGAAAACCGTCACATAAAAACAGGTACTAGCGTCACAAAAAGAAACCGTCAACCGGCAGCTGGTGAATGACAATTTGTGACGAAAATTTATACCTTTCTGTGACACAAAGTTCAATGTCATCATAAATAGTTCTAAACCTCGTGAGTTTGTGACGACAGGAAAAATTTCGTCACAAAATGTAACATTATATGACGAAATCAGTCCTCGTCATGAGGAGTTTTGTCATAAAAAGAAGGATTTCTTGTAGTGCTAGTGAAGAACTTCTTCTTCTTGCCGTCGAACTTGATGCCACTCTTGTTTAGCTTCTTTAGCATCTTGGTGGCTTTCTTCACCATGAGAGCAAGATTTTCATCTTCATCTTCTTTATCACTTGAGCTCTCATATTCAAGTCTTGCTTTGCCCTTATCTTGGCTAGCTTTGAATGCTAAGTCTTTTTCTTTCTTCTTTGTAGAGGATGAGCCATCTTGTGGCATGATGTGCATGTACATCTCATGAGCATTGATCTTTCCCAAGATTTGTGTCAGTGTAGCGGTGGAAAGATCACCTTGGTGTAGCACGGTCACAATATGGCCATATTTGTCAATGGGGAGGACACTCAAGATCTTTCTCACAACGTCGGATGGTGACATTTGAATTAGTCCAAGCCCATTGACTGCCTCTACAAGAACATTCAAACATGAATACATCTCATTAGCACATTCTTTGGGAAGCATCTCAAATGAATTTAGCTTTTTAATAACAAGATGATGGCGTTCCTCATGCTCACCCTTAGTTCCCTCATGGAGCGCACAAACATCCGACCATAGTGCATGGGCGTCTTTGTGGTTCCTTACGCGGTTGAACACATCTTTGCAAAGGCCTCTAAAGATGGTGTTGCGAGCCTTTGCATTCCATTTTTCATAATTCACTTCATCGCCTTGTAAGTGAGTAGCATCCCGAGGTTTTGGGAAGCCTTGTGAGGCGGCTCTAAGTATACCAACGTCTAGAGCTTCTAAGTATGCCTCCATGCGAATTTTCCAATATGGAAAGTCATCTCCCTCAAAGATAGGAGGAGGTCCATCCCCGTGAGACATCTTGCTTTAAGCAGTTAAGCTTAAAAACATGAGCACGAGGCTCCGATACCAATTGAAAGGATCAAGATGCCCAAGAGGGGGATGAATTGGGCTAATTCTAAATTTTCTTGCAATTATTAAATCCTACGGATAGCCCAATTAACCCCTTGTGCCTAGAAAGGTGTTCCTATCAATCTAACGCACAAAGGACTTGCAACCTATGTTCCAAACTTACTCTAGCATGGCAATTCTATGAATGTAAGAACAAGTATTGAATTGCACAAAGTAAATGCTCAAAGTAAATAGAGAGAGAGAGAGGGACGCGGCGATGTTTTGCTGAGGTATCGGACAGTAGCCACTCCCCACTAGTCCTCGTTGGAGCACCCGCGCAAGGGTGTAGCTCCCCCTTGATCCGCACAAGGATCAAGTGCTCTCTATGGGTTAATTCTTCGACACTCCATCGTGGCGAATCACCCAAAGCCGCTGACAACTTGAGTTGGGTCACCCACAAGCACCGCCGGGTGATCACCAAGCTCCCAACCACCACCAAGCCATCTAGGTGATGGCGATCACCAAGAGTAACAAGCACAAACTCTCACTTGACCACGCGAAGCCTAATGAGAATGGTGGATGCACACTTTGCTACTCTTGATTCACTAATGAGGCTACTCTCTTGGATTCTCAAATCTCAATCACCTCACTAGGACCTTGCTCTTCTTGGCACTCACAAATGTAATTCTCAGCTGTTGGAATGAGCAAAAGTACCCCCTCACACGAAGGGATCAAGTATTTATAACAGCGGCTGAAAAATAAACCGTTATGTGCCTCTGCTGGGTGACCGGACGCTCTGGTCGTGTTGACCGGATGCTCCGGTCAGTTCAACCCGCACACCAGTGTTTAAGTGTTGACCGGACGCGTTCGGTCGCATTTTCTCTCTCACTAGAACCTTACTGTACTCAACCGGACGCTGAACCCCCAGGGTCCGATCAGTACTGACCGAACGCGTCTGGTCGTAGATTCTCTTCTCTGGAACCTTACTGGAGTCGACCGGACGCTGGCCCTCAGCGTCCGGTCACTTGACCTCCAGCGTCCGGTCGCAACAAATGATTTCTCCTTGGTCAAATGAACTGATCGGACCCTGTGGCCAGCGTCCGGTCAGTATTTGACCCTCCATTCACTTCCAACTCTCGATCATATGTGAATGAAGTTTGCTCCATTGGATCTAAGGACAATGTTGGAGCTACCTAGTGCTAGACTTAGCAAGTGTGCACCACACCTAACTCACTAGACTCACCTAGGTCAAGCTACCTGTCCATACCCCCCTTAATAGTACGGCCAAAGGAAAAATAAAGTCCTAAACTACTCTAAGTGTCTCTCTAACTCCAATCGACACTTAGAACTAGTCATCCTTAACCTTGTCGTCCATCCTTTGAAAACCAAAATGATTTCCATCATAGGGGCATGGCCTCCATGATTTCCCACTCGATCTCCATTACCATGACCTAACTTAATTGCCTCTGCAAAACACACGTTAGTCATAGTAATCTTGTATTGTCATTAATCACCGAAACCCAACTAGGGGCCTAGATGCTTTCAAGGATAATATAGATTAAATTATTTAATTATTTGGTTAAGGTAGTAGGTTTTATGGTAACATAGGGTGGTGGTGAATGGGGGAGTTAGGACTTGCCTTCGTTGTACTCTCCTTCCAGTTCGATGTAATCTGGGTCCTCGTTCTCCTGATACTCACAGTTTTCTGTCAGCCGTTGCTAATAAATAAGGCTACCGCTAAACACAAAAGTAAACACAAAAGCAAACATAGAACTGTATGGTGGCACTAGGTACAATATGTAGGGTTTGATTTTAGAAGAATTTTGGTGGTGGTTTCATGAAAAACGGATTTAAAATGGGAGAGATATGATTTTTAGGGTTTTTAAATAGGGTTTTGGAGTTTGTGGAATTTTGGAGATTTTTGTGTAGATGTAAATGTCATGGTAAAGGTATGGGTAGGTTCTAGGGTGTCTCTAATTTTTTAGGAATTTTCCCAGAATTTTTCTAAGCCTGGAAAGTGGTTTTCTAACACTTTGTGTATACTATTTGGGGGTACCTAGCATTTTTAGGGTGTAGGAGCTGTGGGGGTGTGCCGGTCCAGGGCACTGTGCTGTGGACTGGTGCCCTATCTCTACGGCTCACATCTAGGGCAACTCTAAAAGAGTGTTCGTACCTAGCATGATACCTGGTTTGGAAAATTGGGAAAGAAATTACTGTCCAACAACTTCTCTATCTAGAATTACAAAATACCGAGTTGTGTATCCTCTAGTTCTTGGTCGCTAGGGAATTTAGCAGAAAGGATTAGAGGAATGTGAATTTTAATCTAATTTTATTTTTAGATAAAAATTTCATATTAATTCACTATAGTTACTTTTTCTCCAAAGCACTAAAGTTACTTATCCTTTTTCCAACTATTCTAGTTTGGGTTAGGTTTACAAAAGCCATTGTCAATTTGATTAGGGTTCTAGTGCAATATATGGCAGATTAGGTTTGGGATACCGTGAATCCAATGGTATATAGGTTTATGGTTTGCCAAAGTTAATGGTGCACATTCACGGTGGTAAAGACAAATAAAGATCACAAGAGCACATCTTAGGATCATGAGTTCCTGACAGCCATATTAGTACCAATGAACATGTTATCACTTAATCACTAACAACAAAAGAAAAGTTATGGTCTAAGGCCTACATTTGCTGCACATGCTCCATTAGGCCTAAGAGCACATCTTCATAATAAGTCACACCTCTACTTACTACCAAGGTTATAAGTGATTATTAACTCTACCATTCTAGTTGAAAAATTCTAATAAGCATGAACTAGATGTTTTGTTGGCTGGTTATCTAACTAGGCCAAGCTCAAGTGATGCAAAGTACCCGTTGACATACCAAGTTATCTCAAATACAATTAATTTGCTCATTTTTAGGTGTGGACACAAGATTTGTATTTTAGAGTTCATCTTTTAATGTGGATCCCATATATAGATTAGACCTATATCAATAGGCTCAAAGTAGCTATGTATTGAGTTACATCCAGACCGTTGATGTCTGTCCGGATGTTGCTCTGGACTCTACTATGCATGAGGTCTGGACCCATGCCCCTGGGTTCGGACCTTCCATCGTCGCCAGTCACCAGCCACCACGCGTCCCTCATTCAAATCTAGCCGTTGCGCGCGCTAGACAGCACGTTCCCACGTGTCCGGACTCTGCCTCTAGACCAATGAATAGCAAGCATCCGAACCAAAGAGTAGTGGAGTCCGAGCAACTCCAGTAAGGGTCCAGAGAGCCAAAATGGCTTCGAACTCCGTCCACCAGGCCGTCCGGACCAAGGTCCACGGTCTGGACCTCCCCCAGCTGCTCATCGTGCGCCACGTCACTTCAACTAGACCGAGCGCCAATGGTCCGGACCTCCTGGCACAGTAGGGTCCATGTGGCAGAACCGCCTAATCTAATGCTCTCTCAAGGGTACTTGTCTTCCACTAGACACTGAGTACCCAAGCGAGGACACAAAATTATACAGTTCTATCGAGCACACCCCGAGGGAGAACTCGAAAATCCACATTTTTCCATTAGGATCATAAATGAGAGTATAAATCTTATAACATCTTTAGCCATTTCTTACATTGTTTAATACAATAACGGAATTACATAAGTGATCAGAGTTTCAGTGGAAAAGAAATTTATTTAATGATGTGTGAAGCATTAACAAGTAACCATCTACATACAAGATATGCTTGCAGTTTTTACACCTTTTCTTATAAAACCTTTAGTGAGGGTTATAAACAACACTACGACCGTAGCGTGAAAGGAATCCTCTCTGAGCCCACCAGGAGGTTTCCACACACAAAAGTTGTCTACCATCCATCTATCACCTGCAACTGGGGAAATAAAACCTTGAGTACTCGATTGTACTCAGTGAGACTTACCCTACAGAAGAAAGTAAAAGACTCCAAGGATATGCAAGGCTATTTGGCTTGCTGATTGATTGCCCTTGTAGGAAGCATTACTAATAGTGCATCCTTATGTTCCAAGTTTTTAGCAGTTGTGTCGGGTTCATAAACCCGGGGTCCCTAATGGACCTGCTTCCCAACAAAAGCTCGACCCAGCAAATGACGTTGCAAATGATGCACAACTCCTGGGCTAGCCTAGATACCTAAATGACAGGCCAGAAGGGCGATCCAGTCTCCAATCAGAAGGCCTGGCTGAGAAGGGGACGACGCTCACTTTCGACTCCGACCCGCTTCTCCGACTGAAAGGCCTAGCCAAGGAGGAGACGACACTCTCCGACTCTGACCCGCTTCTCCGACTGGAAGGCCTGGCCAAGGAGGGAACGACGCTCTCTGACTCCGACCCACTTCTCTGACCAGGAATACACCGAACATCTGCTTACGGCTCTTCTCTGACCGGCGTGGTCAGAGTCGATTGAGAATTACCGAATGGGGATGCCCACTCGGTAAAGACCAAAGAATCAGGTGGAGCAGATAAAGCAAGGTGCTCAAGTCAACCGCAATACCGAGGACCATATCCTGCACACCCGTGGGACAGTTCTGATAGGCCATGTCAGAAGGGTGCTTTGCAACCTTCCAGACATATCAGAACATGAACAGTGTTGTGGGCGCCGACATTTGTCCTATAGTATGGTAGGCGCCGACATTGGCCATACCAGAAGAACACGATGGAGCCTACGACATGCATCTGGGCGTCAACAGTATTGTGGGCGCCGACAAACCGTCTTGTACTCGATGACATGGGCAACAAGACTAGGTAGCACACACACACTCTCTTTCTCACACTATCTCTCCCTCACTTGTAAGGCCATCCCCTTCATCTATAAAAGTGGATACGCTCTCACCCAAAAAGATATAGACAACACAGAGGATCGATTCCAGGATCGATTACGATGGTTCACTCTGACTCTCACTCTGCTTGGCTCTAGAACTCTAAAGCCACACAGAGCATACGCTCCAATACTTAGCACATGTTGGAGCTCCCGTCACTCTTGGCCCTTTGGTCCAGAGTCCGACTGGACCTCTGATAGCCCCCATCTTATTCCCACTCGTTTGTAACCACACAACAAACTTCGAGCACCTGGGCTCAGGAATAAAGTCACCAACCGACTCAAACTGGATGTAGGGCACGTTGCCTAAACTAGTATAAACCCTATGTTATTGAGTGCTAGGCCACATCCGATCACAACGTACGGCAAAACTACAAATATTTACGTGTTGGTCACTTTTCGCACCGACAAGTTGTTTTTAATTAATTAGCTAATCATTTTAGGTAAGCACCTATGCTACTTTCAAGCATGTGGATAAGCAATCAGAACCATTTTGTCACCTTTCAAGTTTTAGTTCTTACTACGGTGCTAGTCCATAGCCAAGTTAGTACCGTCTCAAAGAAACGGCAATTCGCGAATCAATGTATCCTAGCTGGGTACCCCAAAACACACGCCCTACTTGTACCCCAGACACAAACGGAACCAACTCGTCCCACTCCTGTCAAGGGGTCCAGGTCCCCATCCAAACTTAGACTCCAAGCCTCCAACACCTTAGACCTGGTCTTAGTATGGTGCTTAGACCTCCACCTAATACCCACCCCTAAAGTTGGTCCGAAAAGAGACAGAACCCATGACAAGAGAGTGATAAGTCTTCCCGCTCCCATAAGCATGTATGTGCTCAGGATAATAAGTCTGTGACTTAACTACCATCCATAGCAATGGACGGCCCTCAATCGACGCAGGCGGAACAAGTGCAATTCGAGCCTCGCTCGAATGCCAAACCAAGTCCAAATCCAAAGTACCATTCCGCCCGGTCTCCAATTATCATCCATATATATTTCAGGAGATAGTATATAATAATGTTTTTCCTATCTCTCGCGAGTGACAGGTAATCACTCGACTTCTACCAGATCCTATAGCATAGCAATATACATGGTCCTGCCATACTAGTAAGACTCATAGGATTATATATATAAAGTAAGACTCATAGTAAGACTCATAGCAATATACATGATCCTGCCATGCAAGTGGGTTTTATTCAACTCCTCAAAACTTAATGCACAAACATAAAATAAAGTGCTGAATAATAGAGGTTATGCATCGGGGCTTGCCTGGGCAAGATGTAACCAAGGATTAGCATTCCATCTTGGTGACACGATCACTGAGGCACCATCTTTTCTGTTACTCTGGTTGACTCCACGATCCATCGTTTCCTATTATGATGTTAGCAGATGCAACACAGAAAACGTAATTAACCAACGACAACTGCAACTCTAAAAACACGACTACGCCTCGTAAGCTAACGGGCTAGCTCTAATGACTAACGTACTAGGCTACGTATCCATGTCGTCAAATAAGACCTCATTTCTGGAAAATGTTTTAGTTCTACAACCCTAAGGTGTTTTGGCATTTTATTGATTAAATATATATATTCGAACTAGGCCTCATTTAGCTACCTTAGCAAACTAATTATTATGGAACTACAAAAAATACAGTGAGCATCTAATAATGTTAGGAATTTTTTGTAAAAATTCTAGAGCCAACACTACTACCAATTCCTCACAATAATTCCTACAAGTTGATGTTTTAACAATATTAAGTGCTTCCAATTAATTAGATTACCCTTGAAATTTCCATGAAACTATGTGAACAAAATACACTAACAGGTAGATCATGATTTTAGGAACTGAACCAAATTAGTCTCACAATTTTTAGTCAACTACACAAATTTCTATTGAATTTACAAGTTTGGTTTTAGAAACTAATTTTGGAAATGCTTTAGAAAAGAAAAGGGCCAGTGGCGACTCAATCGGCCCAGTAGCCTAGCGTCGATGCGGCCACGCGCGTGTTGCGATGGCCCAACGCGGCCCAAGACCGGAAGGCCTGCGTGCGCGATCACATTTTGCAAAAGAACCCCCGACGCCTCTGATCACTATTGCACGAGAGACGTGTTTTACATTAAGGACCTTGGAACATGTTACCTTCGCAACAGGGCAGTCCCCGGCGTATCCGTGCATGACGGTGCGGCACACCGGTGGCAACGGCGGTTACGCCGGGCGAGCTGGGCCCGCTGCGGCAGGAATAAAGGGCCGACCACCATCTACGGCTAAACCCGCAAGCATGGATGGCGATTGGGAACTCAGTGGCGTACTGCCAGGAGCAGCAGCGGCGAGCGGCTAGCCACGACAGCGGCATGCCTATTTCGATGAATCGCACTCTCGAAGGGTAGAGGTGGTGGAGAAGCATCAGTAGCTCACCGTGGTGCACGCTCCAATGACAGTTGAAACAGGGGAGCGTTGGGGCGGTCTGGCCACGTGCGACCGAGCGGGCGGCGTCTCTTCGAGCACGGCACTGTCGTGTCACCACACCCACGACAAGAAACCAAGCCAACCTGTCACGAGCACCAGCTAGAGTGGATCAACACGAGTCCAGAAATGCCACCAATTGGGTTCTTTCCCCATGAATTAGGACTTACCCCCGATCCACTGGCTATGGCGGAGCCCATGGCCGACGGCGAGCAAAACGCTAAATTGGAGGTCGGTAGCGCTTGACTAGGCATGGGGAAGATGGGACGCCTAGTTGCCTTCTTATGCCACCTTCTGGTACGAGGAATCAAACTGTGAAGCCCTGAGCTAGGCAAATTGGAGGGCAGAAAGGCAGAGCTCTAGCCATGGTCATGCCATGGAGAGTGCACTCGAGCGTGGGCGAGCGGATTAAGACAGGGTGGCTCCATTTGATGGCGGTAGCTCGAACACGTGTGCACAGCTGACGGTTCATGGGCTTGGCGCGACGCGCTTGAATGGAGTGGCAAGACCCGAGCGGGGGCTCACTGGCGTCGGCTAGCGGGCGAGGTAGGGAAACATCTCATCACCATAGTGACAAGGGTCATCAACCTAGGCGCGGCAGCAACAGCACACGTCCAGAGACTCGACGCGGTAGGTAGGATGAAAGGTGGGGCGAGCACCACGATAGCAGGACGGTGACAGCCACAACTCTGCCACAACCCCGCGCACGGCTCGGTGGCTAGCGTTGGCGCACGCACACCATGGCCGGGTGACCAGGCCACTGCCAGCTGGGTCGGGCCACGCAAGACCTAGGCGCAGCGCGGCACAGGCCTGGCGCACGCGCGGGCCGGGCGACCGTGGCTTGGTCATGATGTGACCCTAGCACCACCATGCTGTGCCCGCGGTGACCGTGAACCCAGTCCGAACGGCTACCCTAGGTGGCGTGCACACATTTCAATGCGTAGCAAAAGTCACTAATGATCACAATTGAGGTTCAACTAACTCCCCTATCGTAAAGTCCATATTGCCAATGACCTAGCAACGCCATCGCCATGACCATAGGACCACCAGGGAAGGAGGTAGATGGATGCCAATGTGAGTTCATCGCTCTGAACATCAGTTCGCGAATAGAGCGCCAACGACACGACTGTGACACGTTGGAACATCAGTTAGTGTTTAAACAATTTGGTTAGAATTTGAGTGTCAAAACGACATTGTCTACTATCATTTCTAGACTTATAAGAGGGCAAAGTTCGGTTAGAACTAACAACCATTAGCACTTTTGTTGCATTTTTTAATATGTCTAAACCTTATTAATTTCAACCAATGAATATTTCACTCAATAGCCCATACTACATACTAACCCATAGGAGCAAAACATTTAAGCACCTTTTAACAATTTTGCTCAATATAATTCACCAAAACTGATGTTCGTAACCTAAGTTCAATTTCTTGTCGATTCAACGGAAAGTTCTAGTTTAAATTTTGGATTCAATTTTTGAGCTCCCAAAACCCTAGTTAACAATATTCAGTTTCCAAAAATTAAAGTTGTACTCTTATCTACGCTATTTGCTCATCATTTTTACATAACACTATACACATGTTATATGTTGTTTCTGTTTACAGAAATTATTTTTTGTTTCATGTGTTTTTTAACTCGTTAAAATTTGAAAACTCATTTGGCTAGATTTTCCGAGGCCTTAACCTAGGTGCTAAGCAAGTTCGTAACACCAGAGGTGTTACAGTCCGGAGCATACGCCGCAACAGTACCCACCTAGGGTTAGGTTCTGGGCCCTTGCCCAATGGTCCGAACCCCCTACACCCTAGAGTCCGGTCCCTGTTTTCAACTGATTTGAACTTCTTTCTTCCACCCTTGCTTCCATGTGCCAACAAAAAAATGTTGCACCACTTGTGCACGTGTGTTATCATTTTTCAAGGGTTTCAAGTTAGCACACTAGGTCCTAATGCATATGCATGAATCACTTCACCTAGTGGCACTTGATAACCGTTTAACCATGATTTTCCCCTCTTCATAGTACGGCTATCTATATTAAATGTGATCACACTCTCTATAGTGTCTTACCAAAACAAAATGATCCTTAGGTCTTATATCTTTGCCTTGATCAATCTTGTTTTTCTCTTTCTCTTTTCTCAAGTTAGAGCACTTAATCACCATCAACTAGGCTACCTCCATCACCTTGAGTGCCTTGTGGCTCCATCACTTGGGGTGTACCAACATATCTCATAATCACACTTAGAGCAATATGTTAGTACACTAGGTTTCATCAATTTGTTAAAACCGAACTAGGGCTTTCACATGTCCTTATTATAAACGGATTTTTAAATCTCATTTGAGGTACATGTAGTTCAAATTTAAATTATTTTCAATAAATGCATATAAATTCATTTACACTACAGGAAATAGTAAAGTTCAAAAGTTACATAATAAATAGGTTATGCTTAATTTTCAACATCTACTTAAAAAATTTGAAGATTTTTAGAGATTTGAGAGCCTCCGCACGCCGCCGTGAGCCAAAAAAAAAAAGTTTGGCCAACTCCCGCCGCACTCTACCTCTCGTGAGCAGACGCAAGCCAAAAATTAGCTAAGGGTGTGTTTAGTTCACGAAATAAAATTTTTTGGATGTCACATCGGATGTTTCGGGGATATCGGAAGGGGTTTTCGGATAATAATAAAAAAACTAATTACATAGCTCGCCTGGAAACTGCGAGACGAATTTATTAAGCCTAATTAATCCATCATTAGCGCATGTTAGTTACTGTAGCACTTATGGCTAATCATGGACTAATTAGTCTTAAAACATTCGTCTCGCGATTTTCAACCAAACTATGCAATTAGTTTTTTTTCGTCTATATTTAATACTCTATGCATATACCGTAAGATTCGATGTGATAGTTTGGGGTGAAATTTTTTAAAAACTAAACCAGGCCTAAGTCCCGCGCTCGTGCCTCAAACAAAAAATCAAATCCCGGCCCCTCACAGCTCCAAGCTCCGTAGGCATGCGACCCCCTCCTCTCTCCGTCCAAACTCCGAACACGCGATCGCAGATCCGCCGCCGTCACAGTGCCCACTGATCAGAGAAGAGGGTGACTCGAGGACGAAGGTGTCTACGTGAAGAGAAAGCGCATTTACCATTTTTCGTTTCATTAATAAATGTTATGATAAGTGGGCCCGGATGGCCATAGACTGTAACAGCACATAAGTGCTTCGTCCTGTAAGAGATAGACCATTCAGACATTCAGTAAAACTACATCGCCAAGGCAGAGGGGTTAGCCTCGCCGGCGTCCTCGTATCTCATACTTGCTCTCGTGCTCACGTCGACGGCAACCTCGCCGGCGGCCAGGGGCGTGTGATAGTGGCATCAGAGACGACGTATCCTCTGCGTGGGGGGTCAGGCGGATCCCGCGCTTCTCCGGCGCTAATTACCCGGTTCCGGCTACTACAAGGGAGCTCCACCGGCGGATCGGCGCGCCCTCAACAAAACTCTGCGGCTTCACCGACAAACTCGTCGGCCTCCTCAGGTAATGTTTCGAACTACGGCTCGTAAATCTAGGCGGCAGGTAGATCTCATTGCCTTAGGCGAAGCTCGGGGAGCCCATAGGTCCATGCTGTGGTTGAGCTGGTTCAACACGATCTAGCCGAGGCAGCTGCACTACTCCAACCTCTACACCAAGCAGGGATCTAGAAGGCGTCGCTAGAAGCTCGGGGGCTTTTTCCGACATCATCTTCTTCCACTACGGCTCAAGTGTTCGACACGGGGACTACATCGGCAAACATCGGTTCGGAGGCGTGAACCACAGTGAGCAATCCCAAATCTTGCTCTTTTTCTGTCTCTAGCACGCTTGAACATACAGCGAGGGTTGCGGGGCATCTGTTCCCGTGTGAAATTCCGTAGTTGCCTTGTTCAATTGCGGTGTGGTGGCGTTGGCGGGGAAGTGTCCGTAGGCTTGGGTTGCAGAACGGTGTTTTCGCGTAAAATCCCTCGGCCGTGCCTCACTTCCAGGAGTTGAGATTAGTGACAAGCACGTAGTAGGGGAGGAATTGTCCAAACCTGTTGCTTGTTCACCTCTGTTCCAAGTCGATTCTTCCATCAATTACAACAGCTCCTCCAAAATCATTGGTGAAGACTAAGATTCTATTGGACAACATGTCCAAGAGTTAGAAGGAGGACAAGTCTCGCTGGACCAGGTTATGGAAAACTTTGACTTGCTCTTTTCTTGAGTCAATGACATTGGTGTTGTGCAACAACAACTCAAGACCCAGATGGATATCAGGGGGGCTGCAATGGACCAATACTCTGCTGAACAACACATGATTGCCCAGCAAGTGAAGGCCAATGCCCAAACTGTAGCTCAACTCACCTTGAGGCAATTTGATCATGAGGTGCAGTCTGAAAGTGATGGTTCAGTGTCTCTGGTCTTTGAGGAAGAAGAGCCATTTAATAACGTTTTTGCAAAAGACAAGGGGAAACACAAACCTAAATCTTCCAAACCCAAGAAGCACACTCAAACCAAGGACAACAAGGATACTCTACCTCATAAAGCTATACCCAAGATGCAATTTCCCAAATTTGATGGTGCCAACCCCAGAATTTGGAAGGACAAATGCCATAACTATTTTGAACTTTACAAACTTCCTGAGGGTATGTGGATCACAGCAGCCACACTTCACTTTGAAGGCAATGCTGCAAAATGGTTCCAACATACAAGCAAAACCATACTTTGGGTAATTGGACACAATTCTGCCCAGTGATAGAAAGCAAATTTGGAGCAGATGATTTTAGAACTGCTATGAATGATCTGTTGTCACTGAAACAGACAGGAACAGTTGAAGACTATACCACACAATTCCAAGCTCTCCAATTTGACATCACAATGCACAGTGCCAATTTTGATGACATGTTCTTTGCTACTAAATACATCATGGGCTTGAAAGAAGAGATCAGAGGAACAGGACAGTAGAGCCATAGCTACCTCCTACAGTGGACAAGGCAGCTCTCATTGCCAAGATTCAGCAAGGTGTGCTGGAAAGATCCAAAAGCAAGTATACCAGAAATGTCAATCCCACCAAACCTTACAATCCACCAAGGGCTGACAACAGAACCAACCAGCAGCAGGGTACCCTGTGGAGAGACAGGCAATTAAGAGATTATAGAAAAGCAAATGGATTATGCTTTTATTGTGGAGAGAAATTTGAGCCAGGACATCTGGAGCACTGTCCTAAAAGGAACAAGCCACAAGCTAATGCTATTGTCTTGAATGACTTAGATAGAGAACTGTCTGAGGAAGTCTTAAATGACTTAGCTGCTGAAGATCAACTTCATGAAGAATTCTGTCAGCTCTCTCTCAATGCAATATCTAGTCAGGATCACACTAACTGCATTAGGCTCAAAACCAGAGTAAAAGACAAGGTTATGCTCATCTTGGTGGATAGTGGCAGCACGCACAGCTTCATTAGTTCCCATTTTGTGGAGCTAGCCAAGTTGCACACTGTGCCCATGCAACCCAAGAAGGTCAAGCTGGCTAATGGAGAATGGATAGTAACAGACAAGATAGTACCTCAGCTGCAGTGCTATTGTCAAGGCCAAACATTTTCCACAGACATGGTGGTGTTGGACATGAATCCATATGATGCTATATTAGGCTTTGATTGGTTACAAGCTCACAGCCCTATGCAATGTGACTGGAAAAACAAGACACTTCAGTTCTTTGAAAAGGGTAGGACAGTGAAACTTCAAGGATTACAGGAGAAGCCTCTGCAGCTCTCATCCATCTTTGCTACAAAAGTATATAACTCCACCAAAGGTAATGATGTTTGGGCTCTTGTGCTGCTAGACCATGTACCTTCCACACCACCCATAAACTCCAGTGATAATACTACATACCCACCAGCTATCCAACACATATTAAACACCTACAGTGATGTGTTCACTGATCCACAGACCCTCCCACCACAAAGGAGCTATGATCATTCCATACCTCTCATCCCTAGATCCATTCCTATCAATTCCAAACCCTACCACACTACTCATCATTACACAAAACTGAAATAGAAAGACAAGTACAACAGCTATTGCAAACAGGCCTCATTGCCCATAGCCATAGCCCATTTGCCTCTCCAATCCTACTAGTAAAAAAAAAAGATGGATCATGGAGGTTTTGTGTGGACTATAGGAAATTGAATGACATCACAATTAAGAACAGATTTCCTATGCCTGTGATTGAAGAGATCTTAGATGAGCTGGCAGGGTCCAAAGTATTCACCAAACTAGACATGAGATCAGGATACCACCAAGTAAGGATGCTTCCTGCAGATGAGCATAAAACTGCTTTCAAAACCCATCATGGTCACTACCAATTTAAAGTGATGCCTTTTGGATTGACCAATGCTCCAGCCACATTCCAGTGTGTGATGAATCAGGTTCTTCAACCTTTTCTCAGGAAATTTGTGTTGGTCTTCCTAGACGACATACTAATCTATAGCCCAAATATGGAAGAACATATCCATCACTTGGATCAAGTGCTAGCCACACTGAGAAAACATCAACTGTACTTGAAGGCGTCTATGTGAACATTTGCACAAAACAGTTTGGAGTACCTAGGGCATATCATATCATCTCAAGGAGTCTCCACTGACCCAGTAAAAATTACTGCTATGCTTCATTGGCTAGTACCTTCCACCATGACTGAGTTAAGAGCATTCCTAGGACTGATAGGGTACTATAGAAAGTTTGTAAAAAATTATGGAGTCATGACCAAACCTTTGACAGCCTTGCTCAGACAGAAACAGTTTGTTTGGAACTCTGAAGCCCAGACTGCATTTGATATTGTGAAGGTGGCAATGACCAGGACTCCTGTTCTAGCCCTTCCTAACTTCCAGGAAGCATTCACTGTCGAGACAGATGCATGCCAAGATGGTATAGGAGCTGTTTTGAAGCAACATGGACAGCCAATAGCATACCTCAGCAAGGCCTTGGGAGACAAACATAGATCACTGTCTATTTATGAAAAAGAGTTCCTGGCCCTCATAATGGCAGTAGAGAGGTGGAGACATTACTTACAAAGGCAGGAATTCCTGATACAAACATATCACAAATATTTGGCCTATCTAAATGAATAGAATCTTCACTCTGACATGCAAAGAAAGGCAATGACAAGATTAATGGGGTTGCAGTTTAAAATCATCTACAAAAAGGGCAAAGATAATATTGCAGCTGATGCCTTATCCAGAGTGGGTCACATGATGGCTCTACAAGCAGTTTATGTAGTTCAACCTGCTTGGATTCAGGAAGTACTCAACTCCTATACTACTGATACTCAAGCCCAGCAATTACTTCAAAAATTAGCTATCACCAGCCCAGATCAGCAAGGGTTCAGCCTAGAACAAGGTATAATTTGGCACCAAGGCAAGGTTTGGATTGGAAACAACTCTGCCATTCAGACCAAACTGATTGCTACTTGTCACTCTAGTGCACTTGGAGGGCATTCTGGTATAGCTGCCACTTACTATAGACTGAATAAATACTTTGCTTGGAAAGAGAATGAAGCAAGATGTGGAAATTTTTGTCAAACAGTGCTCCATCTGTCAGAAGGCTAAACACTCCCTACAGCACCCCATGGGATTACTCCAACCATTGCCTATCCCTGAGGGTGTTTGGCAGGACCTGACCATGGACTTCATTGAGGGCTTACCTAAATTTGAGGGTTGCACTGTGATCTTAGTAGTAGTGGACAGGCTCACAAAGTATGCACACTTTCTGCCTATCAAGCATCCTTACACTGCTACTACCACTGCTCAGATCTTTATGGATCATGTGGTCAAATTACATGAATTACCTGAATCTGTTGTCACAGACAGGGACACTGTATTTGTCAGTCACTTCTGGAAGGACCTTTTCAAGCTCTATAGAGTGACCTTAGAATTGACAACTGCATATCATCCCCAAACTGATGGTCAATCAGAAAGGGTCAACCAGTGCCTTGAAATGTATCTCAAGTGTGCTGTGCAGGATTCCCCAAAGTCTTGGAAGTCATGGTTGTCATTGGCAGAATTGTGGTATAACTCTTCCGTGCACTCTGCATTGGGCTGCTCTCCTTTTAAGGCATTGTATGGATATGAACCCAACATTGGTGCAGTACCCTCCATTCCTCTAGAAACATCCACCTCGGTGACTGACATCATTAAGCACAGAGAACTGCACTTGCAGTCACTGAAACAAAATCTAGCCAGAGCCCAAAACAGAATGAAGCTTCTGGCAGATCAGAAATGCAAAGACTATCAATTTGCTGTTGGTGATCAGGTGTTGCTAAAACTGCAACCGTATACACAATCCACAGTGGCTAACAGAGCATATCCTAAGCTGGCAAACAAGTACTTTGGCCCATATCAAGTCTTGGAATGCATTGGTTCAGTGGCTTACGGCCTGCAGCTCTCTGAAGACTCTATGATTCACCCTGTTTTTCATATATCTTAGCTTAAACCCTTCAATGCAGATTACACTCCGGTCTATGACTCTCTACCAGTGCTCACAGACCTGGAAGCAGCGGCTACAATACCTCAAGCCATCATCGACAGACGCCTGGTCAAGAAGGGCAACACCGCAACGCCACAAGTGAAGCTGACTTGGGTGGGTCTGCCAGCATCGGCGACCACATGGGAAGATTACCACGTCGTCAGGCAGCGCTTCCCCGACTCACTAGCTTGGGGACAAGCTGAATCTCAGGAGGGGGGAGGTGTCACAGCGCCCACTGATCAGAGAAGAGGGTGACTTGAGGACGAAGGCGTCTCCGTGAAGAGAGAGCGCATTTACCATTTTCCATTTCATTAATAAATGTTATGACAAGTGGGCCCGGATGGCCATAGACTATAACAGCACGTAAGTCCTTCGTCCTGCAAGAGATAGACCATTCAGACATTCAGTAAAACTACATCGCCAAGGCAGAGGGGTTAGCCACGCCGGCGTCCTCGTATCTCATACTTGCTCTCGTGCTCACGTCGACGGCGACCTCGCCGGCGGCCAGGGGTGTGACAGCCGCCTGGGTCGCTCTCCTCCTCAGCTCCATCTCCTTCCTCTTCTAGTCCCACGCCGGCCTCCTCTTCATCCGACCCTGCAGCGCCACCCCCTTCTCCTCGCCTCCAGGGCGCCGGCCCTGTTCCTCACCGGTAGACGGCAGTTGCCTCCTCTCCAGGCGCCCCTTCGTGAGGTCGCAGTGCCACACGAGGCCAGGACCTCCACCAGCCGGCGACTCCAGTAGCTAGCGCCGCATCCTCACCAGTGAGGGTCACTCCCCTCTCCTTCTCCTTCCCCCCCTCTCCTCCCTCTCGACTGGAATCTTTTCTGGAAATCCTAACCTTGGGTCCTTGGCTGGTGTCCTTGATTTTGATCTGATTTCCAGTGAAAATCAAGCTTTGCGATTTGCGCGAGGGGCTCAGGGAGTTCACGACCTTACATCAGTCGGATCGGATAGGATCAAATCAGATCGAGGTGTGTGTATTCTTCCATCCCCATTTCTCAGTCCACTCTCTTCTCCAAGCATCAACTACGTGACATCCTAGGATGTTTATGCTCTGATAAGATTACATTCTAAGAATTCTGATGCTTGGTGCAGTGAGATTTCTTCATGGATTAGGTTTGAATCAGGAGTTTTCCTATTAGTTTGGACTATGCTGTACCTTTACGGAATTGACATGATGTTTGGGGGGAAATAAGAATAGTTTTGGTTGTAGTCTGCTCAAATTGGCATCTGGCCAGACTCAGTTTATATTGTCAGCAATAATTTTGGTTGTAGTCTGGTACTTAAATTGTTACCTTGTGATATCCTTGCCATCGTCATAGATTTGTATGCTGCATAACAAAAGATTTTCAGACTATTTTGTGCATGGTTGATGCTACTGTTTTTGGTCTTGGGCGGCTATTGTCACGTGGTGTAGTTTCACTTATTTTCTTGTGTGTTTGTGTTCAAGTAGATATATAGCTTTCTCACTGTCAGGATAGCTTTGCCATGGTCCCCTCCTTGCCCAACAAGCCAAGCTGCTTATTAGAATACAAATAGTCTAGAATGTGATAAGTCTAGAATGTGATAAGTCTTATACGAAGAGTCATGTATCCCCTATATAAACTCTTGTTCAATGAATAGAAAGTGCTCAGTCTGGCAATAATCATTCTATCATGGTATCAGAGAGAAACCGATCCTCTCCCTCTCTCTAACTCTTCCTCTCCACCTTCTCTTCCCTGTGTGCGCCTCTGCTCCTCTTCTCATGGCCGATGATGACACCCAGGCTGCCGCTGCTCTGGCAGCAGCCATAGTTGCTGCTCTTCCCCCACCTCCCGCCCCAAGCATTGCTTCTGCCCTCGCCACCATCAATGTCAAAAATCATATCCCCTTTCCTCTAGAACTTGATCCACCCAATTACTCAACTTGGCGTGAACTCTTCCAAACTCTCGTTGGTAAATTTGGCGCCTCCTTCCACATCGATGGCACCCCAGCGCCCGAAAACCCCGATGCTACCTGGTTGGCGGTTGATTGCTCCATCCGTTCCTTGATCTACTCCTCGGCATCACCTCGCGTGATGCGGCTGATCATGGAGAACGGCGCCTCGGCTCATACCATCCGGACCAAGGCGCCCAACCTCTTCCTCGACAACAAGGCCTCACGAGCAATGACTCTTGAGGCCAAGTTTCGTGTCTAACTCGTAGGCGATCTTCCCAGGCTTGAATTCGCACACAATGGCTCAAGGATCTCGTTGATGGGCTCACGATCTTGAACAGCCCGTCAACGACTCTCTGTTCTTTGCTCTCGCCCTTCTTCACAAGGCGTCAATGAGCCCCTCCGTGGTATGGCCTCCATCCTAAAGACGAAGACTCACGCCCTCATTTCTTGAGGCCCGGTCATTGCTTGCCTTGGAGGAGTCTCGAGCTTGTGTACACCCTCAACCACTTTGCCTTCATCTACGCCTCGTGGTGCATCTGCGCCTCCTCGTGCTCCACCACCGATGGCGGCCCTCGCTGCCCCTCTCGCCGCACCACCCCTTCATCCTCTCGTCCCCGCCTCGCCATGGGGGCGTGGTAGAGGAAAGGACGGAAACAACTCTTGGCGTCCCCTCGTCCGTGGTCCAATCCGTGGAGCGGCTCCTTCCAAATGTGGCCGATCTCGCCAAGGTATCCTCGGTGCCCACCCAGTGCCGCTGGCTCGCTCAGCGCCTCGTCCACCACTTTCTACCGTTTGCTCCACTGGGTGCTGCAGGCACATCTTCTTTGCTCCACTGGTGTCTTCTTCTTCTTCCCCTGATTACCTCTACGGTACACTTACGCCCTCCTACGGTCTTGGCGCACCACTGACCCGTCGGCTTCGAATCAGTTTGCTCGCAAATGTTTTCAACACAATGACTCTCTGAAGAAATTCGATGTGAATCGGTATATGGACTCGGTGCGTCCTCTCATCTTTCTTCATCTTCCGTAATCTTTCCAATATCGCCCCTCTCTTCACTCCAATTCTAATATACTTGTTGGTAATGGCACCCGCTACCTATTACTTGTTCTGCTACACCTTACTTCCAAATTCACACCGTCCTTTTCACCTTTCTAATGTTCTTGTGTCACCTCAACTCATAGCTAATCTCATTTCCGTTCGCAAATTTACCACGATAATTCATGTTCATTGAATTTGATCATTTTGGTTTATCTGTGAAGGATCTCCAAACCAAGACGGTGCTCCACCGCCGTGATAGCTCGGGGATCTTTACCCACTCCTTCCGCGTCCACTTCACATCCTTGTGTCTCCTTTCCGCCACGAGACCATTTGGCACCGGCGATTGGGGCATCCCAAAGAACCAAGTTCTCTCCCGCTTGTGAATAAATAATTCTATTTCAGAATTCCTAGTGAGCATGACACCTCTTTGTGTCATGCTCATCGCTTGGGTCACACACTCGTTTGCCTTTTCCTACTTCTATGTCAAGAGCATCTAAACCTTTTGAATTAATTCATCGTGACTTGTGGGCGTCTCTGTTATAAGCATATCCGGTTCCAAATACTACCTTGTGTGTTTGGATGATTTCACTCATTACTTGTGGACTTTTCCACTTAAACCGGAATCTGAAACATTCAACACTTTGCGAAACTTTCATAGCTATGTGCTCACTCATTTCCATTGTCGTGTCCAATTTATTCAAAGCGACAATGGTCGCGAATCGACAACAATGTTTTTCGCTCTTTTTTCCTTCAACAAGGTATTCATCTTCGTCTTTCTTGCCCTCACACATCCCAACAAAATGGCAAAGCCGAACGTGTCATTCGATCCATCAATAACATCATGCGCACATTGTTGTTTCAAGCATCTATGCCACCGGCATATTGGGCTGAATCACTTCGCACTGCTACTTATTTATTTAACCTTCACCCCACCAAAACTCTTCAAAACCGCACCCCACACCAAGCTCTTTTTGGTACACCACCCTCCTACGCTCACCTCCGTGTCTTTGGGTGTCGTTGTTACCCCAATCTTTCCGCCACTATGCCCCATAAACTTGCACCACGCTCTACAGAATGTGTTCTTCTTGGCTTTCCTGATAACCATAAAGGGTATCGTTGCCTTGACCTCACCACCAATCGAGTGATCACCTCCCGTCACGTGGTCTTTGATGAGCAACAATTTCCTTTCACACGTGACTCACCGGCACCATTGAGTGCCTATGATTTTTTGGATGATACAGATGTTGATCCGGTGATATCCGGCGGCTTCCAAGAATTTTCTAACTCTCATTGCCCACCGATGGCTTCGCCAGCCAGCCGGTCCAGCTTGTGCCTTCAAATTGCTCAACATTGCTGTCCTCCACATCATCAAGGCACGACTTCCGACCAACCGCGACAAGGGGCGGGGATCAGGTGCAAAGACTTTTCCTCTTGCCTGCCTTCGGGGCCAAGATTTGGCTCTGGACACCACATCAATGATCTGGGCCACCAGGTCCCAGACGTCTGCTGAGGCTCGCACTATCGACCTCCGGTTATGCAAGTATACACTCATGACAGCGAGGAACCTCCCCGGAGCACCACCAAGGTCTGCAGATCAACCACCACTAGTGCCATCTCCTGCTGCGCCCAAAGACCACCTCCACTCATCATCCCTGCCGCTATATAAGCTCCTCAAATCGCCCGATTGTGCTCGTCCCTCCCACCATCAATCAAGACGCCATGCAAACTGGGCAAAACACGGCATCACCCGACCACGACAAAGAAGAAGGGCAGTGCTTCTCGCAATCTGGCAAAGTGAGCTTCCAAAGATATATAGCTTGCTTCCAAAAACATATCGTGGTGCTCTTTCGATCCGAATTGAAGCGTGCCATGGAGGAGGAATATGGTGCCCTCATTGCTAATCAAACATGGGACCTTGTGCCACCGCCTCCACATGCTAATATTGTTTCCGGCAAATGGCTATACCGTCACACAAACTAAATGTTGATGGGTCTTTGGCAAGATACAAGGCTCGTTGGGTTGTCGCGCTTCTCTCAACAACACGGCCTTGATTATGATGAAACCTTCCGTCCAAAGGTCAAGCTCGCAACAATTCGCATGCAGTATTATCACTTGCTTTGTCTCCGGTGATTGGCCTATTCATCAACCTGGATGTCAAAATGCATTCTTACATGGTACTCTCAACGAGATCATTTTATTGCCAACAACCACCGGGTTTGTTGACCCTTCTCGTCCCTAATTATGTGTGCAAGCTCAACAAGGCTCTATACGGTCTTAAACAGCCCTTGGTGCTTGGTATATAGTCGCCTCAGCGTTCATTACTTCTATTGGTTTTCGTGGCTTCTCAATGTGATACTTCACTTTTCATATATACTCATGGTACGGATATGGCATATCTTCTATCGTATGTGGATGACATCATTTTGATGACTTCATCCCATCATCTTCTTCAACATATTATTGGCTCCCTTCAGCAGAATTTGCCATGACCGATCTTGGCAATCTTCACTATTTCTTGGGAGTTTCACGAACGGTCATCCACAGTCTTTTTCTCGTCTCAAGCTAAATATGTCATTGAAATCCTGGTCAAGGCAAACATGTCATCATGCAACCCTTGCCAAACTCCACTTGAGGTTCATTCAAAGCTGTCCTCCCAAGATGGACCACCAGATTCTTGACCCTACATTATACCGCATGATCTTTTGCCGGTGCCTTACAATACTTGACTCTCACACGGCGGACATTGCTCATGCCGTTCAACAAGTTTGCTCAGATATGCATGATCCTGTGGAGTCGCACTTTGCTCTCATCAAACGCATTTTGCGATACATCAAAGGCACTATGGACTACGGCCTTGCTCTTTCTCGCAGCCGATCTCATGAGCTAGTGGTTTACTCAGATGCCGATTGGGCTGGCTGCCCGCATTACGTCGCTCCACTTCGGCTATTGTGTATTTCTTGGTGATAATCTTATATCATGGTCCTCCAGCGCCAACACACCGTCTCGCGGTCTAGTGTCAAGAAAATTGAATACAGGTGTTGCCAATCTTGTGGCTTTGAGACATGCTTTGGATTCGCTACTCCCGAGTGAGCTTCGTCGTCCTTTAACACGTGCTACTCTTGTCTATTGTGACAATATCAGTGCCGTGTATTTGTCCACAAATCCAGTTCATCACCAAAGGACCAAGCATGTGGAGATCGATCTCCATTTTGTTCGGGAGCGTGTGGCCCTTGGAGCTGTCCGAGTACTTCATGTTCCAACGTCTCTTCAATATGCTGATATATTCACCAAGGGTTTGCCAACTGCTGTCTTCATCAATTTCCGCTCCAGTCTCAACGTTCGCTCATCTCCCGGTTGAGTCTGCGGGAGGGTATTAGAATACAAATAGTCTAGAATGTGATAAGTCTAGAATGTGATAAGTCTTATACGAAGAGTCATGTATCCCCTATATAAACTCTTGTTCAATGAATAGAAAGTGCTCAGTCTGGCAATAATCATTCTATCACTGCTAACTTTACTTGCTGCTGCCAAACAATTATATCTGTCCCAATTTATACTACTGCTTCAGTTATTTTTCAGATTCATTTGTATATCTTTACTACTGTATGACCCTAAGTTAATCCTCTCCTTGCGAATATGATCATGGCTTCAGATCAACACCTGCAATGGGTTCTACTGCAACTATTTCACCACCAATTGATTCCAACAGCAAGCCTACCATGTGGACCGATGCCTGGTCTGACTAGTAGTTGTTACTGAACTTTTTCACTGATATGATCTCATACCACAACGAATTTTATTCAAATGACTCTAAATGATGATTTGGAGAGTGAGTTTAAGGAAGTCTGTTGGAGATGCTCTAAGGTAATGCATATGGAACTTATGAGAAGTTCAGTGCATGTGTATTTCTAAAATTGTGTTAAGTTTGAACACCATAGCTGTTGAACTCCACAAATAGCAGGAATTCTTTAGCATATTGTGGAGCACATGACAGTGTTTTATTTTGTAGTTTAATGAATTCTTTATACAAAAGTGAATGTACAATTTTTATAACAATAGGACAACAAGAGCACTACTTAGCACATGATCGTGTGGCTATCTTCTAAGGATATATTGCTACCGCCCTGTACTAACTTGGTTCCTATAACTCTGTAGGTGAAAATATAGAAGAAGAAGGAAGTTGAAAATAGGATTCTCGAGAAATTTACAAAAAAGTTTCATGCCACATGATGTCAGGCACCAAATTACCAAATTGGTTAGTTTTCTCCCTTCAGAGTAGCCCGATTGAGCCTAGAAAGGATGGGGAGTAGAGTTATGTTCTGTAAATCTCCCTTTACAGTTGTGCATCTAGATGAAAATTGAGTAGAGCTAGTGGCTACAGATTGAGTTTATCTAATTTTCCGTTAGATATGAGATACCACATACTATTCTCATTCTCTAACTTGGGTGTCTTGTACTGAAATTTCTCTTGTTAGATCCCATTGCTTTTTGAGAAAATTTCTTATTTGGCCCTGGTTTAAAGTTGTCTTTCTTCCTTGGCCCTAAAACAAAATTTCTTACCTATTTGGCCTCCCTTGAAGTTTCGTTTTCTCATATGACCTTACCGTGAGATCTGTCGAAGTTTGCCGTGATTGAGTTGTCAGTTTTTATTGAACGGACAGAAATACCCCCGTGTACAGGAACGAGAAATCCTCTCGGGAGTCTGACACCTGTGCCTCAACCGGTTTCACAGAAAACAAGCAGAGGGAGAGGAGAGACCGAACAGAGATGGACCAAGCAGCTGGGGCAACGGACCAGCTCCTCCTGGAGTCCAAATCTCACGGAACCAAAAACGCACGGAGGGAGAGAGAGAGAGGTTACGGCCACAAACAGCAAGGAGAAAGGCCACGCACGACCTTGGCAAGCTGCTCTTGCAAGAACAATGAAGACCACGACCGGCCACGGCGAGCTGTTCCCTGCAGAGCGGACGAGCAGGCCACCTGGGCCTCACGGGCAGGCACTGCTCGGACTGGATTCGCACAAATCAAGGAGCGCTCCTGCTGCTGGACGCGAGCAGGGCAAGGCGCTGGCTGCGGCGCGGGGCTGCGCGACGCCGAGCCGGCCTGCAGCGATGCGGCTACGAGGGACGCGGGCAGGAGCTGCACTGCCACGGTCAACACCGTACGGGAGCGCCGACTTGGAGACCGAGCACGAAGAATAGAACGCTACGAACAGCAAGAGGCGCGAGCGAAAAAACGAAGCAATCTCGACCAAAACTCCATGATTCGTTCCCAAATTTCGCACAGATGAAATTCAGCTTGGTACAAACCTATCCCTAACCGACATGAGAACCAAGTAACAAGCATAGACTTTCTGAACGAATCTGCTGAGAAGCAGAGAGACATGGAAGGGGAGGGAGGGAGCAAGGGAGGTGACGGACCAGTTCCAAAGGCCGATGCGGAAGGGGAGTGACTTGCGGTAGGTGTAGCGGGGAGGCGCACAGCGCCCATTCTTGAGAGCACAGGCGCCGCCTCGAGCCCAGAGCCGCCGCCTTGCCTCCGGCCAGCCCTTGACCCCAGCAACAGCAGCTGCTGCCGCTTCTTGAGCCAGCGCCCTGGCCGCTGCCCCGCAGTACCTAGGTTTAGGGTTCGTTTGTGTTTCGGAAGAAGAGAGTGGGCTCGGAGGGACAGACGAGACCGACAGCGAGATAGAAGAGAAAGGAGAGACACGGGGGTATTTCTGTCCGTTCAATAAAAACTGACAACTCAATCACGGCAAACTTCGACAGATCTCACGGTAAGGTCATATGAGAAAACGAAACTTCGAGTGAGGCCAAATAGGTAAGAAATTTCGTTTCAGGGCAAAGGAAGAAAGACAACTTTAAACCAGGGCCAAATAAGAATTTTTCTCTTGCTTTTTAGGAGGGAAATTAAACAATCGAGCAAGGAAAATGACATGATAATCAAATCTATCAATTTTTGCAATCCCTTATGTGCTAGGAGCACCATGATCTGCTATATGTCAGATGCATCCCATATCTAATTTCCTCTAGTATTCACCTTGCATTCCTGCTCAAATGATTTCCATTTAGACTTTCTACAATTTATAATAATCTGGAATGCCATTTCCATCATGTATAGAATCTAACATAATAAACTAATAACTTTTGCAAGTAGCCTTACTAATGTTGGATTTCTGTTGACTAAGTATTGCTACTTCTGTTCTTTAATTGCAATGTGCTGTATCAGATTTCCCAATTTTCTGGTATGAGATGATGGAATGTGAGTGACAATTTGAGGTAAATTCAGTATCCTTTATTGTTGTATAAATCTCTTGTGCCCATGTATTTTACTATGTATTTGGAATGGATTGAAAAAATCCTTTCTGTATTTTTTTTTTATTTTGAGGATGAGCAGAATTCCTTATCTTCACGGCTACATCTTAGCTTGATGCGGTTATTCTTATACAGGTCTTTGCACATGCAAGGCCATCTTTCTTTGCATGCTGGGAGACAATTGTTCCATCATTTGCTAAATGCATAACTTAGTGTTCTGCCTAGTCATTGTTTCTAATTATTTGAGATTTTTTTTTATAATTTTTGTAGATTGAAATTTAGTGTCCTACCCTAGCCATGAGTAGCAGGAGGTTTCCCATGCTTGTACTTTCTGTAGCAGTTGTTAATTTTGTTTTCCATATAATGTCATTGCATTTTCTAGAGAAGAACTATCAACTATCAATGGGTTGTCGTCTCCACTCTTCACTGTCTGAAAAAGATGAATAACTATTCTTTTGCACAGTAGTCTGCATTGTAATGTTTACTTTTGGATGCTCTAGATTGAGTCTATCTTAGCTCTTAACTTTTCATAATGTAGAACTATCACTATTTCTCTAAACATCTATGTTCTAGGAACAAGAAGTGAACTTTGATCATGTCGTTTAATCAATTTTACCTTATTTAGTTGATCTTTTCTATGTACGCCTAAGTTATTAAATTTGCTAATCCATATGCCAATGTGAATGTTTTTATTCAGCAGGAAGATGCAACTTAATGGAGTGCTTGGAGTCATGACATGATCAACTGAAGCAATTATAAATTGCCAAACAAGCTATGTGCAAGCACGGCTAGGAAGGCCGCAAGTGTTGTAGAGATGTTAGAAACTACTGTAGTGCTTCAAGGTTTGAGATTTCATGAAGTTCCCATGGTAGCATATTTAACTTTGTGATTGTAGATATTATTTCAATGGATTGTCTATTTAATGAATGATTGTCTATTTTGGTTTAGTGGCTTTATTCAAACGCTTTGTTGATGTCTATTGAGTTTCTAATTAATTAATGGCGTTGCAATATTGTCGGGTGGCACCAAACCAAAAGCGTCGTAAAAGTGGCTATTAGCAACCACATTTTCTGTGGCAATATATCTTACAACAACAAACAATCCACATAGCAATAGAGGTTGCACCTTATAGCAATGACATGGTGAATGTGGCAATTGCACATGTTGCCACCACTTCTTGGTGTAGCCACATAGGTCTTGTTGCCACACTCGTTATGTAATACAATAGAGGCTGCACTTTATAGCAACCAAAGCTTAAACGTGGCAATTGCACATGTTGCCACCACTTCTTAGTGTTGCGACATAAGTCATGTTGCCACACTCGATATGCGTGGCAATACATTGTGTTGCAACACACGTTCTTCGTTGCTAGTGCACCATTGCTACGACATGGGCACGTTGCCATTGCAAGGTCTAGCAACGCCTAAGGCATTGCATTAGTTGCTGTTGCCACACATACAACCGTAGCAAAAACCTTAGGTTGCAACCTTAGGTTGCAACGCCCCATGTGTTGCAATTGCGAAACACATTTACAACACCGCCAAGCAAAGCGTTGTCCAAGGCTATACCTACACAAGCACCTGCAACGCCAAATTCATGTTGCTATTGCTGCTATTGTAAATATTTTGGGTCTATTGCAACACATTTGGGGCGTTGCTATAGGGTAAAAATTTAGTAGTGTGGGAGAGATGACGGATGAGAATCTCCTTCACCTTTACTTTGGCAGTCAGGTTTCCTACCGAGATCCCATCCTTTTCCAAGGCAGGGAGTCGACAGGCCATCCTCCCCCTAGGCAGATTGCTGTACCATTTGGAAGCCCGAGTGACAGAGTTTTTGAGCCCAATTCCATTTACTTTCCACGGGGGAGAAATCCAAGTCTGCTCAATAGGAGCGGCGGCGGCGGCGACCGCACGCCCGCCCTAGAATTCGACTCAGCCGGCATTTTTCACCGTCATGAGGATCTTCAGCCACGACACTACCCATTCCCCTTCCCCTGTCCTGCTCGGGCTGATCAAGGTGCCGACTTTGCTCGGCTACCCGGCCTTGGCAGGATCAGAGACAACGGGATTGTGGTTTTGTTGTGTTGGCATATGATGGCGATGGCGCCGCTCAAGGATTTGGGCGGGGAAGATGGTGACCTGAAAGATCTGCCGAAGGAGAAGATAAAAGTTGATGATATGGCGGGCTTCCTCGAGGAGTCCCGCCGCTCACAATGAGTTGCCTAAGCCGGAACTGCATGGACTTGGCAACGCCGCGATGATAAAAGAGCTTCATGAAGTTTATGAAGGATGCCGCTTCTACAAAGGTGTCGTCCTTGAAACACAGTACATAGATCATGGGTGGAGGGATTGAAGAAGACACTAGGCTATGATAATGCTTTTGCGATTAGCGTAATGGTCGGAGTGGTGGTTTGGGAATTTTTGGAATAATAATATCGAGTGTGACACTTTTACTGTATTCACAGTACCATATTGATGCTATTATCATAGAGGGTGACACTAACCCTTGGCGACTTACGTGTGTTTACGGGGAGGCTCAGGTGAGTGAGCGTCATAAGACTTGGGACATGCTCAAGTTTATTAGATCATCTTCTCCACTATGGGTTTGTATTGGAGATTTTAATGAAGTTCTACATCGATCGGAACATTTTGGTGTCCAAGAAAGAAGTATCTCGCAGATAGCTGCATTCCGTGAGATGATGTTTGTGGCTTGAAGGATATTGGCTTCATGGGTCGGAGTTGGACTTTTGAGAAGAAGGTGAGCGGAGGATCTTTTTGCCAAGTTCGCTTGGATTGGGCACTTGTGTCGGCGGGGTGGAATTCACGGTTGCCCTTAGCATCGGTGATGCACCATGCAACAACATCGGATCACAGAGCCGATAGTCTTGGACCGGAGAAAGGAGACGCAAAAAACAAAGAAGATAGGGTCGCTTCAGATACGAGGTGATGTGGGAATCACATGAGACCTTCTCCTCTCTTGTTGAAGAGTCTTGGCAATAGGATAGTGAAGCTAGTTCAGTGCATGACTAGCATCAAAAGCTACAGGCATATCTGGGCACAAAGCCCGAGCCCGTGAGCCCGGCACGGAGCCCGCTATTTAGGCCCGGCCCTAGCCCGGCCCGGCCCGAAGGTCAATGGGCCTGGGCTGGCACGGCACGGGTGCGAGCCGTGCTTGGGCCGCACCCTAGGCCCACAGGCGACGCACGGCACGACCCATAAAATAACGGCAGGCCGTGGCGGCTAGCAGCAAGCAGGGCATGCCCGCCGTCCCCCAAGAACTCCCCCTCCTCCCCATATATAAACCGCGACCCCGCCCCCACCCCCCCTAACCCTAACCCCATTCCCTCCCAACCGCCAGCACTCGACACACCTTTCGGTCGCTCGTCAGCTCTCGCTTTCGTCGCCACTCGCCTCCTCTCGTCGATCCATCTTCGCAGCCGGTCTGTAAGTCGTCCTTGATCCGATGATATCGCCGCCGCTCCATCACCTCTCCACAGAGTTCCCTGCTCCCTCGGTCCCTCTCCATCTTCCTTTTACTCCTTCTCCTCTGTTTGTCGATGAACATGTGAGTCCGCCTCCACGTCTCTCTTCCGCCGCCGCTCTCCGTCCTTCTTAATCCCGTCTTGCCCTTGTGTGGCCCTCGTCTTCTCCGGCCTTGGGCTTCGATTATGAGCAGCAAGTCCATCCCCATTTGTAACCCTAACCCTAGCCCCTAGATCTATACGTTTCTCGGTGTTTTGATTCATTTTTTTTGGGATCATTTTCTCATCCTTTTCTTCTTTTCGTGTTCTTTTTTCTTTGCGTTCTCTGCTGCCGATGCCTCGTCGTCAACTAGCCTTGGCGTGAGCGGACGACGGGCAATGGCACCGCGACCAAGTCAGAGTAACCAGCGCACCGCTGAGGAACGGTGCTGGAGTTCAGCCGTCCACGGCCGAGGGCCCCATGGCGTGTGACCCGCAGGGCGACGATGCCATGTTCCCTGTGACTGGCGACGATGACTTGGTCGTGGCTGGGCTGTCCCCGGAGCACGACGACGACGGCCGTGACCCCTTTGCGGTGTTTGATGACGCCACCAGCGGACACGGCGGCGATCGACGTCGATGCCGCCGATCGCAGGGCACAGCGGGGGCGAGGGGACGGTGGACTCAACACCCACTCCAACAAAGACTGGTGTTAATGGTAATGCTGATGGTAATGGTACTCGTACTCCTTCCTCTGGTGCTGTTTCTGGACTTGGTAAGCGCAAGTCTAAGTGCTGGGGTGACTTTGAGGAGGTTTATGAGAAGATTAATGGTGTTGATGTGTGTGTTAGAGCTATATGTAAGATGTGTAGAACTGTGTTGAGTGCTAGATCTGCTGCTGGTACTGGTCACATTCTTAGGCACCAAAAATCTTGCAAACAGAAACTTGATAATGCTTCTAGGGTTCAGTCTTGACTAGCTTTTAATGCTGATGGGTCTTTGCATAATTGGAACTATGATCCTGCTGTTGCTAGAACTGAACTGTGTAGATTGATTGCTAGGCTTGATCTTCCTCTTGGTTTTGGTGACACTGATGCATTTGAGGAATATATTAAAAATTCTCATAACCCAAGATTTGTTAGATCATCTAGAAGAACCACCACTAGAGATCTGGATAAGTTATTTGCTGAACGTCGTGCTATGATTAGGAACTGTGTGCATGCTTCTGCATCTGTTGCTTTGACTTCGACATATGGTCTCGTATCTTCAAGAGGATTACATATCTGTTGTTGCTCACTATGTGAATGCTGATTGGGAATTACAAAAGAAGATTGTTGGTCTTAGGTTGATTCAAGTTAAGCATTCTGGTGAAAACATTTCTGCTTCCATTGCATCTGTTGTTGAGGAGTATGGCTTGGTTGATAAAATCTTTTCTATCACTTTAGATAATGCATCTTCTAATGCTAAGGCTATGGAAACTTTGACACCCATGTTTGCTGGTTATCTTGGTTGTGATCCTGCACCTGATGATCCTGCACTTTTGATTCTGATCTTGTGCATCAACGCTGTGCTTGTCACATTATTAATCTGATAGTCAAATCTGGACTAAAAAGAATCAAACCTTATATAGAGGATTTTAGAACTGCAATTAATTTCTTGAACTCCTCTAATCAAAGAATTGCTATGTTTAGAAACTACTGTGAAGCTAAAGGTATGAGACCTAGAAAATTTGGCTTAGACATGGATGTTAGATGGAATGCTACTTATCTCATGCTAAAACACTTGGTTCCTTACAGTGAAGTATTTTCTGTATTCATAAATTCAAATTATGGTTCTGCACTGTTGTCTCCAGCCCATTGGCACGTGGCTGGAAAAATATTGGAGTTCCTGGAAGTATTTTATGACTCTACTGTTACACTGTCTGGTGTTTATTATCCTACCAGTCCTCTTGTGCTGCACCATGTTCTGGAGATTGCAACCTATTTGCATGCATGTGAAAGGGATGTTAATCTTAGACCCTTTGTGTACCCTATGCAGCATAAATTTCTTAAGTATTGGAAGGACATTCCTCTCTTATACTCATTTGCATTCATTCTTGACCCTAGAGCTAAGCTCAAAGGTATGCAAAGGGTCCTCCATTTACTTACTGAATATACTGGTACTGATTACACTACTTACTATGCTGATTTGAAAACTGAGTTGCATAAAATGTTTGAGAAATATTTGAGAAAGTTTGGTGCAACCAGGTCACAAAGGGTTGCTGGTCCTACCCCACCCACTGGTAAGAGAAAACAGGCTTGGGGGTAATTTTTGGAGGATCAGGTCTGCCTGGTCCTTCCAGTGGCACTGCCTGTTCTTCTTCTCACTCTACTGCTTCTGAACTTTCAAGCTATTTGGACAGCGACTGCATAACTGCTTATGAGGATGGTTTTGACATTCTTCTGTGGTGGAAGGACCACAAACTAACCTATCCCATCCTGGCTATTATGGCCAGAGATATCATGTCAGTTCCTGTTTCCACTTGTTCTTCAGAGTCTTGTTTCAGCTTAGCAGGGAGGATCCTAGAAGAACGGCGCCGGAGCTTGAAACCAGAACATGTTGAGATGCTGACCTTGTTGAAGGACTGGGAGCTAGGAGAGAAGAGGGAACAACATGAAGCTGCTGATACCAAGGAAATTGAAGATGCATTCGAGAATCTGTTCCTGGATGAACCAGAAGGTGAAGATGATGCATCTGGTGGCTGAGAGTGGCATTGGTTGGCTGGGAGTGTTGGAGTACTTTTGTGTGAGTTGAGAGTGGATGTGTCCCTCACTCACTTGCTTAGTTTTCATTTGAACATTTGAACAATGGTCTGTAATAACTATGTAAGATTAAGACATTTGGAGCTGGCTGCACTCTTTTTTCCTGCCTAGGGTTTCTCACAAGGGTGAGTTTTACCTAGGTAGGTTTTTAATGAGGCAGCATTGCACAAAACAACTCTTTTTGATATTTAAATCTGTTGTCTTCATCTTGCTGTTGCTGCTGTTTATTGCCTAAGTGTCCTAAATGGCTAAGTGTGAAAAAATTGTGTTGGTCAAAATTCATACTTATGTGTTCATGGTTGAAAAAAATGGATTGAGATGTTTATTTGGAGGTGTTTTAGATTTAACGGGCTGTGGGCTGGCACGGCCTGCTATTTTTGCCGTGCCTCACGGGCCAGCACGGCACGAAAAATGGCCCACAGGCCCATGCCTGGGCCGAAGGCCAGGCCCGCAGGCCGATGAGGCACGGCGTGCCTCCTTGGCCCGATAGCCATCGTGCCGTGCCGGCCCGTGACCGTGCCGTGCTGGGCGGCCAGCCCGATGCCCAGCTATAGCTACAGGGCGTTGCCGACCGTTTAGGGAGTTGGGAGAGGACTTCCTTCGGCCATGTTAGGCGTGAGCTAAAGGGCCTGAAGGATAAGCTGGAAAGCATGCAGCTAGATCCCCACCGTGTGGGGCCAAATCAGGAAGAGCTGAAGATTATAGAAAGGATTAATGAATTGCACCATAGAGAGGAGATAATGTGGCGTCAGCGTTCTAGTATTCAATGGTTAGCTGCTGGAGACAGGAATACCAGATTTTTCCATCTCCGAGCAAGCCAAAGAAAGCCGAAGAATATGATTACAAAACTCAAGAAACTGAATGGGGATTTTACTTCGGATGATAGGGAGATGGGGACTATGGCTACAAATTTTTTCAGAAATTTGTACACTTCTGAAGGAACGAGGGACTTAGATGTTGTTTTGGAAACGGTGCCGACTAAGGTAATAGCTGATATGAATACCTCCTTGCTGGTTCCGTTCTCTGAGAAAGAGGTGAAAGAAGCCCTTTTCCAAATGTTTCTAACAAAAGCGCCTGGCCTACATGGTTTTCCTGCTCATTTTTTCGAACGTCATTGGGATCTTTGTGGAAAGGAAATTACATCAGTGGTTAAGCATATATTGAATGGTGAAGATGATCCGGTGGTGATTAATGAAACGTTTATAGTTCGAATCCCAAAGGTGGCCAGTCCGGAGGAGTTGGGTCAGTTCAGAACGAATAGTCTGTGCAATGTTATCTTCAAGATAGTGTCGAACGTTGTGGCCAATAGACTAAAAGTGGTACTTCGTGAGATCATCTCTGAAGAATAGTCAGCATTTGTTCCGGGTAGATTGATCACAGATAATATAATCACTGCTTATGAGTGTCAACACTTTATGAAGCAGAAGAAAACCCGACATCTCACGTGGCGTTAAAGTTGGATATGAAGAAAACCAACAGCCGTGTTGAATGGAACTGTCTACAAGCAATCATGCTCAAACTGGGTTTCCATCAATTATGGGTACAGTTGATCATGAGGCTTGTCACTTCGGTTTCTTTTTCGGTTCTCCTGAATGGAGAATGTTTGAGCAGATTTAAGCCGTCAAGAGGTATTCGCCAGGGAGACCCTATCTCTCCTTATTTGTTTTTGATAGCAGCAGAGGGCCTTTCGTGCCTTTTAAAATCTCGTTTACAGTCATCAGGACTCAGTGGAATCAAAGTGGCGCCGTCGGCTCCGATGGTCAGTCACCTTCTCTTCGTGAATGACAGCCTGCTGTTTTTCAAAGCAAATCGGGAGAGTGCCTTAGTGGTGAAGAAAACCTTGCAGCAATATTGTGATGCTTCGGGGCAGCAAACTAATACTAGTAAATCGTCCATTCATTTTGCCAAGAAGTGTCAGTAAAGTATTAGAGATGAGATTAAAGTGGTGCTGAATGTCCAAAACGAGTGCCTAAGTGAAAAATCCTAAGTGAAAAATATTTGACGAGATCCTAACATAGAGGTATGTTAAGCTCCCGAGGTAAGAGGTTTCTGATGTTAGTATTTCTTAATGCAAACAGAAATAATCCGCAAGCGCACGGAATTATCGTTGTAGCACTTCACCCGGAAGTATTCAGGGTATCGTGTTTTCCACATGGAACTAAGGTACTCTTCTAGCTAGTTCGTCCAAGGACAACACCAGGATAGAGTTGGTGAGGGTAGAGATGGATTTCTATGGCTTTAGGATCTACGGATAGATAACCCTACTTCTACGTACTTCGGGCACCGGATTGCACATAGTCTGCCAGGCGATGCCGCCCTGTAGATCTACGCCGAACCCGAACGTGGGGGATTATAAAGAACGGACATGGCTGTCACCACCACCCGCCTACCCCTCAACCGTGGGGCACGAGGCAAACGAAGGTAGCCTCTAGCCTACACACCATGTCTATACTATTGACTACCACTCTAGCGTCGTACAGGGTTATCCGTCTCTATCAGGAGCCTTCTACTAGACTATCCGCTACGGGAGCGGACGACGAACCTACAAACAAATAAGAGTAAAGCTTAACTAATCAAAAGACTTAATACCATAAGAATCACGAACACTCACTTAGCAGAAGAATCCGTTGAGGTACAGGTGTTTGTTAGGTACAAGCTAGGAAAGACTACCGACAAGTCCGGCATTTCCCCGAACTATCCCTCACATCTCTCCCTATCAACTCTAGATAGTTAGCTAGGGCCTAAGCCCTTAGAGTGATACCCTTGGTCTTGCTCTTTGCTCCTTGTGGTGTTGTTCTTTTGAGGGGGGCTTCTCCTCCTTTTATAGTAGGTTGTAGGCAGTTTCCGAAGGGATATTCCCGGCATCTGCCCCGCACCGTCCTACATAGCATTAAATGCACCGCCTTGCGAAGAATGGGCCTGAGGCGAGCCAGTAGGGGGCGGCCGCCCCTTGGGTGCGGCCATACCCTGGTTGGGCTGTCTCGGCACCGCCTTCGTCAGGCGGGCCTCTGGTATTGTCTGGGTCGCGTCCCCGAGTGCTTGGGGACCAAATTCTACAGTTAGGTGGGCCTTTCTTCTATTTGTTTGCTTGGGTCAGCTTTACGCTTTGTCGGATTGCGCACTTTCAATTACATTTTCCATGTTTTTCATCTATTTCTCCTTGCACATGATAAATCACCAAAACTCATGGAATATGTTAGTTTATAAACCCTATCATTAAGTTTGGTATTTATTTTAGTGGATATTTGGCGGTTAAAAATAGGAGTTAAGTACAGCCAACAAGCTCCCCCACACTTAGCCCTTTGCTTGTCCTCGAGTAAAGTTTTAAGGACTTAAGATGGGTCATCTCCTTGATATGATATCTGCATACAAGTTATTCCAAGCTTCACCTGAACTTTGTGAACTTTGGAGTGTCTACCACATTATCTTGGGTAATTGAATAATGGAACAGTGTGGATTCAAATCCTCTTACTTCACTCTGCTCAGAAACTTGGGTTTTGTTTTGATTTAAAAATGTAAAATATAGTTTTGCTCCTCAAATGATTCTCTCAATTCGCTCAAATTTGTGGTTGGTTCCTCACCAAGGCATATCGTAGTATTGCCTTCTTTCTTCCTACTTCTAAAAAGCTTATTTGGAGCTTGGGTAGGAAAAGATATGATGACATACTTACACTGCATATTTTGTAAAGTCAAAGCTCGGATCCGAGGAGAAAGATGGCATACCCTTAGATCAAGAAATGCATGCGTGTGGATAATGATAAACTTATACTATACTCCTTAACATGAATGATCTCTCTCTTTAGTTTTTATTTTGAGAACATGGCTATCTCTTCTCTTCTTTTTTTCAATACATGACCCTTCATATGCTCATCATTTTTTTCTATAATTGGACCTTCATGTGTCCATTTTTTCAAGCTTTTGCATAGCCCATGTCTCTTCTTCTAAACCACATATTTAGAGAGAGATCATTATCTTTTTAGAACATGGAGTATTTGCCTAACAATCATGTTTTTGTCTACTCTTAGTGTAGGAGCAGAATTTTTGGTGGATCTAAATGAAAGCATATTTTTGCGTACTCCCAGTGTAGGAGTAGCATGTGTATGTGGAGTGTACGTGATCTTGGTTTTGGAAGCATGATAACTTTCTCAACAATGGTCAACAAGACTTGACAAAACTCAATGCAATAGCAAGTAGCATATGTAGAAGGTTCAAACATGTATAACTAGATATGGCTCTGACAGGAATTTGAATATCATTGAGGAGCATGCTATTTGAATTTTGATTTTGTAAAATAAATCCCAAGTTCTTCACATGAGAGAGCAAGGCTCATTTTCATCCTGCTATATCACATATTCCAATTACTTAGGTAACATGGGGTCCCTATCATGGATTATTCACAAGTATGGAGCCATATGTGGTTTGGCTAAATCAGAGGTTCAGCCAATCCTCTCTAGAGCCATCTGTCCTGTCCTTCTGCATGCTGGATCGGTTCATGTTATGCAACATGTTGATGTGAGATCTCGAATGTGTGTTTGTTATGCTTGAGAGATCTCCTCCACACTTATTCTTGTACCTGCTTTATTTAACAAAGAGACAAAAAATGGAAACATTCAAGGGCTCTACCAGCCAATCCTTCTTCTTCTTCTTCTTCTTCTTCTTCTTCTTCTTATTATTATTATTATTATTATTATTATTATTATATTTTTATTTATTTATTTTTAATTTGTTCACCCACCTTTTATCTTTTAGCATAATTCAAACAAGGCTTAAGGTGAAAGTTGCAGAATATTCCTGGCCTTGATTTATCTCCATCAAAGATTACTTCCACTGATTATGAAAGTAATAACTCTGAAGTTCATTAACCAGAATTAAACACCATGTCTAATTTTGATTAAAGAAGCCCATTTTATCTAAGCACCATGCTTAATTTAAAAAGCCTATGGATGTACCACATGTGCACATGTGAATACACCCAAATCAGAGCATACGACATAAACAAGGGAAGCATGAACTTGTATGAGCAAATTATATGGAGACAAAAAATGAGTATAAGGGTTGGTGAATATTGTGTGACCTTTGCATACCTGAGTGTTCTTACGGGCAGTGTATGTGGATTGAAGCTTTGAGGGTGCTGCAGCGGTGGCTTGATCACATATGGCTGTTGATGACTCCTCTAGGCTGAAGCAAAGGAAGGCACACCATACTGACTCAGGTGAGCAACACGGCTAAGCCACACACACGGCTAGTGTGTATGGACCATGAGCCTTGGTGATAAACGGCAAAGGCCTAGAAGAGGAGAACCCTTCTTGCTTATATGTGTGTAGCGCGGCTATGCAAGACCGGTAGCAAATGAAGAGTGAGCCAAGGCTTGCATGCGCGCGAAAGCAATACTGGGTGGAGTCAGGTAGCACATTGGTTTGTAGTGGCTATGTGGGGCTAACCTGCTCCTTCTCTCTCTTCCTCTTTCTTTTTTTTTCTTTTCTTTTTTTTTAGTTTTCTCTTCTCTCTTTTTTTATGTCATATATTTTTTTCTTCTCTTTTTAGCAAGGTAGAGCTGACATCATTTATTTTTTTAACCAAGATGGCCTTTGGTGTGGATGGAACGTGTGGCGAGGCTCTCACTATCCTCCCCCACACTTGGACTTTTCTGTGAAAGTCAAGTGTGCAATGTCGAGGGTCTCCTTTTGAGTGTGTTCCATCACAAAAGAGCATCAAGGTATATAGTTGATGCAGCTTCCATGTTCTCAGCATCGTATGCCCCTTGTTCTTCTTGATCTTAGCCTGAAATGGTTAGCAGCCAAGAATACCCGAAGGTGCATACTCACTTGATAGCATTTTTCTTTTTTTATGATAATCCGGACTATCTTCCAGCAGTGCTTCATTTATGATCACAAGCTCGACCGTGGGAACTTCATCCTACAGCTATCAATGGTGGTGTAGTTCCCAGCTTCACCAAGCATTAAGCATCATCGTTCAAGCTGCAACGTTAGTGCCATAATGCAACTATGGGATTTGCAATATTTATGATAAATGAAAACATCCACAACCATCCTTCTAAAAAGTTTATGAACGAGGATCAAGAGATGGTTGTGATCCTCGTAGAAGCAAGTGGCACTAAGAGAGATGAACTCTGGAGACTCCAAAAGTGAGCATGAATCTTGAGGTGTTTCAAAAAAGAAGCTTTCATGCTCGTAAATGGAATCCTTCCTCTTGGACTCCAGAGTCGGCGCTACAGTGATGTCCATGGCACAAAAGTTTTCTTTCTCCAGAGATATATTGTGTAGGACCGATGTTGACTCCCAACCATTATCGAGAACAACAATTTGATGGTCAGAGGGACAAGGTTTTGGTTTGAGTGAAGGTGGTGATGGACGTTCTGTTTCACAAGGGTGAGAAGAAAGCTCAGGTGAAACAAACGGGGATACAAACTTCACCTCCTCGAATGGGTCATGGTTGGGAAGATGCTTCGCCATTGGGATTTCTAGGCGAGAGTAGGAGTCGCGGAAGCAGTTTTGCCAAACTTTTCATTAAGGCTCCCATGGGAAGGTTTTTCTTAAAAAAGTTTTTCAAAAGGGTAGCCTATAAGAAGATCAAAATCGAGGATGGTAAAGATGTGGAAATCTAAGTGGACCTCGGTTTTGTCTATTATGATTGGCATGGCCCTAACAATCCCACAACACTCGAAGATTAGTCCTAACGGACTTTTGAAGATTTTGTTGGTCGAGACTAGCGACATCTTGCTCAAAAGAGTTTCTACAAGAAATTTTGACATGATATTAGTCTCGACAGTGGGGTTGTGAAGGGCTTCTATGATTGTTCCCTTAACGAACAAAGCATGGTCGTGGAAGGTGAAAGAATCTGAATTGCTTCGGAAGAATGTTTCACTTCCATTAACCATTCCTTTGATGGTTCTATCTAGGGATAAACTTCCTTAGAAGGAAGTGTTGTGTGCTTTTCCTGCCAAGAGTGATTTGAGGTATTGCCATAATCCTCGAATTCGATAGGGAACTCCGAAGGATGAATTACTCTTTCCTTTGTTGTTCGTGGTTTGGGTGAGGGCTCATGAGTCGAATCTAAGGATGCTACGGGTTTGGATTCGGCTGATGAGGACTCCTCAAAGCTTGACATGTCTTTCGCCTAGAGGGGTTTGGTTCTTATGATGGAGGTAGTGTTTGTCTATGAAGAATGTCACTTGTTCCATCATTGGTTTGTGTGTGAAACGTCCTCTAGTGGTCATGTCAAGGCATAGGTCAGACTCCATGTCAAGACCCGAACAAAAGAGACGCAACATCACACTGTTGGGTAAAGACAAGTCTGAGCTAGAGTGTATTAATGTTGAAAACCTAGCCCAAGCTGCACCTATGGGTTCCTTCTCGTACTACTCAAAGTCAAGGATCACCCTTGGTAGAGAGACGATACGAGATATAGGTAAGAATGCAAGACAAAACGTGTCTTTAAGTTCATCCCAATCCGCATTCGTACTTTCTACAGCATGAGCATACCATTGCTTCGCCTTCTCCATGAGAGAGAAGGTAAACAACTTCCACTTTAGAGTTTCTTGTGTCATGTCAGAGATGTTCAGGCATGAACACATTTCCTCGAACTCTTGCATGTGATGACAAGGGTTTTCGTTATCAAGCCTAGAGAAGGATTGTGCCTGAATCATGGCTATTAAGCCAGGGTGGAGTTCACAGCCAGATGAAAGGTTTGGTTTTAAAAGTAGTGGCTCAAGGAACTCGCCCTTTGAAGCGGAAAGTTTATGAATAGGAGTTGGCTTCATGGTGAAAAAGGTAAAAGAAATATATTTGTTTTTTATGAAAAGAAAAGATACAGATACATGGATGAACTAGGTTCAAAGATAATACAGCAACCATTCCCCGACAATGGCGCCAGAAATGTTTGTTGGTATTTCTTAACGCAAACAAAAATAATCCACAAGCACACAGAATTACCGTTGTAGCACTTCACCCGGAAGTATTCAGGGTATCGTATTTTCCACGGGAAACAGAGGTACTCTTCTAGCTAGTTCGTCTAAGGACAACACAAGGATAGAGTTGGTGAGGGTAGAGATGGATTCCTATGGCATTAGGGTCTAAGGATAGATAAACCCTACTTCTACTTGCTTTCTTCAGGCATCGGATTGCACCTGGTCTACCAGGCGATGCCGGCCTATAGCTCTACACCAATCCCGAACGTGGGGGATTACAAGGGATGGACAAGGCTGTCACCACCTACCGCCTACCCCTCAACAATGGGGCATTAGGCAAATGAAGGTAGCCTCTAGCATAGACACCACGTCTATGCTATTGACTACTACTCTAGTGTCGTATCGGGTTATCCGTCTCTATCAGGAGCCTTCTACTAGACTATCCGCTATGGGAGCGGACAATGAACCCGCAAGCAAATAAGAGTAAAGCTTAACTAATCAAAAGACTTAATACCATAAGAATCACAAATACTAACTTAGTAGAAGATTCCGTTGAGGTATAGGTGTTTGTCAAGGTACAAGCTAGGGAAGACTACCGACAAGTCCAACATTTCCCTGAACTCTCCCTCACATCTCTCCCTATCAACTCTAGATAGCTAGCTAGGGCCTAAGCCCTTAGAGTGATGATCTTGGTCTTGCTCTTTGCTCCTTGTGGCGTTGTTCTTTTGAGGGGGCTCCTCCTCCTTGTATAGCAGGTTGTAGGCGGTTTTTGAAGGGATATTCCCGGCATCCGCCCCACACCGTCCTACACAACATTGAATGCACTGCCTTGCGAAGAATGGGCCTGAGGCAAGCCAGTAGGGGGCGGCCACACCCTGGTTGGGCCGTCTCGGCACCGCCTTCGTCTGGCGGGCCTCTAGTATTGTTAGGGTTGTGTCCTCGAGTGCTTGGGGCCCAAATTCTATAGGTAGGTGGGCCTTTCTTCTATTTGTTTGCTTGGGTCAGCTTGACGCTTTGCCGGATTGTGCACTTTTAATTACATTTTCCATGTTTTTCATCTATTTCTCCATGGATATGATAAATCACCAAAACTCATGGAATCTATTAGTGTATAAACCCTATCACTAAGTTTATTGTTTATTTTAGTGGATATTTGGCAGTTAAAAATAGGAGTTATGGACCGCCAACACCCAACCGAAGGACCCCCTGACCGATCCCTCTAGGATCGCCCGAGGGCTACACCCATCTGGCGCGCTTGCACGCACCTTCTTGCTAAGGACTGGGCCAAGCCCAAGCACACCCTCTACCTCTGCTCAGGGCTCGGGGGCTCACCCGAGCGATGGGCTCCCGATCGATGGGATCCCAAGCCTGATCCTTGGTCCCGGCTGTAAGGAAAATGGACCCTTGGCCCATTTACTTTGGATTTTGGTGTTTGATGACCAACACAACCAAATTGGACTAATGAATTTGCAAGTGTTTGTTTTGTAGTCCAACAGGGTGCAAGACACGACTTGGACAAAGGCGATGTGATGATCCGATGATCAACACCTTAAGAAAGACCATAGGAGCACAAGAAAAGACCCAAGATATCAAGCAAAGTCCAAGCATGAAGATAGGAACCAAGCCGTACGCAAGATCGCGAAGAAACGAGCTCGCAGAGGCGACCGGACGCTGGACCGGTGGCTCGGCAGACAGGCGACCGGACGCAAGGACCGAACGCTGGCGGCAACCGACCGGACACAGGGCATCAGCGTCCGATCGAGTACAGAGAGATTCCAGGCGCACGAAACTACGACCGGACGCGTCCGGTGGCAGGCGACCGGACGCTGGCAGCGTCCGATCGGCAGTTCGCAGCTGCAACAGTCGGGACGACCGGACGCGTCCGATCAGGACGATTCAGCATCCGATCAGTAGCAGATTTGCGGGAGTTCGACCCCAATGGCTACTTTCTCAGTGGGGCTTATAAATACAACCCCCAACCGGCCATTTGAGTAGAGTGGAGCTAAGGAAACATACCAAGGGTGTTGATACACCATTTTAGTGATCTCCACATGCATAGTGCTTAGTGTTTTATTAGGTGATTAGCATAAGTGCTTTGCGAAGTGGTTAGGTTGATTAGACCACCGCTTATGCGCTTGCTCTAGGAGTTTGCCTAGTGTTTAGTGAGATTTGCATACCTCTTGCCATCCCGTGCTTGTGAGCACAAGTGTTGTACATCAGAGGGGCTTGAAGTCTTGTGAGATCACACCAACCGCGTTTGTGGTGTGGCCGCCACCGTGTACCGGAGGGAACAAGGCCCGCGGCGTTTTGGCCGGAAGCTTGATAGTGAAGACAGCGGGGAGCATCCGGGAGAGGCTTGCCGAGAGGCACATCGGAGACCCACTTGCGCGTGGGGAAGGCCCGAGGCTATCCATGGAGTTACCCGACCGGGAGCTTGGCCCTTGCGAGGGATTCCTTGCGAGGGGCTCCAACGAGGACTAGGGGGAAGCTTGCGCGCTTCTCGATACCTCAGTAAAAATACCAGAGTCGTCGACGGGAGTTTGCATATCTCTACCTTGCTCTTTAGCTTCCGCATTTACATTGATTACTTTACTACATTTGTTGTAGAGATAGCAACACACTAGCAAAACCGTAGTTGCACATTTAGATAGTTTATCTTTTGCATAGGTTTTGCTAAGGTTAGAAAAAGAGACCATAGTTTAGAGCTAGAATTTTTAAGTCACCTAATTCACCCCCCCCCCCTCTTAGGTGTCACGGTCCCTTCAATTGGTATCAGAGCCGGTTGGCTCATATTTGGACCTTTTGGTTTAACCGCCGTTGAGCCGACGCCATTGTAGAGTGGTTGGGATGGATACCGCTAGGCCTCCACAATTTGACGGCACTAACTTCCCATACTATAAAGCTAGAATGGCTTGCCACCTTGAGGCGGTTGATTTAGGTGTATGGAGAGTCACTCGTGACGGGATGAAACCCATCAAGAATCCCGAAAAACCCACAAAGAGTGACGAAAAAGAAATGCATTTCAATGCTAGAGCTAAGAATTGCTTGTTTGAATCTTTTAGCATGGATGTGTTTAACCAAGTGTTCACCTTAAATACGGCACATGAAATTTGGTTAAAACTCCAAGAGCTCCATGACGGCACAAGTAATGTCCGTGAGCAAAAACATTGTCTAGCCAAGCAAAATTATGATTCCTTTGCTATGAATGATGATGAGCTTGTTCGTGATATGTATTCTCGATTGAATCTAATCATTAATGAGCTCCATTCAATAGGATTATTAAAGCTAGATGATGCAGACATAGTGAGGAAGATCATCTCCATTCTACCACAAAAGAAATATGCAAGCATCATCACCATCCTTCACAACATGGAGAACTTGAGCACCATGACCTCGGGCATTGTCATTGGAAAGCTAGTGGCATTTGAAATGTCACGTAAGATGGGTCAAGGAGAAGCATCTTCATCAAGCAAAGGCAAAGCTCTCGCTTGTAGCGAGAAGAAGAAGATGAAGGGCAAGAAAGTTGAGTCAAGCTCAAGCTCAAGCTCCTCAAGTGAAGAAGAAGATGAGGATGATGATGATGATGAAGATTCAAGTGATGATGATCAATCTTCCTCCTCCACCTCCGACCTTGATGAAGAATCAATCAAATTAATCAACAAGGTGGAGAAGATGATCCAAAGGCTCAATGTCAAGGGTGTGCCCATCCAAATTCAAGACCTCGTTTTCACTAATCAAAGAAATGAGCAAAGAAAGAGGGGATGCTATGGATGCGGCGAGTTGGGTCACTTTGTGGAAGTTTGTCCAAACAAGTCCACACCCAAGACAAAGAAGAAGGCGTGCAAGAACAAAGCCCTCACAACAATAAGGTCATGGGATGATTCTTCAAGTGAAGAAGAAAACCATCACAAGAGGCAAGATCACAAGCACTCATCATCAAGCTCTTCTCGTGTGTGCCTTATGGCATGAGGTAACGAAAGCTCATCCTCTAGTGAGAGTGATAGTGATGATGATTTGCCTTCTTACAATACAATTGTGCAACAAAATCTTAAATATGCTAAAGTTTGCACTAGTCAACAAAAGAAGCTCAAAAATTTAAAAGAAGAGCTAAGGGGTTCACAAGAAGCATACAAGAATTTGCTTGAACAATATGAAAACTTTGCAAATCTCAATGTTGAACTATCTACTAAAATTGAGCAACTTGAGGCTAGTGCAACAACAAGTGCATGCACAATTAATGATAAGCAACTTGAAAAGAAAAATGAAAAATTAAAAGAAAAATTAGCTAGCTCACAAAATGATTATCAAAGTTTGCTTGCTAAAATGGAAATCATGTGCAAACATTGTGATGAGCTAACAAATAAAGTTGCTAATCTTGAGGCCGTCAAAAATACCCCCACCAAGGCATCTAAAAGGAATGACATAATTAAAAAGGATGCATCTACCTCTTGCAATGATTTATGTTTAGACTCACATTTGTGCAACCAAGCTTGTGTTGAGAAAGTGATTGTAGATACATGCACACAGGAGGTTGTAAAAGAGAATGAGCAACTCAAGCAAGAAGTAGCTTGCCTCACCAAGGACTTGACTCAAGTAAAAGGCAAGGCGAAGTAAACCCAACTTCATCAAGATAACACCGTCAAGGGAGTGAAGAAGCTTGATGAAGGACAAACCGTGGTTTACTACGTGTGCCACAAAGAAGGCCACAAGTCCTATGAGTGCAATGTGAAGAATGGGGGAGGAGCAAAGAAGAAGGAGAAAAAGCAAACAAGCAAGCTCTCCAACACCTACACCAACAAGGTGGACAAGAAGGCCTCCACATCTTATCTCTTGAAGAAGAAGAAAAATGACAAGGTGGTGGCCATCAAGGTGAACAAGCAAGACAACAATGGGGTCAAATGCTTTTGGGTGCCAAAGGAAATCATTTCCAACATGAAGAGCACCAAGAAGGTTTGGATTCCAAAAGGGAAGTGAGAAGGCCGTCGGACAACGGGGAATTTGGAGACTTGGCAAAGTTTGGGTGCATTTCATGGGGTGCATCATGATGGAGAAAGTCATTGCCAAGTAGGTTAGTGAATACTATGGACCCAAATTCCCCTTCCCATGTTAGGTAACTAGATGTCATTACTTCCAATTAGCATTTGTTTCAATTGGTATTGTCTTTCAATTGGTATACTCTTAAAGCATCTAGTTATCTTTTATGCCTAATGTTTGTATTTACATGATTAAATATTTTGTCATGCATTCAATAGGTATATCATATGGTAGGCTTGCTCGGTTTCATTATCAACCCTTGGAGCAAACCTACATGGTTTAAAATTGTTTAGGAGCACGGCACATTGGATGCCTTGAGACTAACACTTTTTCAAATGGTATCATTTTTTCAAACATATGTGTAGTAGTCTCATTGTAAGGAAATTGGAGTCCCCGGAGTTAAGCATCATTCTTTATTTGGCATCATCATGTTGATTTCATTTCATATTTATATGTTTTCTCCATGCATTATATAGATTAAACTCTCTTGTGCAATAAATTGCTATTTATGCATATGCTTTGCTTTCTACCATTTGTATGCATACATTTAGGGGGAGCTTAGTCTATATAATATGAGAGTCAAATTTTGTGATCCATTTCTTTCTATACACAAAGGATCATGAAATTTGACCCTCCCTTGTGCTACTAATGTCTTCCTTTTCGGTGTTTGATGCCAAAGGGGGAGAATTTGAAGGACTAAAGGCAAGCATCAAGTTGATGTCTACAAGTGGTAATGGTCCAAGAAAGGGAGGAAAGTGGATTATGGATTAGACTAAGTAATGGTAAAATTTGTAGGAATCCATAATGACACATAGGGACTTTTGTAAGGGCAAGATGGTCTTCGATTGGTATCTGAGTAGGATTTTCTAGCATCATATAAACTTGCCCTTTACATTGCATCCTAGCAAGTAGGTAGTTTTTAAATTTCAAAATCTCTATCATTTGCTTGCTTTGGTCATGTTGTCATCAATCACCAAAAAGGGGGAGATTGTAAGGAAAATGGACCCTTGGCCCATTTACTTTGGATTTTGGTGTTTGATGACCAACACAACCAAATTGGACTAATGAATTTGCAAGTGTTTGTTTTGTAGTCCAACAGGGTGCAAGACACGACTTGGACAAAGGCGATGTGATGATCCGATGATCAACACCTTAAGAAAGACCTTAGGAGCACAAGAAAAGACCCAAGATATCAAGCAAAGTCCAAGCATGAAGATAGGAACCAAGCCGTACGCAAGATCGTGAAGAAACGAGCTCGCAGAGGCGACCGGACGCTGGACCGGACGCTGGAAGCGCGACCAGACGCTGGACCGATGGCTCAGCAGATAGGCGACTGGACACAAGGACCGGACGCTGGCGGCAACCGACCGGACGTAGGGCATCAGCGTCCGATCAAGTACAGAGAGGTTCCAGGCGCGCGAAACTACGACCGGACGCTGGCAGCGTCCGATCGGCAGTTCACAGCTGCAACGGTCGGGACGACCGGACGTGTCCGGTCAGGACGATTCAGCATCCAGTCAGTAGCAGATTTGCGGGAGTTCGACCCCAATGGCTACTTTCTCAGTGGGGCTTATAAATATAACCCCCAACCGGCCATTTGAGTAGAGTGGAGCTAAGGAAACATACCAAGGGTGTTGATACACCATTTTAGTGATCTCCACATGCATAGTGCTTAGTGTTTTATTAGGTGATTAGCATAAGTGCTTTGCGAAGTGCTTAGGTTGATTAGACCACCGCTTATGCGCTTGCTCTAGGAGTTTGCCTAGTGTTTAGTGAGATTTGCATACCTCTTGCCACCCCGTGCTTGCGAGCACAAGTGTTGTACATCGGAGGGGCTTGAAGTCTTGCGAGATCACACCAACCGTGTTTGTGGTGTGGCCGCCACCGTGTACCGGAGGGAACAAGGCCCGCGGCGTTTTGGCCGGAAGCTTGATAGTGAAGACGGCGGGGAGCATCCGGGAGAGGCTTGCCGAGAGGCACATTGGAGACCCACTTGCGCGTGGGGAAGGCCCGAGGCTATCCACGGAGTTACCCGACCGGGAGCTTGGCCCTTGCGAGGGATTCCTTGCGAGGGGCTCCAACGAGGACTAGGGGGAAGCTTGCGCGCTTCTCGATACCTCGGTAAAAATACCGGAGTCGTCGACGGGAGTTTGCATATCTCTATCTTGCTCTTTAGCTTCCGCATTTACATTGATTATTTTACTACATTTGCGGTAGAGATAGCAACACACTAGCAAAACCGTAGTTGCACATTTAGATAGTTTATCTTTTGCATAGGTTTTGCTAAGGTTAGAAAAAGAGGCCATAGTTTAGAGTTAGAATTTTTAAGTCACCTAATTCACCCCCCCCTCTTAGGTGTCACGGTCCCTTCAATTGCCTATAGGGCACGCCAAAGCCCGGACTGGAAGTAGGCGCACTGAGCACCCAAGGCTTGGGGGCTCCCTGGTGTAGCGCGGTGGGTGCGGCCCTGCCAACCACTCCTCTGACAGGGTCACACATCTGGCATGACACAAGGGGACAAAACCCCTTCGCTGGCTTCAGGGGCCCGGGGGCTCCCGGGCCCACTCATCAACCCCTCAAGCTGGATAACTTACCACCAAGGAAGACTCCAGAAGGTGCACCTGGTGGAGGCCGGTCCAGGCCAGCAGAGCCTAGCACTCAGCGTGTCAGAACAGAGCAGCCGGATGATGCCCAGGATTTCTCTAGCTCCACGACAACACCAAGGTCCATCTGCGCCACTCTAAGACCCTCCTGGACTTTGGCGCACATAGACTAGACCCCCCAAACTGCCACCTACCCAACCTACCTTGTTATATAAGGAGAGGTTGGATCCTAAGGGGGGAGGACCTACGAGGGACGGAGGCCTATTCACAATGGATCGTCCGAGTCCTCACAAGAGAACAACTCGAGCTCTGCACCAAGAGCGGAGCCACCCCAAGAGGAATACCGAGAGCTCCTCCACCCTTTCCATCGTCTTCCTCCTCTCCGATGACAAGGAGACCTCACTGCCGATGAGCCTAGGATCAGCACTGAGCATTCCCCTGCCAAATCTCTCTTACACTCTGTTGTAACCCACCGATTTGGGTGCTCTTGAATACAAAGATACTCAAAATGCTGGACGTAGGGCCCCACTAGCACAAACTAGGATAAACCACTGTGTTTGCTCTATGATCTTTGAGTTCTTCCATGTTTTTGAGTCCTCTCGAGACACCGAAGACCACACACTTAGTGACACCCGACGAACAACAATGCTTGCCGCGGTTTTGACCCCGCAACAGCTGGCGCGCCAGGTAGGGGAGCGCGTCAAGTGTGATTCTGGCTCTACGGTGGCTGGAGCCACCTGCCTCGTCATCAAAGTAGGAGGTGCTACCCCAGACGACGGCATCCTCCTCCTTGATGAGTTCTTCGCCACAGTCGGCTCCTTCGCCCCCGACTAGGTCCTCAACTTTGGGAGCCTTGCCTACGTCGTTGACTGGTACGGCGAGCTTCGCCCGCTCAAGGAGGCTATTCCTAGACAATGAGTCCCTGGCGCTGTCTCCTCGGCCGAGCCTCTTGGGAGCAGACCTCGAGGTCCTGACCTAGTAGATTTGGAATAGTTTGGGTCCAAACCCCATCATGTCGGAACGCTGCCAGATGTTAAACATGCTGGCCAATGTCCACCACCAGATTGCCACCGACGAGGTGCTTCTGCCGCCTGAGCGCTTTTGCTACTACCTCATGGACCTACCATTTGGGATCTAGAACGCCGCATCATCCATCCAGTTGGAGCTGGAGCACCTCATCAGCTGGGATGTGCCACGAGGTGCCATCCTCTCTGGCATAGCGGATACCGATGTTTCGTCCCTGTGCACCTTCCTCGAGATCCTTTTGGGGAACAGCCTAGAGTACGACTTCGACGACGTCGACTACTACTCTTCGTCGTGCGAGTGTTTCCACATCAACGGCGACGACCCCACCGATGACGCCCTCGAGCTCGCGCCACCAAACTAGAGTCCCCGTAGCCGTGTAGAGTACCTTTGAGAGAAGGCTGCTTGTCTGCAGGCTCGGCAGGCGGACCTGGAGGCCACCGAGGTAGAGCTTGGGCAACAAAGGGAGGAGCTTGCGCGTCAGTAGGCCGCATGGCCCGCAGATGACAACGATGCCCGCACGGGGGCTCCTAGCTTGCTGCGCTTCCCCCATGCGGCCTACAACATGGCGGCCACCACTGGTTGCCTTGAGGACATCTCCGACACGCCAAACCCAAGGACCAATGAGCGGCTTCACGAGGCGAAGCGACTCCTTCGCATCACCCTTGAGCAGCAGGCTAAGAGCTCGGCGTCCCGGTGCCGTGCTGCCCCCTTGTTGGCGGTCCTTAACTCCTTTTTCTAGCCACCAACTCTCACAAAAACTCTGCTCAAATAAACACCAAACTTAGAATTAGGACTTATAACTAATTAATTTCATGAGTTTCGGTAGTTTACCATTTGCAAGCGGACATGTCAGAACAACATACAAAATATGCCTAAAGTATATAAGAAACACAACATTACATATACCTGACATGAGCCCAAGGGGGTGCAGGCCTATTACCAGACAAATCAGGGCCTAGATGAGTGGAGAACAAGCACATAACCGAGGCAAACCACATCAATTCTGCACTAAACCACCATGGGCCAAGCCAGAGGATCACTAGAGGCCACCCAACGAAGTTGGGCCGATTTGGACCAGGCCCTGGTGCGGCCGCACCCCCACCTGCCCTGTTTGGCTCAATCGATTGATACTTACCACCTTGCCCAATGTCGGTGTGGAGGTTTGGTCCAGGTGCAATGAACCTATAGGTCGGTTTGGTGCATTAATGAGGGGATCAAGAATATTCCATGGGATCAACCCCTCTTCTCCACCTATAAAAGGATGTTTCCCCCCTCCTCATTTCAACAACACAGAAAGGAGAAGAGCACCAAAGCAAGTGCAAGAGCATCACTCCATGGGCTTAGGCCCTAGCTAGCTCTAAAAGAGTACTAGGGAGAGATGTGAAGGAGAGTTCGGGGAAGAGCTAGGCTTGTCAGTGTCTCCCCAACTTGTACCTTGACGAACACCTTTACCTCAATGGGTTTTCCCGCTAAGTAAGTGTTCGTGGTTCTTTTTGGTTATAAAGTCTTTGATTAGTTAAGCTTTACTCTTACTTGTTTGTGGGTTCATCGTCTGTCCCCATGGCGGATACTCTAGTAGAGGGCTCCCAATAAAGATGGATCACCCTGATCGTCGCTAGAGTAGTAGTCGATAGCATAGACGTGGTGTCTAGGCTAGAGGCTACCTTATTTTGCCTCGTACTCCATGGTTGAGGGGTAGGCGGTAGGTGGTGATAGCCCTGTCCATCCCTTGTAATCCCCCACATCCGAGTATGGCGTAGAGCTACAGGCCGACAATGCTTGGCAGACTAGGTGTTCTCCAGTGCCCAAAGTAAGCAAGTAGAAGTAGAGTATATCTATCCTTAGACCCTAAGACATAGGAATCCATCTCTACCCTCATCAGCTATCCTTGTGTTGTCCTTGGATGAATTAGTTAGAAGAAAATACCTTCGTTTCCTGTGAAAATATGATACCCTAAATACTTTTGGGTGAAAGCTACAACAGTAATTCTGTACGCTTGCGGATTAATTTCTGTAAGACGTTAAGAAATACCAACACCCCTCAAGGTTGTCCCAATCGACGGCCACCATCAATGGGGACCGCTCTGATGCGTGTGCCCCATAGATGGGAGGTGATAGTGATGACACCATCAGCAACAGCTTCGACCGCCCGAGGACTAGGGGCGCCAAGCCCCGGCAGGAGCGAAGGCACGAGCTTTCCCCTCATCATTCACCCGCGCGTAACCGGATCACCGATGACCGCGATGTGCGTGACACCATCAAGGCCAGGTGCCACGTTTAGGTTCAGTCACGGACACTTGAGCAATGGGAAGGGAGCCCTGCCCTGGATTGTTTTGGCCCCTTGGCGTTCGGGGCCAGGATCTGGGCGGCTTCCAACCCTAGGCATTTCTGGCCGCCAACCCACATCACCATGTATGATGACGAGACCAACCCAGACCACTAGCTCAAGGACTACTGCCTTGTCATGAGGGCTAGGGGGTCCGACGATGACTTTGCTGTGTAGTGCCTGCCTTTGATTCTGTCGAACTCAATGAGAGCTTGGCTCGAGCAGTTGGAGCCTGGCAACATCCGCTGCTAGGGAGACATCCACTTTGTCTTCGTCGGGCACTTCCAAGGCACGTACACTCGGCCTCTAGGACCTGCACAATTGTAGGCAGAGAGCCAATGAGACCCTCTAGGAGTACATTCAATGCTTCTCCAAGAAGCGCAATGAGCTCCCCAACGTCACCGACGCCAACGTGATCAATGCCTTCACCTAGATGTGGGTACACCTAGATCGTCCACGCACTCGGATGCGAGGCCCCACGAACAACGTGGGAGCTCCTAGATGTCGCCACCAAGTACGCCACGGGCAAGGAGGCCATCCAGGCCAACTTCAGCGGCAAGGCCAAGGCCACCGCCCACCTTAGTGGTGGCGACAGTGACAATGACCCTGCTTCAACCTAGCGCTACCGCGACAAGAGGGCCAGAGACAAGAAGCGTCGTGGGGAGGAGATGGTCGCCGCGGCCAAACGCAGTGCCTGGCCTCAACCTAATGGAAGGGGTGCGTGCCCTAAGCACTTCAAGAAGGCGCTCGGGGCCCCCTGCCTCTTCCATGGGGGACAGGCAAAGCACCTCCTCAAGGACTATGCGACGATGAGGGGCAACATCCGTGGCACCCTCGGCCATCGGGTAAGGCCCAAAAGCCTACCCAGAAGGCCGGTGCGGCGATGGACAGCACCTAGGAGGTTGATGCTGAGTTCCCTGAGCTCAAGTAGTGCCTCATGATCTTCGAGGGCCCCTAGGCGTACGAGTCCCACCGTCAGTGTCGCATCACCGAGCAAGAGGTGAACACCACCCATACCCTGGCCGCCCAACGCGGCTCCGGTGGTCACAGACGGCCATCACCTTCGACCAAGGTGATCACCCTGATCGTGTCCCCCATCTGGGATGCTACCCACTCGTGGTCAGCCCGATCATGGGCATCATGCGCCTATCCAAGGTGCTCATGGATGGAGGCTGCGGCCTCAACATCCTCTACTCTAGCACCCTTGATAGGATGAAGATCCCCTGGAGCATCCTGTGCCCAAGCAAGGCACCATTCTATGGGATCATCCCGAGGAAGGAAGCTGTGCCCCTCGGGCACATCCGGCTCAATGTCACCTTTGGCCAACCGGACAACTTCTGGAAGGAGCCGCTCACCTTCGAAGTGGTGGACCTCCCCGTCACATACCACACTGTCCTCGGACGGCCATGTTTCGCCAAGTTCATGGCTATCCCCAACTACACCTACTTGAAGCTGAAGATGCCTGGTCCGAACGGGGTCATCAACATTGAGGGCAGCTTTGACCAGGACTGCGTCACTTAGGCGGCTACGCTGTCCGCCTCCTGCGGCCCCGTCGGCTCTGGTCATGGTGTGGGAAAGGCACCGGTGAAGGAAGAGGCCCGGGCAAAGGCGACGCTCGACCGACCGAGCTCTGGCAAGGCGCCCGACGCTGCTAGTGGCTGCGATGGCTTGGCTAGCCCCTCCATCTAGGCGCTCAACCCCCTAGAAGGGGTTGACCTGATCGAGGTGAGTTCCTATTTTTTCCCCTAAGGGAAGGCCACTGCCGAGCCCTCCGCCCAGGGTAGCTCGGCGCCCGCGCCAAGTCAAGCCGTCCTGCCTCCTTCGCCGACGTGTCGCCCCAACAACAACAACCAAGATAAGTCTCACTTTCCTGACCTTCTCCCTTTTGTTATTCCCTCCCCTCTTGAGCGACTTCGTGAACGCTCAGTGATAGCATAGGATAGCTAACTCATCATAGTTTGGCCCTTTCCGGAGGGATGATGTGACCAGGTACGCTTTAGTGCACAAGGTCGGGACGGATGGAGCAGGCTGGGCAACGAGCAACCTAGGCGAAGGATTGTGAGCGCTAATGACATGGCCCCGACCGTCGTGTTACCAGCTACGTCATCTTTCCCTTAATCGTTTCCTTTCCATTTCATTTCAATTCCTTTCATTTTGATCTATCGATGGATCAAGCCACCTAGCCACACAATGGTGCGGGCCCCCTCGGACAGGCATAGCTGAAGGTTCAAAGGCTGGCCCACCAAGCTTCAAGGCTGCCCTAGGAAAACAAAGTGCTAAGGACGTTCATGGGTGGGCACAAGCGGCCTTAGCTGGGTGCTCAGAAGCAAAACCGACCACCCATCGAATGATGTCCGAGTACTGACCATGAGCCGCTTGTGGTGACCCAATGAGCGAGGCAGCGAGCCCCCAAGCACTGGTCGAATGGGCTCGGGAATTATATGAGTGGCTCGGTCAGGAAGCCGAGAATCTCCCCCCTGGGGGACATGACCAAGGCACGGAACGACCATAAACTTGGGGTTCTCACGGACTTACCCGCTAGTAGCACGGGCATGGCAATCCTGGCCATCGAGACCATTGTCGTGACAGCCCATCCCACCGAGGGAACAGCAGCATCGAGCTGCAACTTGCCTTGATGCAAAGGCGAGAAGGCCCCATGATAGCGTCGGGGGCTACGCCAACTCCGTAGACGGAGATCCCGGGCCCCCCAAAACTAGCTCCCCAGAGTTGGGGTGGGAACCACTGAACAGCGGGCCCAACGAGGGTCCCATCCATGCTTGGTGTGCGCTCCGCACCCTGACCTATGCTGGTGAAGTTGGTCCGAGTCACCAGTGCTTGTTACCGAGCCCCCAGAAGGGCGTGGCATGCCGGGTGATCAGGTGGCCCCGAGCCAGAGCCCAGACGCTCTCGATCACCCGACCCATGACAGGCCTAGGTTGGAAAAAAGGGCGCCTCTGGGGCCAAGGCCGGCAACTCCCAGACAGTTTCGCTGGGCCCTCACTCGGGCCCCGGACTTATGTAGCGTGGGTCATCACCTCTGCTCAGCCCCGATAGCTGATCACTCCCACCATGATTGGGAGCCCTCAGATGGGCACCAGACTCCCATTAGTGGAAGCCGACCCCGCCATGGCTGGCCCAGTCACCGAGAGATCCAGTTCAGCCCCTCATTGCCATCATGAACTTGACTAGTGAGGACACGAAGGGCTCGGGGGCTTCTGACGAGATCCTAACATAGGGGTATGTTAAGCTCCCGAGGTACGAGGTTCCTGATTGAAGGACCCCCCCGACCGATCCCTCTAGGATCGCCCGAGGCTCGAGGGCTACACACCTCAGGTGCGCTCCCACGCACCTTCTGGCTAAGGATAGGTCCAAGCCTAAGCACACCCTCTGCCTCTGCTCGGGGCTTGGGGGCTCACCCAAGCCTCGAGCTCCCGATTAGGAGCCCGATCCTTGGTCCTGGCCTACAGCACAAGCCAACGCCCGGGCTGGAAGCAGGCACCCCGAGCACCCAAGGCTCGGGGGTTCCCCGGTGCAGCACGGCGGGCGTGGCGCTGCCAACCACTCCTCCGATAGGGTCACGTATGTGGTGTGACACAAGGGGACAAAACCCCTCCACTGGCTGCAGGGGCTCGGGGGCCCCCGGGCCTGCTCATTATCCCCTCAAGCTGGATGCCTTCGCCACCAAGGAAGACTCCAGAAGGTGCACCTAGTGGAGGCCAGTCTAGGCCGGCAGAGCCTGACACTTAGTGTGTCAGAACAGAGCAGCTGGATGACGCCTAGGACTTCTCCGGCTCCACAACAATGCCAAGGTCCATCCGCGCCGCTACAAGACCCTCCTGGACTCCGATGCACATAGACTATTGACTAGACCCCCCAAACCGCCATGTACCCGACCTACCTCATTGTATAAGGGGAGGTCAAATCCTACGGGGGGGAGGGGGGAAGGATGGACGAGGGATGGAGGTTGATTCAGAACGGATCGTCCGAGTCCTCACAAGAGAACGACTCGAGCTCTGCACCGAGAGCAGAGCCACCCCGAGAGGAGTACGGAGAGCTCCTCTACCCTTTCCATCGTCTTACTCCTCTCTGACGAGGAGACCTCACTGCCAACGAGCCTAGGATCAACACCGAGCGATCCCCTGCCAAATCTCTCTCTTACACACTGTTGTAACCCCCCGATTTGGGTGCTCTTGAATACAAAGATACTTAAACTGTTGGACCTAGGGCCCCGATAGCCCAAACCAGGATAAACCTGTGTCCACTTTGTGATCTTTGAGTTCTTCCATGTTCTTGAGTCCACCCAAGCCACCGGAGACCTCACACTCAGTGACACCCGACGAACAACAATGCTTGCCGCGGTTTCGACCCCGCGACACCATCTGATGTTGGTTCAACAACAAATGGTGCTTTCAAATTTCTGAAGGACAGAATCTGGAACAAAGTACAGGGATGGATGGAGTAGTATTTGTCTTCGAGCGGCAAGGAAGTGCTCATCAAATTCGTGGCTCAAGCAATACCCACCTACTCTATGTCGTGCTTCAAGCTACCGAGAGGATTATGTAAGCATATCAATAGCCTTTTGAGAAAGTTTTGGTGGGGCAGAAAAGAGGGTAAGAGAAAGACATGCTGGGTTGCATGGGATGATATGATTATGCCAAAATGTCTGGGCGGGATGGGCTTTTGAGATATTGAGCTGTTTAATCTTGCATTGCTGGCGAAATAGGAATGGCGTATCCTGCAGGATCCATTGTCTCTAAGTGCTCGTATCTTGAAGGTAGTCTATATCCGCAGGGTGACTTCTTGGTGGCCGCACTGGGCTCGGCCCCCTCCAGGATATGGCGCTCGCTACTGGATGGGAGAGAGGTCATTCAATAGGGTTTGATCAGGCACATCCGGTCTGGTGAAACTACATCATCTGGAGCATGGACTGGCTGCCAATAGACAGCATGCGTCGGCTAGTTCCCAGCTCAGCACCGCATCCTCCACAGCTTGTTAGCGAGTTGATTGACCACACGTCGGTGACCTAGGATACAGCAAAGCTTCATGAGTTTTTTACGCAAGCTGATAGGGAGGCTATAATGTCTATACCTTTGTGTAATCGACGACAACCTGATTTTTGGGCTTGGCATCATGACAGAAAGGGGATCTTCATGGTATGTTCAGCCTACAGAATGTTAATCACAAGATGTGTGTTGATGGAGAACACCGAAGATCAAATAGGAGAGAGGAAGAAAAGGAGTGGTCTTCTTTGTGGAAAGTCCAGGTTCCTTCAAAGATTAAAGTCTTCCTTTGCGTCTGGCATGACACTCGTTGCCATTAGCCGACGTGCTTTAGTGCTGGAACATGGTAGACCACAACACTTGTGCGTTGTGCGGTGCTCTGGACTCTTGGCGGCACTCTTTGCTTGAGTGCAATATGCCACGATGTGTGTGGGCGCTAGAGCGTGAAGAAATTGTTGAAGATTTGAGTTAGATGCAGGAGGAAGACGCTAGGGCATGGCTGGCTGCATTGATCAAGTCAGTGTCTCATGGCGATCTTGTTCGTGTGGTGGTGATGATGTGGGCTATTTGGTATGCAAGAAGAAAAGCTATATATGAGAATATTTTTTAGAGCCCCCTATCGACACATAGTTTTGTAAACAATTATGTGGTTGATTTACTGGCGTCTAAACTGCCTCGGGTGGTGAAGACGACAGTCCAGACTAGGAGACCAAAGTGGCTCGTGCCTCCAGCGGGTTGTATGAAAATCAATGTTGATGCAGCAATCCCCAAGAACATGGGTAGAGCGTCTGTAGCAGCTGTTGCTCGCGATCAGGCGGGAAAGTTATTGGGAGCTTCAAGTGTGGTACTGGAAGGTATTATTGATGATGAAACAACTGAGGTGATTGCATGCAGGGAAGGATTAGTGCTGGCCTCTGATCTAATGTTGCAGTTCTTCCGGTTAGCTTTAGACAGTGCTAATGTTATTAGGAGTCTCAGAGAAGAAGGCATGGGTCCGTATGGCCAAGTTGTGAAGGAGGTTAGGGCTAGGGCTCGTGATTTTATTTATGTTGATTTTGCTCATGAGAGTAGGAATTCGAACATTGATACTCTAATCTAGCTAGGAGCAAGATCTCTTTTGTAACAGGCAGTCATGTCTGGCTTCTTGACCCGCCCGAGGGCATTTGTATTTCGTATGACCAACTCAATCAATAAAGAGGATGGTGTTTCTTAAAAAATAGTCCTGGAAGCACTCTCCTCGCTCACCGCCACCTCTGTTTCTCCTCCTCGCAACTCACATCTCCTGTCGCCTCCTCCGTCTCGCACCGACCCCTCCGTTTCTCTTCTTCCACTACGTAAAAAATGGTTTTTAGCAACGGGATCAATTTTTTGTAGGGGAGGCTGGTGATGGAGCTGCCCCTACAGTGGCATGCTTGGGAGCTCAGACACCAGTCGCCCCTACAAATGGAACAGCAGGGGTGGCTGATGATACGAGCCGCCCCTACAAATGGGTCTGATTTGTAGGGGCGGCTCACTCACCAGCCGCCCTCGGCATTGCTATTTGTAGGGGTGGCTGGTGATTGAGCCGCCCCTACAAATGCCCCCGTATAAATACCTCTGATTTGTAGGGGCGGCTTAAACACTAGCCGCCTCTACAAATGACCTACATATAAAACAACTGCAGTACCTTCTTCCTCCTCGGGTCACTCACTCCAATCCGTGAAAGAAAGGTGGGGAGGCCTTGGGCACCTCCCAAAAATTGCTCTACTAAGGGGGGAAGGTTTTGGTCTCAAATCCTTTGGTGGAGAGGTTGTAGAAGGTAAGAAAATGCTATTCCACACTTTTTTTGAAGTTTTAATGGTTGGTTAGTGAGTAATTAAAGTTTTGTTTTTCTCTCTCTTCTATGGTGCTTGAGCTACTTATGAAGCAAATTAGACCCAAGTTTTAAATGTACTAGGGTAAATTAGGGAGTGGAACAACATCATACCCTTATTTGGTCCATATTTCTTGATTTTAGTGAACAATTAGTTAGTTTTATGCATGTTTCATGTGCATATAGATCTAGATCTAGGCTTTGATTTTTTTATTAATTTTATTTTTGTAAATTTATGTTTGATAAAATTGGACTAGGGTTTGTATGAAAGATATTGGGTAAAGTATAATTGTTGCTAATTGTTGTCTTTGAAATTGTTTATTGTAATCAATAAATATGTATTTTAATTATTTATGGATAAATAGTCCATTAATTAATTTTCCTCTACCATGGTGTGTTTGTATGCTTCATGTAATTTTATTAGATTTATATTCATATATATCTGAAGTATATACAAATATTCTCAAGTAATTATTAATTTGATTTATTTTTATATATATCTGAATAAGTAGTCCTTTAATGTTTGTTTTGTTGTTGTTGTAAAAGATGGAGTACAAGAACCCTTGGATGTATGGTTCGTTAAGGTTCAAGGCAGATTTCCGTGAAGAGATGGATAAATTTATTGAAGCCGCAAAGAAGCATGCAACGATATTGAAAGAGAATAAGGATACAATTATTTGTCCCTTTAAAGATTGCAAGAACCGTATGACATGGACATATGTGACTATCATCAGATCACATTTGATTATGCGAGGATTTGTTGAGGACTACACAGTGTGGATTTATCATGGTGAAACGGTTATTGTTAACGACGAGGATGAGGAGGAATATGATGACGAAACCATAGAATCCCTGTCCCAATATTCAGCAGAGCTTGATGCACGAATGGATTTCGAGTTTGGCAATGAACAAGGTGGTGATGCTGGTGGTTGGGATGATAACGACGAAGGTGGTGCCAATAATGATGGTGGAGCATGTGTTGGGGATGAAAATGATTTGGAGGACATGATTCGAGCCCTTGGACCAGAGATTTTACTAAATAGCCCGAAAGGTCTAGAAAATTTGGAAAGGGTGACAAAAGCATCGAAGAAGACTGTGTATGGTGTTGAAAAGGACTGTTCGACACATTGGACATTGCTACGTTTTGTGCTTGAGCTGCTCATCCTGAAGGCTAAGTACGGCTGGTCAGACTGTAGTTTCAATGATCTATTGCATCTCCTGTCATGGGTGCTGCCACAACCAAACTCAGTTTCCGCCAACACATACCAAGCGAAGAAGGTCATAAGTCCATTGACAATGGGGGTTGAAAAAATCCATGCATGCCCCAACCACTGTATACTTTTTTGTGGTGAAACGTTTAAGTCGCTGGATAAATGTCCCCGGTGTGGGGCCAGCTGGTACAAGAACAATGACCTTTACGGTGGGAACGAAGCCTCCATGGGGAAAAAGAGGAATAAGAAGGGTACAAAAAAGTGGTATAAGAATCTCAGCCCCCAGAGGACACTCCAGTAGGCAACAATGCAAAGCAGAGAAGAATTCCTGCCTTGGTAATGTGGTACCTACCAGTGACCGACCGCTTGAGACGTATCTTCCTAAACCCTAAAGAAGCCGCACTCATGACATGGTGGGATGATGAGCGCAAGGTGGATGATGATAAGATTGCACACCCGGCTGATTATAGTCAGTGGCAAAGGTTTGATGAGAAGCACAAAGAATTCAGCGATGACCCAAGGAATGTACGATTTGGCTTGAGCACCGATGGAATGAATCCCTTCAATGAGAGGATGAGCGACCACAACACTTGGCTAGTGATCTTGACCATGTACAACATCCCAACACGGTTGTGTCAGAAGAGAAAGTAGCTTCTCCTCACTATTCTTATTTCTGTCCCTAAACAACTAGGCATTGATATAGACGTGTTCCTCGAGCCTTTGATGCAAGAAATGGAGAGGCTATGGAGGCATAGGGAGTAGAAAGTAGACTTCATATGTAGAGTAATAATATTTGTTACTACCAATGATTATCCCGCGCTATTTGCTTTGTCTGGACAGATCAAAGGGAAGATGGGATGCTTGGTTTGCTTGGATGGTACTACATGGGTGTACCTAGATGCATCCAAGAAGATAGTTTACCTAAGGAGCTGACACTTCTTAAAGACAAGTCACAAGTATCGTAGCAAATTGTTCTTTAGATTTTATGACAACGCCTCGGAGATTGAACCCCTTCCGGAGAGACATCATAACTGAGAACACGTGTACAGAATGGTGAAAAACATACGCGTCGTCTATGGAAAGAATCCAGATGGGACGAACAGAGATAGAAGCACACCTCTTGTCGAAGGCGTACCTTTCAAGAAACAATAGATCTTCTTTCAGTATCTGCCTTATTGGCCAGACTTGGAGGTCCCCCATGCCATTGATGCTATGCACGTGCAGAAGAATGTCTTTGAGAGTCTCATTGCTACCTTGATGGACATAGGCAAGTCAAAGGATGGTCTGAAAGCACGAAAAGACATGGTGTAGCTAAACGTGATGCCACAACTTCACCCGGTACCTGAGGCTAATGGAAAATACACTCTGCCCGCGGCTTGCCTCAACCTAACACCAGACGAGAAGAGAGTTATATGCACTTTCCTGAGGGGTGTCAAAGTCCCAACAGGGTTTTTAGCAAATGTGAAGAAGCTAGTGTCGATGAAGGACTTGTCAATAACACACTGCAAGGCTCACGATTGCCATGTGATGCTGACAGTGTTTCTACCTATTGCAATCAGGGCTATAAAGCCAGAGTTCTTAAAAATGGACATCACCCGCATGTGCTACTTCTTTTCGAAGATCTCAGAGAAGACGATTGGCAAGCAAGAGCTGAGTGACCTACATGAATTTATGGTGGAGACACAAAACCAACTAGAGATGTGTTTACCTCCTGCTTTTTTTGATATAATGCCACATCTCATGATTCACATGGTTTATCAGATACAGGCGCTGGGCCCTTGCTACTTGCATGAAATGTGGTCCTACGAGCGGTTCATGTCGGTTCTAAGTCGATATGTGCATAATCGAGCATACCCAGAGGGCTCCATGATAGAGGGTTACAGTACTGAAGAAGTCGTCGAGTGCTGTCAAGAGTAAATAAAAGTACAGAAAGGGATTGGTAAACCTGATTCTCATCACAAGGGTAGGTTGGCTAGGAAGGACACCAGTGGTAGAAAAGTGTTCATCGACCATGATTACAAAGAGGTGAGTCAGGCGCATTACAGTGTCTTGCAGAGTACACAACTGATGCAACTGTATATTGATGAACACTTGGCTATCATTATGACGGAGAGAAATGATCGTTCGGATGATTGGGTCATGAAACAGCACAAGCAACGACTAACTATATGGTTGAAGGACCAAAACATACCGCCTAGAGAAACCATAGACTCTATTACCATCAGTAGGTTAGCGGAGGGGCCATCGAGACAAGTGACATCTTGGAATGTTTATGACATCAATGGGTATACGTACTATACCCATGCAAAGGATAGTAAATATGTGAACCAAAACAGCGGTGTTCGAATAGAGGCTCTCGATGGATTGGGCGAAAGATCCAATACTTTGGCATCATTGAAGGATATGGGAACTTAACTATGGAAGGGATATAACGGTGGCCCTGTTTTGATGCCGCTGGATCAAACAACACCAACTGAACGAGATCAGATTGAGAGTCCTAGACCTCGAGAATCTAGGCTACCAAGATGACCCTTGGGTGCTTGCTTCACGTGTCGCACAAGTTTTCTATATGTCTGACCCACAAAGTAACCTCCCCCCGAAGAAGACAAAGCACGTGGTTGTCTCCGGAAAACAGCACATTATCGGAGTTGATGGCGTGGACGATGTTGAAGCTTATAATAACTACGATGAGATGCCACTATTCACAAACTTTCCTAAGAAGATCAGTGTTGTGGAAAAGAACCTACCCAAAGACATATTGCCATGGGAACGAAAAGGTGTCAAGGGGAAAGTCGTTACAGCGGGCTAGCTAGTTGTTGAACGTGGAGTGTTTGTGTAAGTGTGTGTTTGTAAAACTTCATTTATGGATGCGTGTGAGACTATATATTTATGTATGTGTGTAAGACTAAAACTTTATGAAATCACTTAACACTTTAACTCGACCTGCGGGGGGTTATGACGGCCCTCGGATTTTCCCTTTAAGAAGAAGATCTTCTCACACAGATCGAGAAAACCCTCGAACCCCCGCCCCCATCCTGACGCAGGAGGTACCGTTATCCTATGAGAACCGGGCCAGGGCCTTCCACTGCGCTTTGGCACATGGGGACGGGCGAGGGGATTTTTTTAACCTCAGCCTGAAATCCGCTCCCACGGGGAGTCGAACCCAGGACCTGAGGAGTGCCGCTAGGTCACCTAACCGTTTGAGCTAGGCGCCCTTTGGCCACTTAACACTTTATGAAATGAAGAAATGGCCAAAATAAAAGTAGGAGATCTTGACGAGTTATACAACTTTTATATTGATCACCTTTACAACTGAAATCATTTAGTGGTTGAAAATCAGGTTTGAAGCTGTCATTTTCTGAAATTCAAAATTGGAACTGTTCAAATTTTATCAAATAAAAAGATGACCAAAATAAAAGTTGTAGATAGTGATGTGTTCAACAACTTTTATATTCATCACCTTTACAGCTGAAATCATTTATTGGTTGAAAATCAGGTTTGAAGCTGTTATTTTCTGAAACTCAAAATTTGAATTGTTCAAAATTAGTGACAAAGATAGATGACCAGACTCAAATGATAGAGCATGATTTTAGAAAATTTTAGGAAAAAAATCATCACATTTGGAGTTAGTATGAGGGAGAAAAACTAGTTACAAGTTTGAGCCACAGATTAAAAAAAGAAATCACACTTATTCATCATTGATCATCATGAACAGTTGTGATTTTTCTTTTTAATCTCTGGATAAAATTTGTAACTAATCTTTCTCCATCATACTAACTCCAAATATGATGATTTTTTTTCCTAAAATTTTCTAAAATCATGTCCTTTCAAGTTACCGTGTTGATTTGATCATTCTTTTCATTTGACAAAGTTTGAGCAATTCAAATTTTCAAATTAAAAAAATAACAAGTTCTAACGAGATTTTCAACCATTAAATGATTTCAGCTAAAAAAGTGATGAATACCAAAGTTGTATAACTCATCAAGATCTACAACTTTTATTTTGATCATTTCTTCATCTTACAAAGTTATAGTAAACATTGTTCACAAATCAACAAGTTCCTCGTATAGTTCATGAAACTATGAGTTATATGTGAATTTGTGAACAATGTTTACTAATACTTTGTCACACGAAGAAGTGACCAAAATAAAAGTTGTAGATAGTGATGAGTTCAACAACTTTTATGTTCACGACTTTTATTATTGAAATCATTTAAGGTTTCAAAATCTTGTTTGAAGTTATTATTTATTGAAATTCAAAATTTCAACTATTCAATTTTGGTCAAATGAAAATATGATCAAAATAAAAGTTGTAAATATTGATGAGTTCTACAACTTTGGTATTCATGAGTTTTTCAGATGAAATCATTTGCTCTTTGAAAATATTGTTTCAAGTTGAAATTGTTTGAATTTCAAATTTTGAATCGTTCAAAAAAAGTCACATGACAAGATGACCAACATAAAAGGTGTACATGTTGATGAGTTATACGACTTTTATGTTTATAACATTTTCATTTTATTTCATTTGATGTCATAAAATTGTAGTTTTAAAATTCAAAATTTTAAATTTTTTTTGTTTTCTATATTGTTTTGACTACAATTGTTTATATATATATATTTGCATACAAAGAATAATACATAATATTATATTTGAGCATATATACAATTATTTTTATATTACTTTGTGTTTTTGTGATATAAAAAATACAGAATTAATAATTTAATAAAATAGAAAATATTTGTAGGGACGGCTAGATCAGGAACCGTCCCTAAAAATGTATTTGTAGGGGCGGCTGGATCAGGAACCGCCCCTACACATGCATTTGTAGGGGCGGTTCACCCTACAAATCGCCATTGGTATATAAGCTCGGGCGCTCGGGTGACAAATTGTTGGGCGCTCTCTTCTTCCTCCCGATGCCGTCAGGCTGCCTCTCCGCACCCCCGGCTCGACATCCCCGACGCCGCCGCCTCCCTCTCCGCACCGCCTCTCCGCCGCCTCCCGGACCTCTCCCGACGCCAGCGCCCCTCTCTGCACCCCCGGGCCACAGCTCGACATCCCCGACGCCGCCGCCTCCCTCTCCGCACCGCCTCTCCGCCACCTCCCGGACCTCTCCCGACGCCGGCGCCCCCTCTCCGCACCCCCGGGCCACAACTCGACATCCCCGGGCCGCCACGACGCCGCGCGCCCCATCTCCACGGCGAGTTCGGCGGGGGCTAGGGTTTGAGCTCTGTCGGCTCGGACGCGTGCTCTAGCTGGTGTCCCCGCCACCGGCGCTCCCTCTCCGACCTCGACCACCGAACTCGCCGGCCAAGCGACCTGACCAAGGCGTCCCTCTCGTGGTCTTCTCTACAGTACTCCCAACCCCTTCTCCATTCCCTAGTGGTCTGAATCTGAAATATGTCTGCTTTATTAAAACCAGGCAAGTTTTGGTTGCTTAAAATTTGAATCATAGTTATTGGTTGCAAATATTCATAATGAGCTCTGTGCCAAGACTAGACCACATAGACATAGTGATTAAAACCAGGCAAGTAGAACTAGTAGTTTGTATTGTGTTAGGTGATTTATCCACCAGTGGCACTATCTGTTGATTCACTAATTCAGTATCTTATATGTTAAAGCAAAAGGTCATGGCATGATGCTATCAATTTTCAGAAGTTTAGATTACTTCATGTATAAGCTATACCTTTAGTTAAGCATAGTAGTAGTTCTCGCATTGTTTGATTCCTCTCCGAATCACTGTGTTTGTGTTTTTATATACTTTTGCTTTTCATGTCCTAACTAATTCGTTCCAGATTACTGACTAGCCTCTTACTCTTACCTGCACCACTACATGGCCTACTGTTATATTCTAGACATCTGTCAGTACACGTTATTTTTTGGTTTGCTGCACACTGTGATGGCAACTAGGGAGCCAATAAGATGGGGGCAAGTGGTCACGGTTTATTTGTGCATGGTCAATTTTCCACTAGCACATAGAGCACTGGAAAAAATATCAGGACAGAACCTCAATTTGTCTCCTTTTTTGTGTTCACAACCTGAACTAAATTTTTTCATGAGATCTGTCACCACCAAGTCGAATCATTGTAAAAGTGCTTTCATTTACAGAGTAAATTTTGTACCATTGTAACGCTGGCACCAGTACTTTTTGTTTCTTGTCGTTGATGTTAATTTTTAGCATATCACCGTTTAACTCCGTGATCCACGTAGAGGATTTTGAAATCACTTGTCACAATCGAAATTTGGCCGGCTAACATATCATGCCTAATACAAATTTATCTGTTTTTCTTTTCAATGATTCAATCCTTGTCAGTTGTCACTACCATATAAAATCACAATCTGTTGAATGCATAATTGAGCACTGACTCAGCTGTTCTTGATCTTCAAAAGAAAAGAAAAAAAACTACTACTGATGTTCTTGCTGTCCACTGATATTGCAAAGCGGCCCCCCACTGGTACGGTGGAAGCAAAGCACAATTCACAGAAAAGATGTGATAATGCATTCAGTTTGCATTGTACCAAAAGCACCTCACCGGCTATTCCAACCATTGACGGCGCACATGCTGACCCTCAAAACACGATCCTTGTAGTTGTACATGCAAGCGACATCTATTTTCTGTTTGTTATTTGGTGCCACTAACCAAAGGATCCTCGGGAGATTTGCTCCAGTTTCTTTTGTCGCTGTTTTGCCGTCCTTCCACTGTTTTCTATGGGTTTGGCATTATTAACGGGCGGTGACAAATCATAGGGTCATTTTGTACTCGAATTTTGAAGTAGTGCTCTCATTCTTTCGATTTTCTTGAAACAACTCACCGCAGACTCCCGAACCGGGCCGTTTGTTCTTGACTTCAGAATAAGTAAAGCAGCTGTAATTAAATAGAACAGCTGTAATTAAATAGAAGTTTCTCAAAAAAAGCTGTAATTAAATAGAAAACAACAATAATAGGTAAATTATCGTCAGCATTCTGTTTCAACTTCCAAATTTGAACTTCCCTTAGTGGTCTGAATCTGAAATATGTCATGACATTCAACTTCCCTTAGAATCTATAGCCTCCCTAGCTGCAGATTATCTGTGGTTTAGTTTTAGTAGTCTTTTTTTTTTCAGTTTCATTCATTACCATTTTTGATGTGGCTGTGTGTGCTGACTATGCTTTCATTTGTACAAGTGTGAACTATTTCAATTTTTTATTGAATCTCAGTTCAGTTAATAACTTGAGCAGATGGCTGTGCAGAGTGTGCTGTGGGCTTTGCTTGTTTGGTCCCCTTGGTATGGCGGCTGTTGCTTTTTTTTTGGAAGCAGCAGCTGTTATTTTTTTTTGCCAAATCTCTCATCTCCTCTATTTTTGCCACTTTTCCTATCATCTATGTTTGGAAAACAGCAACTGCTTTTTTATATATCTTTTCCCCTCTATGTTTGTTAAGCAGCTGTTTTTTTTTTTTTTTTTGCCAAATCTTCCCTCTCCTCTCCTCTCCTTTATTTTACCGATGATGAAATTGTTTAAGTCCATACATTATATGGAATATGAGCTGATGATCAAGAACTTGTGAGGAACTTGGCATCATTACCAGCCGTCCCTACATTACCTTCTCCTCTCTTCTCTGTTATGATGCATTGATGCTCCAAGTTCAAGATCAGATGATGATTGACATGTTTCTGAGGCCTCTACTACTACTACTTCTCGTTTTTTTTATATTGTTGTTTTATAGGACTACTTTGGTTTATAGACCTTTTTTATTTCTTATACCTTCTCGCGTACCTAAAGCATACTTTCTTGCATCTATTAGAACAAAGCGTGAAATAATGTCGCGGACACCAGACAGTGCAGTCCGATGCCTCGAGCATGATGAGCAGCCAACCTATGAGGAGCAAGCACTAGAGGACCAGCTTACTCAGGAGCAGTTCGATAACGAGGTAGAAAAGGATCTAAAAGTGATGCTTACTCAGGAGCAGTGTCACGAGGAGAAAGGAGAAGCAGAAGAAAGAGCAGGAGAGGCTGTTGAAGACGAAGAAGTTGATGATGATGATGATGAGGACTCAGAAGAGGGATATGTAAGTCCCGAGGATCCTTTCCCACGTGAAGCCAGAAGGAGGCCAACGGAGGAAGATTTGGACAAGGATTTTGACCCGAACGAGGAGGTAGAGAAAAAGCCTTAGCTTGTACATTTTGCTAAAGCTTTGGCTGTGTTACCTCTGCTAACACTTTGACCTGTCGTATATACAGGTCCCTCCTGAAACTCGGAAAAGATGACGTCGACGTCTACGACATCTCGCTGGACAAGACGGAGTAGAGGAAAGAAGAGCAGAGGCAACAGCCACAGAGATGGATCACGATGCCTCTGCTCCACAACAACAAGACAACCATGACTACCAAGCCTAAGAGGAAATGAGGGGATAGAAAATGAAATCTATATCCAAATAAGGCATGCTATATGATAACGGAGGTCGGACCAGCAGGGGAGATCCTTGAGCCGAAGGAATTAAAAGGACGATTCTGTAATGCGATCGGGGCCCTAGTAAGAGATAAATTGAACCCAGCAATCCCTAACTAGAAAGAGGTACCAGAGAACAAAAAGAATGAACTATGGGATAGGCAGCTGAAGCTCAATTTTAGATTTCCAAAGGGTAAGCACGAACTGGTAAAAAAAATGCTTTCAGGATGATGGGAGAGTCATTCCGACGTTGGAGGTCGGAGCTCAACACGAAGTATATCCAAAAGGGGTTAACTCTCTTCAACGAGTTCGGCAAAATAACTCCTAGTCAATGGGAGGAGCTCGTGGCTCAAAAGACTTCACCGGAGGCATTGGAGCTCAGCCGGGAAAATTGTCTTGACTTCAATGACATGCAGACATGCTTTCACCTAGGAACAATGGAGATGAATCTAATTCGCACGTGATGCCTATAAGTCCTTGTCCTCCCGATATGATATGAATGTAATCTTTAAATTTTGTTGTAACTAACCCACGCGCGTGATTTGTAGAATGCAAGTGCACATTGTCAAACAAATACCAAGTGTGAAAGCCGGGTATATAGACCCTCAAGCTATAGTCCAAACAAATTTTAATTACCCTAAATAGTGGAAACTTGATGCCAAAGAGCTAGCTGCTGCAAAGACTCTTCGGGAGAAAGAGCACATCCGTACGGCGAAACTAAGGGAAGAGTCCCTTAAGGTTGCGGCATACATTGCCCTAGCTTTCAAAACTCTCCAACAACACTCTACTATATGGCTACCATACAACTTTGAGTAAGTTCAACTCTATACTTAAAGCTTTGTTCGATATATTTTATTCGACGTAAAAGAGTTTATCTAGTTCTATGATTAAATCCATGCAGCAACCACTGGATTTGTATAGCCGTCGATGTCAGGAGGAGCATGGCATGGGTCTTTGATTCAATAGATAGGGACCCAGTGACATACAAAGACTTCATATTGATTCTCAAGACGTATACATATCGACAATCCTCATTAGCTTATATGTTTGTATACATACTTGTAACGTTCACTTTTGGATACTAACAAGTTGTATTTGCTAAAATAATTTGAACATGGCATTTAGGTTCTATGTCACTAATCATCGAGGAAGGCATGATCCAGCAAGGAAGAAAAAGCTGGCTATAAAAATACTATGTGCGGTAAGTGTAACTTACTTCTTCAGTACTCCATTACATGGCTATCAAAAGCATTACTTAACATTTTCATATGCAAAACACACAGTGCCCTAAGCAGAAGCCTGGGAGTGTACATTATGGATACTATATATGTTCTATGATGAGTAACATCGGTGCCTACAGGAGACACCCCTTAAGGGTAAGTTTGAACCTCTTCACCCGTAGTATAAAAACTTCGTACATGGTATGAAATACTAAACCGAAACTTGTTCTCTTGTAGTGGAAAGAAGAGAAAGGAATGAAAAGAGACCCATACAAGGATGACCAACTCTTAGAGCTCATCGACGACCTTTGCAACTTCATATTGGACCAGATTGTACACGTCAAAGGCGCCTACCATGATTGAGAGTCTGACTTAGGTAGAAATCCTCAGTACTAACACATTCGTGAAACTGAAAGGCTAGCTCTAGGACGTTGATAACAATGTTTATGGAATTTGTATATTTAATGATGGATTATATATATTCTTGTGAATTGGACTTGTAATTGTAGTTTATATAATACTCTTGTGCTTATAGTCTAAGGGGTTCGGAACGCTGGTCGCGGGGCGTTCGGCAACGCGAACGCGGTTCGAAACGCTGGTCGCGGGGCGTTCGGCAATACGAACGCGGTTCGAAACGTTGGTCGTGGGGCGTTCGACAATGCGAACGCTGGATGGAATACGCGGAAACAAACAGTGTTCTGGTCGAATTTGAATTGTAAATTTGAATTTTTTTAGCGGGAAAACGTACTGTAGGGGCGGTTCTAAATTGAACCGCCCCTACAAACAGGTATTATAGAGGCGGCTGGTACTACAGCCGCCCCTACAAATTGATTTGTAGGGGCGGCCTGGGAACCGCCCCTACAAATGCATGATTTGTAGAGACGGTTGAGTAGGGGCGGCTGGCCAAACCGCCCCTACAAAGGGTTACGAGCCGTCCCTAAAAAGCGTTTCTACAGTAGTGTTCGCGTCGTCCGGTCTTGCGTCGCCTCTGCCTCCTTCCTCGTGACGACTTTCTACACCACCTCCCTCGTGATCTGCCCCTGGTTCCCAAAGAGTGACAGGGGAGAACAGCACTTCGAGGATTCCCCCTATGGCGAAACGAAGTGCCCTCAAAATCCCCCATCAGGGATTACGGCCTTGGGTTACTTACTCTTTGCTCCCAGATCAAGCCTCAGTTTGTTGTGGAGGTGGAGCCGGGGCTGAGCAGCTCGTAGAGGGACGCGGTAGAGAGCTCGAGCGGCTTACCCGTACGCGCATTGCCGCTACTGTCCCAAACAGCTCGATCACGGTCCGCGCTCACCCGCTGCCACTGAAGCACGCAGACGCAACCAGCTGGTGGTGACTGGGGAGGCACACAACCATGGCATGTCTGAAATCCGGATGAATCAAACAAACCACTACTGTTTGTTTAAGGTCCAAGACCACTCGTGCAAGTGAAATTTTTGGTCCGGTGGCTCTATCAGGGCAGTTCCAATGGTGTATTGATGATGGTTTCTATCCTCATTAAATGATTTGCCATGTAGGCAAAATGCTGATATGGCAACGTAATTAATAAAGAAATAGAGCAAAAAATCCTAGAAATAGTTTCCTCATGAAGAAATCAGGTCTTCTCTTGACCCAATGCACCAAGAAACCATGAAATCACCATTGGGGAGAAACCACCAGTTTCCAAGGGGCTCGTGCCACACTCCCATTGGAGGAAGAAGATAAAGTTGGGAGAGAGAAAGAGAAAATAATTATTACACATAGAAACCATAGGTTGGAAAACAGTACTTTTTTAGTGCGGTATCCTATATTATAGAAACTACTAGTTTCTTTCATTGGGACTGCCCTCGCGTGACCACCATTTTGCCTCTGTAAATAACGCACGCATGCCTAAAAAAAGGCTGTTTGATCCAATGTCCAGCAACACTTGTGATCACAGACCCAACTGAATTTCTGCAGCGAACGGACCACCAATGCTACTTAGATTTGTCAGGTGACACCATTCGGATCTTGACTAACCTTAAACCACATATCAATGTCAACGCCATTGTTTGCAAGTTTCTCTCTATTTAGGAGAGTAAGAGACCATAACGAGCGACAAGGTGGGACGAATTAAGGGTCATTGATGCATTTTACTCTACTACTGCTAGTTTATAAAGCAACTACTGAGCTACCATGGGAAAGAAATGCAATAGTGACCCATGCGAAGAATAATCTCAACACATAAAAGAAAAAAACAGACTTTTCTAAAAACGAAACGAAACGAAACGAAACGAAGTAAACCAAATAAATCCTTGCAAATAAAGGTACAATACCCTGACAAACTGAGATAAGTGCAGTCAGAGGTGCAGTGCATGAGGATAGGGTGGGGCCTTGTTTAGTTCCTCCCAAAAGTTTACACCATAGCCTTGTTCGGCTTGCTGAATTTTGACTGAAACTGGTTGGAAAATATTGTTCTGGCTGAATTGTTGTGAGAGAAAAATACTGTTCCGGCAAAAAAAAAAAACAAGCCGAACGGGCCCATATCCTATCGAATGTTTGGACACATGCATAGAGTATTAAATATAGACTAAAAAAATAACTTATTATACAGTTTGCGACTAATTTACAAGACGAATCTTTTAAACATAATTAGCCATGATTTGACAATAAAGTGCTATAGTACACATATGCTAATGATGAATTAATTAGATTTAATAAATTCGTCTTACGATTTATTGAAGAATTCTATAATTTATTTTTTTATTAATAATCAAACACTTCATACGATGCTATATGATACTTAACGTGACGCTTCAAAATTTTATATCCTACGATTTTACAAGGCCTTGGTCATAAGCCTTCTATTATGGGATGGGATGGTTGGATGGACGTCTTGTGTCGCCCTGAGCCATCCCATCTTGATTAATTAATTCTTTGAAACTGGAGCATGGGACGGTTGGGACGGACGCCTGCTGCGCCCCTGATGTCATCCTCGAAAGCCTCTGCCTCGTCAGCAACAGCTGCATTGCATAAAACTTTGACACTAAGGTCTTGTTTAGATGTCATCTAAATTCTAAGTTTTTTTATTCTCTCTTTATCATATCAATTTTTAGCCGTTTGTATGGAGTATTAAATATAGGTAAAATAATAACTAATTACATAATTTAGTTAGAAATCACGAGATGAATCTTTTGAGCCTAGTTGGTCCACGGTTAGATAATATTTGTCAAATAAGACGAAAGTGGTACTATTTATCGAGTTGAAAAAATTTACAAAGAGAACAAAGCCCAACATGTTTGAGGCCTGCAAGATTCTGCAACCCAAGGACGAGGCCACCTTCCCCATACTTGAACTGGCACCGTGCCATTAGTTGCAGCTTGAGCCTTTGGAGTTTGGCATGGCTCCCGGCTCAAACTCCAATGCCGCGTAACGCCAACAGCGCAAATTAAATTTGGGTGGTGTTTAGATTTAGCGCTTAAAATTTAGTGTCACATCCAATATTAAGTAGAGATGTCGTATGGGTATTCGAATACTAAAAAAACAAATTATATAATTCGTCAGTAAACCGCGAGACTAATTTATTAAGCCTAATTAATCCATCATTAGCACATGCGTTATTGTAGCAACACATTGTCAAATCATGGATTAATTAGGCTTAAAAGATTCATCTCGCAAAGTAGTCACAATCTGTGCAATTAATTATTTTTAGTATATATTTAATACTTCATACATGTGTCCAATATTCAATAGAATAGGGTGTAAAATTTCGAGAAGGAACTAGGAATCAGTTCAATTTCACAGAAAAAACACAGCAATAGAGAAAAAATCCCGCATTCCAAACAAGCCCTAGACAAGGGCCACCAAACGCTGGAATCCTTGTCTGCTGATTGCATGCCTTCCGTAGAGGATGCTTGAATCTCCATCTTCGTCATTGGATAAGCGAACAGTAAGAGAGCGCAGCATGGGTAAACTTACTAGGATATTTATTCCTTCCTTGCCTGCTTCATCTTGGACATCAATATAGGCCTCGTTCGGTTTGCTAAAACTTGGCTGAAAAATACTGTTCTTGCTGAATTATTATGAGAAAAAAAACAACGTTTCGACTAAAAAAACAAGCCGAACAAACCTATTTGTTGGCTTCCCACTCTCCACCTCGCCCACAACGCCGACGCCAATTTCACTTGTCTTTCTTTACCAACATAAGATAAATAAAACAGCAACTCTACCGTCAACAATCAATGACTTTTGAAAACAGAGCACCGCAGTGTTAAGTGCTAGTCGATTTGGAGGAAGAGAAGAAATAAATAAATGAAAGAAGTGACGGCACGACAAAGGTCTAGGAGCAGCTCGTCTCACACCAGATTGGGTAAGGCCGCCTAAAGCACCGGCGACATGCAGAATTCCAGCAGCGATGGACCGCCGCTCGGTCTACCCCCGCCTCTCTACCCGACCCGCCGATATCGGATTCTGTGACGTCCGACCCCTCCGTCATAGCCTCCGTGCGCCACTTGCCGCGGCCTACCCCCTCCTTGCCGCATTCTGGACCGGGCTGCGCCTCACAACTTGCGCTCAAGCACCGCAACACATGTCACTAATTAACTGAAGAGTCACGTACTGATGTATTTACTCAAGCTCAAAATAATGTTCCACATGACACAAAATTTTGGAAGTTACGTTACAAATACAGATCGATCTTAATTTGGAAACAAATATAATAATGACCCATGTGAAGGATGAACACATCAATGCATAAAAAGGAAGACTAGAATTTCTAAAATGAAATGAAGTGTCGTACCCACACAAAACTACGCAAGCAAATGTATATATCTAGGCAATGTCAGAACTAAAAGCCACATAGCAACTGGAACAACCAGTTTAAGCTCCGTGACAGACTGAGATAGTTATGAACCAGCGGTGCCACAAGTGCACAACCCAAGGGGACAACAAATCGAATTTGCCTTGTTCAGTTCGTACATGCTCCATAGTCCGTACCTAAAAATGGCAAACAGATGATAATTGCTAGTCATACTTATTCTCCAAATCTTGTATTCACAATGGTCTTCATTAGGCTTCTACCATGGCATGGTCGGATGGACGCCTGCTGCACCCCTGAGCCATGAGACCTTGATGATTTCTTTCGACCTGGAGTGTGGGACTGTTGGGATGCACGGCTGCTGCGCCCCTGATGTCATCCTCCAAAGCCTCCACCTCGTCAGCAACAGCAGCATAGCACTCAACATCGACAGCCACATGTTTGAGGCCGAGTCCCAGATTCTGCAGCCCGAGGACGAGGCCACCTTCCCCAAACTTGAACTGGCACCGTGCCAGCAGTCGCAGCTTGAGCCTTTGGAGCTTTGGCACGGCTCCCGGCTCAAACTTCAATGCCGCCTCGCGCCGACAGCACAAATTAAACTTGACCAAACGCTGGAATCCTTGTCTGCTGATTGCATGCCTTGCGTAGAGGATGCTTGAATCTCCATCTCCGTCATTGGATAAGGTAACACTAAGAGAGAGCAGCGTGGGTAAACTTGCTAGGATATTTATTCCTTCCTTGCATGCTTCACCATAGACATGAATGTAGAGGCGAGACAGGTTGACCAGTGAGCTAATTTGAGGGCCCACCCTATTTAAGTTATGTGTATAAAGAGCAAGCCTTTGAAGTGGTGGTAGAGTAGGGACACACGAAGCCATGAATGAACATGTGGGATCAGGATCATTCCTATACATGCGTAGTTGTCGCAGGTGCCTGAACAACCTGAAGAGCGTTGAGATACAAGCTTCCTTGTGATCCTTCGTATCACTTAATTCAGTAGAGCATGACCAATCAATTTCAAGTACTTTCAGATGGGTCAGATCACCGAGTCCTTGGATAAACTCTACAGATTGAATATCCAAATTGATCATTGATAGCTCTTCCAACGCCTGCAGATTTCTGATTTCATCGGGCAGGTGCACTGAGTCATGGACAAAAAGACGCACTAGCTTCTGCAACAGCATAATACTTGCCGGTAGGTTTTCAAGACCGGCCTCTCTCAAATCTAGTGTCTGTAGATGTTGCAGCTTTTCTATATCTTCTGGAAGCTTGGGGACCCCGACAAATTGATCGCTTGTCCTCAAGTACTTCAATTGACCAAAACTTTTGACATGTCCAAGATTGCATTCATCATACAGACTTTCTATATTCAGCACTCGCAAGACTTGGCCGTTTAAGAACTCAGAGGCATGCTTATGGACCATCTCTAAATTATAACCAAAGATATTAATTGATCGAATATGAGCTGTATTTTTTATTGTCTTGGCAATCTCTTCCGCCCGGGCAGAAATGTCTTTCTGGATGGATAAACGGCGAATCTTGTTCGAAGAATAATTTTTAGAAAAACCATTACCATTCCATATGGTAACAAAGTTGTCCTCTACAGCCTTTGACACAATGAACTCAAGTATGACATCGTGAACTCTGCACTGTTTCACGGTTGTGCCATCTGCCCCAACCTTGGTTGGCTGGACCAAGCTTCTATTGATCAGTTCATTCAAGTAACTTCTCCCTAGTTGCTCCATACTTTCTCTGTCCTGTCCAGGAATCAGTCCTTCGGCAACCCATAGCAATATCAACTGGCGGCAATCAATGGAATAATCCTCTGGAAACACACTGAGATATAGCAAACAGCTCTTTAGATGGTGAGGAAGGTCAAAGTAACTCAGCAGCAGAATTCTTTTCATCTTATCAATGGGAGAATCTTTGTCAACTGCAGCAGCAATAGATCTCAATACATTGCTCCAGACTTCCACTGTTTTGCTTCTGTTTGCTAATAAACCAGCTATACTGATTATGGCTAATGGTAAGCCGCAACATTTCTTCAAAATATCATCGGATACTTTTCTCAAATCTGGGTGACAATCATCACCGGAGAAAAATAGCCACGTAAAGAATAATCTCTGAGAGTCCTCATCACTAAGTGGCTTGGCTTCATACATTTGTGCGGCAATACCAGTACAACATTTGTTGGCTATTGCTTTCTTGCGTGTTGTAGTAATAATTCTGCTTCCATTGTCATTGACAGGTAAGGCAGATCGTACAAGGTCCCATGCTGATTCACTCCAGATATCATCAATCAAGATGAAGTACCTGCATGCATTAGTTACGGAATCATGTTATTATGTAAGGCCACCATGAATTTGAGCATATTCTGGTGAAATTAAAGAAAATCGGAGAAATGTAACAAGAAGATGGATCGTCGTGGCACACTTTTCTATCAGTAAGTATTACTGTATGTCTGTATTACACATGAGAAATATAGACCGTAAACTCCTAATATTTAATAAATATGTTACAACTTCCAAAATAGTTGGTGCCGCATTAGAACACCTAGAGATATTTAGAATTCTGGTCATATTTTCCAAGAAGTAATTTTACTGAATATGGATTAGATGGTGTAAAGTAAAATTTTTACCAAAATGATGCACAGTTGACTTGAGTTTGTTCATTGTTGTAACATCTTTAAGGATGACATTTGATAGATATGCTGAGCCATTGAAGTATCTGAGGCAGTTTAATGCTGTCAAGTTCATTAGGCCAGGAAAAAAAGGAATCATTTTTAAAATTCCCAGAAAATTTCATAAATAGCCTAATAAATAGGTGAGCTCATGTGATGAACAAATATTGCACGACATTATTCTAGCTAGATGAACTGGTTAACTATTAGAAAAAGAAATAATATTGATTACATCTTGTCCTTTAAGCATTCTTTCACTGTGCGGATGAGCTGCTCAACTGTCTCTAACATCTGTGACTGGTCAAAATGGCTCTTGCTTATTTGAGACAATATATCTCTAAGAAGTTTCTTCATATCTGGAGTTTGTGATACAGACACAAAAGCTCGGCAATCAAATGCTCCAGTGATTTTGTGGTACACCTCCATGGCGAGAGTGGTCTTCCCCTGTCCACCGATCCCATAGATGGACACCACTTTGTGCTGCTTCTCTTCACATTTCAATAACCTGATGATCTCCTCACGAGGAGCATCAATTCCCACAAGATCGCTGGCCTCCTGAAAGAGTGCAGGTGCTCGGGGATCCAAGAGCACTGGCTGAGGTGAGGCGAGGAGACACCGATTGATGTCGTAGTAGCGTTTCCCCCGCTCGCTCTGCTCGCTGACGAGGCTCTTGAGTTCTCGGATCTCCTCTGCTATTCCTCCGTCCTTGAACAGTGTCCTCACCTTTCGCATGGCCTTGCGCACAAAGTTGGCCTTGGAACCTCCCTGGCTGTGGTTGAGCATGAAACGGTCAATGCAATCCTCGATGTCGTAGGACAGCTCACGTACCTTGCTCCTCCAGTCCTTGGCGCGTGGATCGATCTGGTCGTCGTCCTTCTCGGCGAGCATCTGCAGAACAGCATCCATGCTGCTCAGCTCCTCTTGCAGGAAGCGGATCCCGCGCTCGACGTCTTTGGCGAGCTTGTACTTCTCGGTGAGCATGGCGGCCAGCTTGCCGATGACGGAGCCCATCACGCTCGTGGCGGCAGCGCTCGCCATCACTTCCGCCATCTGGACTTGCAAATCACTCGCTCTCAGTGAAATGTTTATTATGCGCGGTGCTGTGAGGGAGGAATGGCGCATCGATTCCTAGCTTAATTATTTGCTCACAGTCGTAGATGGTGGCGCAAATAATGAGATTCCCTTTCTGCGGGAGTGCGCTAGGGATGGCCATCATCATCACCACTTTATTCCTGTTTGTCATCCACGTAGTTTGCTTCACTTTATTCCGAAAGACACGATAACCACTTTTCCTTTGCCATTCTCTTTCTCAGAGCATCTCCAAAAGTATAGTATAATTTACTTAGCAAATTAATAGATCTAGCAAGTTAACAGAGAAAGTACTTCTCCAACAATCTCCTATAATAACTTTCTAAACGATTTTATATTGAGAACCCCTATTATTTCTATCAAACAAAATCATTTTTTAATAGTTTATTATATTTGTCTCTTATCGCTTTCTCATCTGGAACTCTTTATTTTTTTAATTTACTCATACATCTAATTTACTTTGATCTGCGGATACGGAGTTTCTCTCAACTGCGGAAAATTACATTCACTATACAACAACCAATACTATAGAACTGATCTTCACTGCCGGCCCATCAATGCATCACTGTTGGTTTGTGGCTAAAATGGACAGTGATAGGACCAACCGGCAGTGATATTGGGGTCATCACCGCCGATTTATATTACTGTCGGCTTTGGCTATGAACCGGCAGTGATATTAGGTTAGTAGCTTGAACCGGTAGTGAAAGGCTGCACAGAAAACTTCATAACTTTCTCATACGATATCCAATGAAGACGAACATTATACCAAAGTTATAGCACTTGACGAGATCTACAACTTTGTAGTTCACGGTCTAAGGTGTAACAAAGGCGGGCGGTGACACCGCCCCCGTTAATATCCATTAACGCAGGTGGGCGTCCTAAGGTGCCCGCCTACGTTAATGGATTAACGGAGGTGGGCAAGGCACCCGCTTCCGTAAGTCCGCATTAATGCAGACACTTCGATGGAGGCGGACGCTTTGCCCGCCTTCGAAAACCCTTTTTGCCCGTCTCGGATAAGATTGTTGTAGTAGTGTTAATAGACGTGAACTTAAAACAATACCGTCATGTCGTCAAAAATTGTTGCACGGCTGACATGTTAAGAACGCAATTTGTGAGGGTTGGTATCATTGGTTTGAATATTGAGAAAATAGTATCTTGTCTAGATGATAACCCACCTATAATTTTATTTTATTTATTGGTATCACTCTTGGTTCCTAGGTAGAACTGAAAGCGATAACCCACCTATAATTGTTGGTTAAAAACAGACGGTGATAGTTGTTTTAAGACCAGCAATGATAATCTGTTAAAAAAAATTAGCAGGCATCATTGTTGTTAGTTTATTGCCGGTTCAAAAACCAATAGTGATGGGAGGAGAAGCCTAATGAAAAGGGAGCATGGAAGTGGATAGGAATTGAATGGATTGGAGAGAGATTGGAGAATAGACAACATAGGTTATATTGGTTATGTGGACGGATTTGAGCCACGCTGGCGTATGGAACATGGATGTCCGGACGGCCGAAGCCAAGTATTTTCGTATATTTTTTTTGTTAAACGAAGAGTAGGAACGATCCCTACTAGCTAGATAAATATATAAATACAGTTTAATATTATCTATATCGATTATTTATTATATTTCTATCTATCTATCTATCTATCTATCTATATTATAAAGGAGCGGAAGAATTGAAAAGCATCTGTCACCTAAACAAATCCTACCCACCTATGATCTCCACCGTTGTATATATTTTGATTTTCCATCCAACGGTTCGTGATTAAGCGGACCATATTTATGTACGCGTGTTTCGCTCCTCTCCACCGCTCCGGCGCGCTCCCCCTCCCTGTTTTTTTTTCACCATCGAAACCTTTACCCGCCCGCGTACCCATAGGGCCATACCCGCCGCGTGCCCGCATTCCTCTGCCTCCGCAAGCCTACACCGCCAACCGCTCCCTCCGCCCCGCCACCTCCCCGCGTGTCGACCCCTCCCCACGCGTCGCACCCTCCGCGCCGGTACAGGCTCTTCCCCGCGCGTCGCCCCCTTCGCGGTAGTGCAGGTTTCTTTCCCGCGCGGCGATCCTCCGCGCCGCATCGGCACATCCGCACCGGCTCCCCTCCCTATCTCTCGCGGAGGGATGTCGCCGCTGCTGGCAGAAGGCCGCGCACACGGAGGCGCGGGACAGTCGCGGGACGTCACCGCTGCTGTCCAGTTGCAGAGGAGCCGCGGCGTTCGTGCCGAACGGCAGGAAGGAGAGGTGAGAATCGCGAAACGGTTGTGGGATTTGGTTGGTTCTTGGGCTGATTTTGTTGGTTTGCCCCCAAATTGCTTACGTGTCTCGTGGCTTCTTTATGTGTAAATCCCTTGGAGGTAGAGGATTGATGTGGGATTATGAGTAGAACTCACGGATTAAATGATTACCGTGTTTCTTGAGTCAGTTTTTCTTCGTGCTATTGATGCTTATACATTGGTCTTCTCTGCGTTGCGTCTTTCTTGCAGGTAGGCATCTTAGAGTCGTAGTGAAAGAGCAGAAGCCAGGCCGGGAACAAAAAAAAAATGGTGAGGAGATTTTTGGTGCATTAGTTATTCATGCGTCCTCTGAATTCTGCTTGTTAACTTCATCTGATAATTGCTTGCATGGATATAGTAGAAAATTTCTTGTGTAGATCCAGGAGAAGAGCAACAGGACTCAGGGCACCAAGAATAGGAAAGAGCAGAGACCAGAACAACTGTAAGAAATACTGTGATTTCAGGGTTCATTTGTTTATCTGATTATGCATTCTTTGGTCTCTTGCATCACTGATGAGGTCGTATACACTTCTTCCAGAACTACAAGATGCATGAAGTGAGGACTACCAGCAGGCCGGCTCTCGCCGACATCTCTGGTGGTAGGTTCCTTATCAGGAGAGTAAATCACCAGGAGCTGTGCTGGTGAAAGGTGCTGTCAAGCCGCTGGCTTGACACGACCTGTCACCGTCGAGCAACAAGGAGAATGTGCCACCAGTGGGAGCTGTGAGGGCTGCACCAAAGATGAGGAGCCCTTTACCTGACTGGTACCCGAGGACCCCACTCCGTGACATCGCATCAATCGTCAATGTGGTGGACTATTTCCTTACTGTTTTACGCGTTCTTCTATGAATTCCATGCACACCATTGCCATTTTTGCTATTGTCTAATTCCATTTTGTTGTATTTGGTGTCTATAATCTGCTACAATGTTGCAATGTTTTGAGTTGTCAGTCATTGTATTCAGAATGCTTGGTTAGTGATCAACAAGATAGGTTATGGAATATGGAGTAGATTTGGTAATTGGTATTCAAAATGTTAAGTCTTGCACATTATTATTCTATAATACAATAGGGTCTGCCAATTCTGTTAGCTGCCTTGATGGCATAGAATGAGAAATATATACATGTCGATTTTATCATTAGTACAGTAAGTCTATACCTAATAATAAAGAGGTAAAATTTCTGGCTTGTCGATATTTTCGTCCAACCTAATCACTGTCCTTTACGCGTAACCTCTCGCCTTCTTGCCGTGTCCGTCTTGGTCCCGTCCGTCTGTTTTTTTTTAGAATCCGTCTCTGTTTTATTTTTGGGTACATCCAATTTTTTTTCTTTGCGAGTACATCGGTGGCTCCAACATCGGGTCTGTTTCTTTTCCAGGGTATAGGTCTATCGTTTTTTCTCAATTTTCTGTCTTTTTGTTCCGTCGCCAGTTCTTTTTTTTTCACTTTTCTTTCCGTCGTCCGTCTGTGGTATGTTGTTTTGTTCCATCATCCATCCGTTTCTCCCTGTTTTTTTTCTTTTTTTTCTTTTCCCAAGTATCTCCTATTTTTTCTTATAAAGACCAAAAAACAATAAGTCTCTGAAACATGAAATTCTCACTCTCTAATAAATAAATATTCTCATCATTAAATTATTGATTCAGTTTTGATAGGAATAAAAGTTATTCGTAGATTAAGATTGGTATAGCTTCTCCAGCAGATTTAGAAGTTTTTTGGCACAATTGTTTTTCTATTTTTTTCTATACAGAGTTCTCTGCTAGCGCACCGCTCCACCTTGCCCGAAAAACACTCTTTAGAACTGGATCCACCGCAAGAGGGAAAGAAAAAGTGGATTCCTTCAATTCCTCCGTCCGTGCACGTGAGCCCTCCCCAAATTGCCCTCCTTTGTGCAGTGCGAGGTGGACGATGGTCGGGGCGCGATAGATGGCTCGGCAGTCAGAGCAGGGCGTAATGATAGTGTCGGGTTCATAAACCCGGGGTCCCTCGGGGACCGGCTTCCACGCCAGGGCTCGGCCTAGGAAAACAGCAATTCATGGGCCGGCCCAAGAGTCTAAAAAACACGACACGCCGGAAGGACATTCCGATGTCCGACCGGAAGGTCTACTCGAAAGAACGAAATGCCCGCTCGGCAGCTGCTTCGGCCCACCTCCCTGACCGGAGCACTTGCTCCGGGCACCGGCCGCCTCCAGGCGGTCCCTCCGATCGGAAGGCTCGGCCCGAAACGCTGCTTCCTACTCCGACCCCGCGACTCCGACCGGGGACCCGCAGGGAGCCTACTTACCGCCCTTCTCCGACTGGCGCGGCTAGTACCGACTGGAGCCATCCGACCGGGGACGCCCGCCCGGAAAGGACCTAGGGCGAACGGAGAAGACAGCACACAAAGTCAAACCACGATACCAGGACCATACCCTGTACGCCTGCGGGAACAGTGCTCCACAACCGCCCTGACACAAACAGTATGGTAGGCGTCGATATTTACGTCTACAATATTGTAGGCGTCAACATCTGCGCCTACAGTATTGTAGGTGCCATTGGGCTCCCGTGCGGCGAAAAGGCCCCCACGTTCCTCTGGGCATCGATGGTGGGCGCCAGGATTCATCATACCTGGTACACGTGGTAGGGCTCCTCACACACCGATGGTATTTTGTAGGTACTGACGTCCATCCTTCCTGAAGAAGCCATCGAAAACCTCCCATATGCACCTGACATTCTATAGTGGCGTCAACAGTATTATGGGTGCCTACCATCATCGCTATCCTCATCGGCGTGGGCAGCGAGGCTTAGTAACATCCGTACTCTCTCCCACTCACCTGTAAAGCCATCCACTTCTTCTATAAAAGGGGATGCGCTCCCTCCAACGAAGGAGATCGACTTCTTCAAGCTCCGTTCCTTTAGATTCATTAGTCCAATAGCTCGTAAGCCCCAAGCACCCGCTTGGAAACACCCAACGCATAGCGAAGTTCCGGTAGCTCGCGGCCCTTCCGGTCGGACCCGACCGGGCCTCTCGCACACCCCTTCTTTCTCTTTCTCGTTTGTAACCCCACTATAGACTTCGAGCACCTGGGCTCAGGAATAAAGTCACCGACCGACCCACACTGGACGTAGGGCACGTTGCCTGAACCAGTATAAATCCCTTGTCATTGAGTGCTAGGCCACCTCCGATCACAACGTACAGCAAAACTACAAATATTCACTAGTTGGTCACTTTCTGTACCGACAGTTGGCACCGTCCGTGGGGAAGACGCTGTACGTCCAACACTTTTTAGTCATCGGATGGCCCATTTTTCCGCCACCCCCGCCGTGGAGGACTCAGGCGATATGGTTCGCTTCGGCTCGTTGGGGTATCCCGCACTCTCGCCTGCGGGGATGCGGGTTCCACCCGTTTTCGAGCCATCCCAGGCCTTCCTCTTTGGAAGCCTGGACTTCATCGCCGACCGGCTCGGCGTACTCCACCTCCGCGAGGAGACTCGCGGCCCAGTACCCGTCGGAGAGACGTTCTCCATCGACTCCGGGACGCGCAACTTCGACAGCGTGGCATCTGCGCTTCTTTCCGAGCAAACTCTCTGCTCAAACCCCACTGTGAGTAATATACGTTGTGTTGTTTACTCGCTTTTTACCATTCTTCGTCAATCATCCGGAGGGACCGCATTGTCCGTACCGCGACCACCGCATGACCGGTCCCCCTACGGCCTCGCGTCCTCCGCTGACGCATACGCCCGGGGACTCCGAAAAATGCCGACGCCACCCCCTTTCACATCCGAATTCATGGGAATGGTGAGCCATGCTCCGACTTGTTTTCCCGAACTTCTAGATGACGAGGTTGGGAGCGACGGTTCTAGCATCGGCAACGTGGCACCTAGCCACCATCCGTCCCAGAAGTGCGCTATGGCGGACGCCCCGGGGCAGTCACCGGTGGTTGCGGAGTCCGTACAGACTCACACCCCTCCGGACCAGCGCGCAGGGGCACTCACGCTTGCACAGGGGCGCGCCGAGGAGTGCGGCAGAGGCGGCATAGCCAGCCGCCACCCGCACTGGCACGCTCGGTGCAGCGCGCTGCGTCCCTCGCACATGCCCCGGCCGACGGCGCTCGGGGTCGCGCCCGCCAGGTCCAGCGTGACATCATGAACAAGGGAAACAACCCCCCACAGTTCGCTTGGGCTAGCCAGAACATCGCCGCCGCGGCAATGCTTCTACGCGGTGTTCCCGAGCCCGTCGACCCCCAGGAACGAGCGGTCTACCAGAACCTCCGGGCGCTGGTAGAAACTGCCGTCGTACAACAAGCGGAAAGCTCTGCGTCACGACTCCGACACGCGCCCTCTCATCCCATTAGGGGAGCTGAGACACGCCAGACGGACCGCTCAATCCGCTCGTCGTCACAGCCGCCAGGCGCGGCACGGGAAGCCACGGCTGCGCCGCGATCCGAGCCGGCACGCTCCACGCCGACCGCCGCCACACAAACGGCTCGATCCGAACCAAGACACCCGCAACGTCATCAGTGGCCGGCATCATGCCCGGCGTGATGATGACGCTCATCGGGCGACGGCAAGGACAGGCGATGCTGGCCTCGGCCGGACCATCGAGGGGAGCGGCGAAATGCGCCGCGAGCACGATCGCCAGCCGGACAACCGGAGTCCCAGCCCGGAGGGCCCGGGACCATGAGCCTTTGGCCAGCGCATCCGGAGGGCGCCATTCCCACGGTGTTTTCGGCCGCCCACCAACATAACCAAGTACACCGGGGAGACAAACCCTGGTATTTGGCTCGAAGATTTCCGGCTCGCCTGCCGAGCCGGAGGGGTGGATGATGACAATTTCATCATTCAATATCTCCCCATCTGTGTCGGGGAACATGTTCGGGCGTGGCTTGAATTCCTCCCACACGACAACATCCGCAACTGGACGGATCTCAAGAGGATCTTTGTCGAGAACTTCCAGGGGACCTATGTCCACCCTGGGAACTCCTGGGACCTCAAGAGCTGCCAACAGGAGCCCAATGAGTCCCTGTGGGATTACATCTGTAGGTTCTCCCAACGATGCAACTCGCTCCCTGATGTCGTCGACGCAGACGTCATCAGCGTGTTCCTCTCCGGGACGACCTGCGAGTCTCTGATCCACAAGCTTGGTTGCCTAAAGCCCCGTACCACCCGCGACCTGCTCGACGTTGCCACGAACCATGCCTCTGGCGAGGAGGCGGTCGGAGCGGTCTTCGGCGGAGGCCGGGACAAAGGCAAGCCCAAGCGTGCGGATCCTGACGAAGGCCCCTCCACCCAGAGGGGCAAGAAGAACAAGAAGGATCGGCGCCGGTCGGACAACACCGCGTTGGTCACCGCGGCTGATCGCGCACCCAGGCAACCCCAACAGGGACTGCCCGACCACTTCACTAAACTCATGGAGGATCCATGCACCAATGTGGCAGAACCTCCTAAATTATAGGGCCCACATGCACCTGTCACTGTCCAACGACCTTTGACATTTATGCATATGTTACCGATAACTTAAGAAGACTGTCGGGTGTCCGCGGGGAACCCCGAATCATCCACGATTTCCGAGCAGGATCACATTACAGAGTCATTGCAGTATTACAATATTTATTCAAATATCTACACCAGAGTAAATCAGCGGAAGTCTTACAATAACTTAGTTTACAAAACATTTATTTCAAACCTTACAAACTAAGTTCGATTATTAATACAAACCAAAGTAGGGGAGTGGCATTATAATATATACAAAACACACAAATATCGCTGCCCTGCCCAAGGGCCACACATTACTTATCATCAATGCACTGAACAACAGTCATGCAGCACGATCCAAAACAGATCTGCTCATGAGCCTCACCTGCAACAAGGGTCAACAAACCCTGAGTACGAAAGTACTCAACAAGACTTAACCGAAATAAAAACTGATAAGACTCAGGAATGCAGGCTCAGGGATTCAAGGTATGGCTTTAGCAATAATCAAAGTTCTTTTGCGTAAAAGCACTTTAACAAAATTCTTTGTATCAATATTTAAAATCTCATAAGATCATATACAAAGCTGACACGATCCGTATTGAGATCATGAAACTTCATATCCAACACTTTCTCGAACCATTCTCAAGTTCCAGTTATTAATACTACGATGATGAACAGAGAAGTGAGTCTCCATAACCGAGGAGCAACGACGATTGAATCGATTATAAACCCAAATGGGAATTCCAGACCACCACATATATGTAGGTCCCCGACCTACATATACCAACCTACCCTTGGATCCTCTAAACAAGAACGGGTCCATGCCACCCGAGAATACAAATTACTCACTCCAGCCCATTGCCACGTGGGTACACGCTATTCCGCCATCTCTCCACTCCCGGTCTGCGAGTAGCCATTCTCGTAATAGAATAGCCAAGTTAAGGCTTACCGGAGTATGTGGTTAGTACTACAAAGTCTCACCTACAACAGTTCACCAACGGTACGGACCTTAATCGACACAAAGGAAAGAACCCGCTCACAAGACATTACCGGTCTTGTGGCTCACACACACCGAGTCCGCCTGTCTAGATTTATTACTCCACATTACCATATCACATGATAACATAAGTAACCAAAGTTCCATTTAAAACTCGCAGGTGACAGGCAATCACCCAACTTTGATCGGTCTAAGCAGAGCTAAGCATAACTAGGCATATACGATTTTAAACGGGTAACAAGGTAGATATGGAACAACAAGGTTGATAATGCAACAATTTGGTTTCCACTTGACTTCTAATCACTTAATGCGATATTGAAAAGCAAAAAAGCGAAATCAATTTGTAAAATACAAGGTAGGGTTATATGCATCCGGGGCTTGCCTTCGTTGACGGAAAAGTCTGGCTCCTGCGACGTTTCACAAGTCTTCGATCCGACCTCAACAGACAGATCAACCTCCTCCGCAACTTGATTAACTACCACATGCTCACCTTCGTTTACTACACGCAGTAACATTGCCATGCTTAACATGATGTGGAATATGAAACATGATGCTCGATGATGGATACAAAAATTAATAAATTGGATACAATTTTTTCTTCGCGATCTGATTTACAAACCAAACTAACCAAACCATATCCGTGGCGATGTGACCACCACTTAGCACCGATCACTTTGGTGAACTCTCCGACCACTACGGTGAACTCTCCGACCACTACGGTGAACTCTCCGACCACTACGGTGAACTCTCTGACCACTATGGTGAACTCTCCGACCACTACGGTGAACTATCCGACCACTACGGTGAACTATCCGACCACTACGGTGAACTATCTTTGAGCAAAAATCGTCGGTGAGGGAGAACCCCATGATCGCAGTGATCAAAATGAGTAAACAACAATCGACTAAAGACTACAAAGATCGAAAAGCGAAACCGTAAGAACACCGATTCTGAGACAACGGCTCACCGAAAAGCTCGCCACGATGACACGCCATGAGCGTGAAGTTCTTGACCTCGAGGAAAAAAACGTGGACAAATGAGTTCTCGGCAATTTCAGCGACCAAGGCTAATTGGGCTGGATTTGCAAGGAAAAGACGGAACTAGGACGGCCTTTACCGAGATGGCAACAGCGGGGTGAAAACAAAGGAAGAAAAAACGATGATGACGACGTCTTGGTAATTATAGCGCCAGCCAAAAAAGCTCAAGGAAGCCACGGCGGAGTCAAGCTGCGGCGATGGATCGGAAAAGCAGAGGAAAGGAGCGGGGCAAACAAGCGGCGGCTCGTTAAAAAAGGATGGCCAGAAACTCAAAGAAGCCACGACGAAACCATTTCCCCTCATGACGCCCAGACGGGACCCCGCCGATCGAAACAAGCCAAGCTCATTTGGCGGTGTAAGCGCAAGCGGTGAACACTTTGTTCATCGAAATTACAAGTTTGCCATACGCCATAATTCACAAATTACTCTCAAATTTTCATAACAACTCAAAAATCTCCAAAAACAAAAGTTGTTCAAAATTGAAAGTTCTACAACTTTGCTTCTATAACCATCTCCTAATTACATCTAGATTTTGAAATGGATTTTCGTGGTAGGATTTAAATCTTTGAAAAGCGGGGTTTTCTCGAAAAATTCAAAATCCAAACAAACTTTGAATTTAAGTCAAACAATACAATTCAACACATACCACATGAATATAAACTTGTTTTAGTGTATGCATCTCAAAGTTTTCACCAAATGCCAAATGCTTTGCAATGCATATGATGACATGTCGTTTTTAGTATTTTAAACACCCGGGTGTTACAATCCTTCCCCTAAAAAGAAATCTCACTTGAGATTCAAAGCCGTAAGTAAGTAATGGAAAAGGAAAATGTGTTAATCCAAAACATCCGAACTTTTCCATAAAACAACTGAGGTTTCTTTACAAAACACTATTTGTAGTAACCGAGCTCAACTAACATTATTCTATTCTATAATGACGCAAGAAACTCTGGAAACTTTTCTAGCAAGAAATCTTCCGATTCCCAAGTAGCTTCCTCTTCGGAATGTTGATTCCATTGTATCTTGTAGAACTTTATTGTCCTCCTTCGAGTAACACGATCTTTCTGATCCAACACTCGGATAGGATATTCTGAATAAGTCAAATCTGATTCAAGTCCTACCCCTTCAATCTCAACATTCTGCTCAGGCACTCGGAGACACTTCTTCAATTGAGAAACATGGAATACATCATGCACTGCTGATAGATGTTCCGGTAATTTCAAGCGATAGGCCACTTTTCCATATCTTTCCAAAATTTGAAATGGTCCAATATATCGAGGTGCTAACTTGCCTTTAACACCAAAACGAGTAACTCCCTTCATTGGTGATACTTTAAGATACACAAAGTCCCCTTTGTTAAACGTCAATGGTCGACGCCGTTTATCTGCATAACTCTTTTGTCGGGACTGAGCTATCTTCAAATTACTTTGTATTTGCCTAACCTTGTCTTCTGTTTCTTTCACAAGATCAACTCCAAAGAATCTTCTTTCTCCGGCTCAGACCAACTCAACGATGTTCTGCATCTACGACCATAGAGTGCTTCAAATGGAGCCATTCTAATGCTTTCTGATAACTATTGTTATATGAGAACTCAGCCAAAGGTAAGCATTCGTCCCACTTGTTGGAATAATTAAGGACACAACACCTTAACATATCTTCAAGTACTTGATTGACTCTTTCAGTTTGTCCATCGATGCATGGATGATAAGCGATTACTATCTGAGAGCTTGGTACCCAATGAAGAATGCAATTGTTTCCAAAAATCCTGGAGACAAACTGTGTACCCCTATCTCGACACTATGGTCTTTGGTACTCCATGTAGGCTCATAATTCTTGCTAAATATATCCCGGCATATTGGACGTAGAATATGTATTCGGACCGGAATAAAATGTCTTGACTTGGTTAGTCGATCCACAATCACCCATATTGAGTCAAATCCTTTGATGTCTTGGGTAGACCAACAATAAAGTCCATACTTATATCTTCCCACTTCCAAGCTGGAATAGGTAATGGTTGTAATTCTCCAAAGAGACCTCAAATGTATAGCTTTCACTTTCTCGACAAGTATCACACTTCGCTATATACCTTGCAATTTCTATCTTCATTTTGGTCCACCAAAACCTTTGTTTTAAGTCATGGTACATCTTGTTGCTTCCTTGGATGAATAGATAACCTAGAAGCATGTGCTTCTTCAAGAATTGATTTGCCGCAATTCGAGAACCTTTGGTACTACCGCATTTATTCTTGAACCATAGCACACCTTCATCATCTATGCTAAAGCATTCCGCTTTTCCATTTATAACTCTTTCCTTGATATGGGCTATACCCTTATTTTCCTTCCGAGCGAGAATAACTTGATCTCGAATAGCGGCTTCAACAATTATGTTGGTCAAACTTCCTTGTTGAATTACCTCCACCTTCAACTTCTCCATCTCTTGACATAAGGTCAAACCCATTGTTCTTACTTTCGTGCAATTGCAATAACTTTTATGCGACTTAGAGCATCTGCAACCACATTTGCTTTTCCAGGATGATAATGCACTTCTAAGTCATAATCTTTAATCAGCTCTAACCATCTTCTTTGTCGCATATTCAATTACGATTTGAGTAAAGATATACTTTAAGCTCTTATGGTCTCATATATATATGGCATGTATTACCAAGTAGGTAATGCCGCCAAATCTTCTTCAAGAATGGACCACATTTGCTAACTCCAAATCATGAGTCGGATAGTGCTCTTCATGTTGCTTAAGTTGCCTGGATGCATAAGCAATGACTCGGCCTTCTTGCATCAACACACATCCAATACCAATACCCGACGCATCACAATAAATGTCAAATGACTTCTCGATGTCAGGTTGGGCTATCTTGATGCGATGGTCAACAATCTCTTCAAAGTCTGAAAAGCCTCTTCACAGTCAGACGACCAAACAAACTTGACTTGGTTCTTCAACAACTCAGTAATGGACTTTGACACTTTAGAGAAATCTGGAATAAACCGACGGTAATACCCCGCCAATCCCAGAAAACTCCTAGCTTCATGAACTGTGGTTGGCGGTTTCCAATCAAGAACATCCTTCACTTTGCTTGGATCAACAGCAACTCCTTCCGCTGACAAGACATGTCCAATAAATTGTACTTCCTTAAGCCAAAACTCACACTTGCTGAACTTTGCATAAAGTTGATGTTCTCTCAAACGAGTCAGAACAATTCTGAGATGTTCCGCATGTTCTTCCTTACTCTTGGAATATACTAGAATGTCATCAATAAACACCACAACGAATTTGTCTAGCTCAGGCATGAATACTGAATTCATCAAATACATGAAATGAGCTGGAGCATTGGTCAAACCAAAAGACATGACCAAATATTCATATAATCCATATCTTGTGGTAAATGCCATTTTGGGAATATCTTCAGGCTTTATCTTGATTTGGTGATATCCTGACCTCAAATCTATCTTGGAGAAAACTTTGGCTCCGGCCAATTGATCAAAAAGCAAATCTATCCGAGGTAATGGATACTTATTCTTGATGGTCACTTCATTCAACGGACGGTAGTCGACACATAACCTCAAGGTCTCATCTTTCTTTTCACAAAAATGGCGGACATCCCCAAGGTGATGAACTAGGTTGGATAAATCCTTTATCAATCAATTCTTGCAACCGAAGTCTTCAACTCGGCTAACTCCTTAGGTGGCATCCTATAAGCTCTCCGAGAAATCGGAGCTGTTCTGTGTTTCAATTCTATGTTAAATCGGACATCCCTATCTCGGTGGTAGACCGGGTAATTCTTCAGAAACACATCAGAAATTCACATACTACCGGATATCTCTAATCTCTTTGACGGCAGCTTGCACAAACTTTGCCCACTGATCTTCTTAAGGTTGGAAGTTGGATAAGAAGTTGAGAAGCACTAGCTGGCAAACTTACCCTTATAGTTCTATTCAAAGCATTTATAACAGCCTTATGCTGATACATCCAATTCATTCCCAAAATCACCTCTATATCCTGGTCCTTTAGGATAATCATGGTAGTGGGAAAAATATGCCCACCCAGGTTTATGGGTACCTGGTATACCATTTCCTTAGTACACGACGTCCCCCAGGCATCAGATAAAGAAATTTTCCTTTGTTGATCCAATTGAAATTTCATACTTCACAACAAATGCTCTATTGATGAATGAATGCGATCGCCGAATCAAAAAGTATAAGCTGCAGGGATGATTGGCAGCAGAAACATACCCATCATCAACGGGCTCTCCTTGAGAATCTCCCGGCTTGAATATAGAACACCGTCTCTGTCTTCCTTTCATCTTTGCCCTTCCGAGCATTCTGATTGTTGCCCTTATTCGGGCTGACCTTGTTGATTGCCGGGCTCTTCCGAAAATTGGGATTGTACTTTGTTTGATCTGGACACTCCCTCGAGAAATGACCAGGCTTGCCACAATTGAAACAGGGATACTTATGACCACGAGATGTTGGAGTATTGACACCGTAGTATTCTCGAGGTGGATCTTTGATAAGTTGTAGCAGGACGGACATTTGATTGTTGGCCATCGCTTGAAATCGAGTGGGCGATATAAGGAGGACGATTATGATTAAGCGGATGATAAATCACCCTCTGCCTCTTTGGATTTCCCCAAAAGATCCAGACGGCATACCCTTTTTTCTTCTTGAACTCCCTATCTTTGCCGATACTTTGCCTCAAAGCAATTGCAATATCCACGGCCTCATGATAAGTGACATTGGTACAAGCTGTCATCATAGTCTGCAATTTGGTATTCATACCTCTCATGAACCATTTCTTTTCTTTGCATCGGTGTTGACATGTTACGGTGCATATTGTGACAGTGATTGAATCTTCCTACATCTTGCATCACAGTTTGATCCCCTTGCCTCAAAGCAAGGAACTCTTCCAACTTCATAGCCATCACTCCTTGAGGATATAATGGGCTCTAAAAGCGATCTGAAACTCTATCCAAGTTAATGGAACACCTGCGGGTTGCATGGCCATAAGGTTTGCATACCAAGCACCGGTGCACCTCTAAGTTCTTTGGGCGGCAAACACCGCTTCAAACTCCGTGCAATGAATAAGATCAAATTTCTGCTCCATGGTCCTAAGCCACCATCGACCTCAATGGTTCATCACCCTTAGTGAACACTTTGGGGTTTTGGTATCTGTGAAGTCAACATATGTAGCCTCATGCCCGTTATGATTAAATCCCGCGATTTCTATGCATCTGATTTTGATTACTTTGAGCCATCTCATGAAGCAAACGAGAATTTTCCACAGTCACATTGACTAATGCAGCAATAGCATCAGCCAGATTTGTTGGCATTGGTGGCGGGTTAGGGATATCATCATCATCTTGTGAAGTACCGTGAATATCACGATCCCAGCGTCTGACGCATCTGCTCATAACAAACCAAACTTTATTCACAAGCCTTTATTCAAAGATCCTAAAGCTTACTACAACGCATTACATCGGTGCCACTTATTTAAACACAAGACCACATCTAAACAAGACTACTTAACTTAACTAGAAGTAATTATTTCACAATTCTACTCCTTTTCAGCGATTACATCAAACTTCGTGCTCGGTATCCATTCCGGAAATATTACCGCCTTTATTATCACTTTCATCAATCATTACTAATTCTTCGGGATCTTCTTCTTCTCCTTCTTCTGATTCACTCCCATCGGCAATGATAACACCGGGATCCAATGCATCAACTTGGGGTTCATGATTTGGATCTAGGAGATTGCTTAGCCTATGAACTTCCTCATGCAGATATGTATTATGCTCTTCTAAGTCTTCTACATAAAATTCTAACTCATGAGTTCTAACTCTAGCTACATTTTCCCTATGCCAAGCTTCATTCCTTCCTTCCACTGCATTTAAACTAACATACGTTCATAGCCTCGTGAGTTGTGGTAAGATGCCTTAATTGTTCTGTAATCGCCCACATTGAATGGCGTCCATAGCCCTATCTCTAGTAGCTTGGGCTAACTCTCTGCAGAAATCCTCATATCTCCGCTTTGAGGATCGGCCTAAGCGCCATATCTTGCTAGCACCATCATTCCTAGGGGCAAGTTGGTGACGAGGAACTCCTTTGGGTCCAGTGGACTTACAGGCGTCATCTTGGCACGAGCCATACATCAGAGGAAACCAATTTAATCCAAGTAAGACCACTTGATCAAAGTCTAAAGAGCAGCTATGATGGATTACATTCCTCAAATCGGACTCACTACTCAACTCCAGGACTAAGAGGTGAAGGAAGTAACGAGTGAATTATTCATGATGCATGAATCGTTCTTACGAACAAAAACATCAAAGTTTATAATGCACATAAACAACATTTATTTTTTTATATAGGGCATAGTAAGATTACTACTCCACCACACAAGACCCTTTTAATCAAATAAGGAATGGTGAGAAAGAAATAAGATAAGTCAGAAGCAATTTGGACCAAATTAATCAAGTTAAATTTAGTCATCTCAAATCATTTTGAAGTTTTAAGTAAACCAATACCACAAAAACTTTGTAACGATCGCTCGATACCATTCTCGTGGCGAACCTCCTAAATTATAGGGCCCACATGCACTGTCCAACGTCCAACGACCTTTGACATTTATGCATATGTTACCGATAACTTAAGAAGACTGTCGGGTGTCCGCGGGGAACCCCGAATCATCCACGATTTCCGGCGGGGATCACATTACAGAGTCATTGCGGATTATAACATTTATTCAAATATCTACACCGAGAGTAAATCGTGAAGTCTTACAATAACTTAGTTTACAAAACATTTATTTCAAACCTTACAAACTAAGTTCGATTATTAATACAAACCAAAGTAGGGGAGTGGCATTATAATATATACAAAACACACAAATATCACTGCCCTGCCCAAGGGCCACACATTACTTATCATCAACGCACTGAACAACAGTCATGCAGCACGATCCAAAACAGATCTGCTCATGAGCCTCACCTGCAACAAAGGGTCAACAAACCACGAGTATGAAAGTACTCAACAAGACTTAACCGAAATAAAAACCGATAAGACTCGGGAATGCGAGGCTCGAGGATTCAAGGTATGGCTTTAGCAATAATCAAAGTTCTTTTAACGTAAAAAGCACTTTAACAAAATTCTTTGTATCAATATTTAAAATCTCATAAGATCAATACAAAGCTTACACGATCCGTATTGAGATCATGAAACTTCATATCCAACACTTTCTCGAACCATTCTCAAGTTCCAGGTTATTAATACTACGATGATGAACAGAGAAGTGAGTCTCCATAACCGAGGAGCAACGACGATTGAATCGATTATAAACCCAAATTGGGAATTCCAGACCACCACGACATATGTAGGTCCCGACCTACATATACCAACCTACCCTTGGATCCTCTAAACAAGAACGGGTCCGCGCCACCCGAGAATACAAGTACTCCACACTCCAACCCATTGCCACGTGGGTACACGCTATTCCGCCATCTCTCCACTCCCGGTCTTGCGAGTAGCCATTCTCGTAATAGAATAGCCAAGTTAAGGCTTACCGGAGTATGTGGTTAGTACTACAAAGTCTCACCTACAACAGTTCCAACGATGCGGACCTTAATCGACACACGGTAGGAAAGAACCCGCTCACAAGACATTACCGTGTCTTGTGGCTCACACACACCAAGTCCGCCGGTCTAGATTTATTACTCCACATTACCATATCACATGATAACATAAGTAACCAAAGTTCCATTTAAAACTCGCGGTGACGAGCAATCACCCAACTTTGATCGGTCTAAGCGAGCTAAGCATAACTAGGCATATCACGATTTTAAGCGGGTAACAAGGTAGATATGGAACAACAAGGTTGATAATGCAACAATTTGGTTTCCACTTGACTTCTAATCACTTAATGCGATATTGAAAAGCAAAAGCGAAATCAATTTGTAAAATACAAGGTAGGGTTATATGCATCCGGGGCTTGCCTTCGTTGACGGAAAAGTCTGGCTCCTGCGACGTTTCACAAGTCTTCGATCCGACCTCAACAGATAGATCAACCTCCTCCGCAACTTGATTAACTACCACATGCTCACCTTCGTTTACTACACGCAGTAACATTGCCATGCTTAACATGATGTGGAATATGAAACATGATGCTCGATGATGGATGCAAAAATTAATAAATTGGATACAATTTTTCTTCGCAGTACAGTTACAAACCAAACTAACCAAACCATATCCGTGGCGATGTGACCACGCTAGCACCGATCACTTTGGTGAACTCTCCGACCACTACGGTGAACTCTCCGACCACTACGGTGAACTCTCCGACCACTACGGTGAACTATCCGACCACTACGGTGAACTATCCGACCACTACGGTGAACTATGCTGAGCAAAAATCGTCGGTGAGGAGAGAACCCGCGATCGCAGTGATGATCAAAATGAGTAAACAACAATCGACTAAAGACTACAACGCCGAAACGAAACCGTAAGAACACCGATTACGGATAACGGCTCACCGAAAAGCTCAGCCACGATGACACGCCCTTGCCGGTGGTGAAGTTCTTGACCTCGAGGAAGAAAAAACGTGGACAATGAGTTCTCGGCAATTTCAAAGCGACCAAGGCTAGTCAATGCTGGATTCGCAAGGAAAAGACGGAACTAGGGCGGCCTTTTTACCGAGATGGCAACAGCGGGGGTGAAAACAAAGGAAGAAAAACGAGCGATGACGACGTCTTGGTAATTATAGCGCGGCGCAAAAAGCTCAAGGAAGCCACGCAGCCAGAGTCGGCGGCGATCGGAAAAGCAGAGAGGAAAGGAGCGGGGCAACGGCGACGGCTCGGTTAAAAAGGATGGCCAGAAACTCAAAGAAGCCACGACGAAACCATTTCCCTCGCCAACATGACGCCCAGACAGACCACGCTACGACTCGAAACAAGCGAAGCTTCATCGCCAAGTAGAAGCATAAGCGGTGAACACTGCTTCATCGAAATTACAAGTTTGCCATACGCCATAATTCACAAATTACTCTCAAATTTTCATAACAACTCAAAAATCTCCAAAAACAAAAGTTGTTCAAAATTGAAAGTTCTACAACTTTGCTTCTATAACCATCTCCTAATTACATCTAGATTTTGAAATGGATTTTCGGGGTAGGATTTAAATCTTTGAAAAGCGGGGTTTTCTCGAAAAATTCAAAATCCAAACAAACTTTGAATTTAAGTCAAACAATACAATTCAACACATACCACATGAATATAAACTTGTTTTAGTGTATGCATCTCAAAGTTTTCACCAAATGCCAAATGCTTTGCAATGCATATGATGACATGTCAGGTTTTAGTATTTTAAACACCCGAGGTGTTACAACCAACCACACCTACCAAGTCAAACACCTCTACAAGGAGTGCGAGCTCCTCAAACGTTTCCTCCGACAGGCCGGTGGGTCAAAGGAGGGAGACGGCAAGGAGCCGGCAGCCAAAAAGGGAGGCATGGCTGGCAAGGACGGAGACGGTTTCCCCGAACCTGAGGAATGCATCATGATCTTCGGTGGGTCCGACGCCATCTGGACTAAATGCCAGCATAAGGTACGCTACAGGGAGGCATGCGCCGCCAAGACGGCCGTCCCCTCTTTCCTCAGCTGGTCGGAATCCCCAATCACCTTTGATCAAAGGGACCATCCCTCCTGCGTCGCAAGGCCGGGACGTTACCCGCTCGTCGTCGACCCCATCGTCCGCAAAAAGCGCCTCACCAAGGTGCTGATGGACGGGGCAGCGGTCTCAACATCCTGTACATCGACACCCTCGATGCCATGCGCATCCCCTGATCGAAGCTCCATCTGGCAGGCTCCCCCTTCCACGGGGTGATCCCAGGAGCGCAGGCATACCCGCTCGGATAGATCGATCTGCCCGTCACGTTCGGCGACCGGACCAACTTCCGCTCGGAGGTCCTCACCTTCGAAGTGGTGGACTTTCTAGGATCCTACCACGCCATCTTGGGGCGGCCATGCTACGCGAAATTCATGGCAATCCCCAACTACACCTACCTCAAGCTGAAGATGCCGGGGCCAAACGACGTCATCACCGTGAGTAGCGCCTTCTCGCACGCCCTCGTGTGCGACCGCGAGCACTACGAGCTCGCCACCGTGGTCGTCAACTCGTCCGAGCTCCCACGGCACGGGGAGTCGTCAACCCCAGCGGCCCCAGACTGCAACAAACTGGCCGCCTTGATGGCCTTCCACCTGCTCGAGGAAACAAGGCGGTGGGTGTCGACCCCGCCGACCCAGCCAAAACGGTGCGAATCGGAACCTAGCTCCTGACCAAATAAGAACGCGAGCTCGTCGACTTCCTACACGACAATCACGATGTCTTCGCATGGCAGCCATCTGACATGCCGGGGATACCATGGGAGGTCACCGAGCACGCACTACGCCTTATACCCGGCTCGAAGCCCGCCAAGCAACGCCTACGTCGTTTCGACGACGAAAGGCGCAGAGCCATAGGCGAGGAGATCGCCAAACTCCTGGCAACCGGATTCATCAGGGAGGTTTTCCACTCCAACTGGCTTGCCAATCCCGTCCTTGTTAGAAAAAGACCGGGAAGTGGAGAATGTGCGTCGATTATACTGGACTTAATAAAGCATGTCCGAAGGATCACTTTCCTTTACCACACATAGATCAGATAATTGACTCCACCTCAGGTTGCGAGATCCTCTCCTTTCTGGATGCCTACTCAGGCTATCACCAGATCGCGATGAAAGATTCCGATCAGCTCGCAACCTCGTTTATCACCCTGTATGGTTCGTACTGCTATGTGACCATGCCTTTTGGTCTGAAGAACGCTGGCGCCACCTACCAAAGGTGCATGCAGCAATGCTTCGCCGACCAAATCGACCCGCCTGATCAGCCTGATCAGGCTGAATGGCCGAAACCAACCCTCGCCGTCTATGTTGATGACATAGTGGTCAAAACGGCTCGGGCTTGCGACCTGATCGCAAACTTGGCCGCAACGTTCGTGAACCTCCGAAGGTTCAACATCAAGCTGAATCCTAAAAAATGTGTTTTTGGGGTTCCGAAGGGGAAGCTGCTTGGATACATCGTATCCGAGCACGGCATCGAGGCCAACCCCGAAAAAATCATAGCCATCTCCAACATGGGCCCAATACACAACGTAAAGGGCGTACAAAGGCTCATCGGCTACCTGGCGGCCCTGAGTCGCTTCATCTCCCGGCTTAGCGAACGGGGGATGCCACTTTATAAGCTCCTCAAAAAGACGGACGCCTTCGTCTGGACTGAGGAAGCCCAGTAGGCCCTCGAAAGCCTCAAAACATCTCTAACGTTGGCCCCGATCCTCGTCGCTCCCGAACGGGGAGAACCCCTTCTCCTTTACGTCGCGGCAAGTAACCATGTGGTGAGTGCCGCTCTGGTCGTCGAAAGGGAGGAACCAGGACACCAGCTCAAGGTACAGCGACCCGTATACTTCGTTGGAGAAGTACTTACCGACCCCAAGGTCTGATACCCCTAGGTGCAGAAACTCCTATACGCCGTACTAATGGCCACTAGGAAGCTCCTACATTACTTCACCGACCACGAAGTCACATTCATCACTTCATACCCACTCAGAGACATCATCCGCAACCGTGACACCGCGGGATGAATCTCTAAGTGGGCCCTTGAACTCATGGGCCATGACATCAAGTATACCCCCTGCACCGCAATTAAGTCTCAAGCTCTCGCGGATTTTGTTGCCGAATGGACAGAAGTCCAGCTACCGACCCTGGACGTCTCCCATGAGTACTGGACAATGTACTTCGACGGGTCTGTAATGGCGCCCGGCTCGGGGGCTAGAATGGTTCTGATCTCCCTAGACAGGAGTAGGCTCCGCTACGCCATCTGCCTCCACTTTTCGGCTTCAAACAACGCCACAGAATACGAGGCCCTTATCAACGGACTACGCATCGCCATCGAGCTCGGTGCTACGCGACTCTACGTCCGTGGTGACTCGGAACTAGTCGTTGATCAGGTCATGAAGGAGTCCTCCTGCAAAAGTCCCCTCATGACAGCGTATTGCCAAGAGGTGCGTAAGCTCGAGGACAAATTCCAGGGAATCAAACTGCATCACGTCCCTCGAAGGGACAACGACGCCGCTGATTTCCTCGCAAAACTGGCCGCCAGGCGGGATCCATCCCCAAGCGGGGTCTTCATCAACGACGTCCACGAACCATCCACCCGCATCCTGGAAGGTCTGACCCGGACGCACCCCGATGGCCAGCTGGCGCTCGGAGGCTCCGACCCTGACACCCAGTCGGCGCTCGGGGGCTCCAACCCCGTCACCATACTAGCACTCGACCAAACCGACTGGCGAGTACCGCTACTCGCCTACCTCCTCGAGGAGGTGCTCCCGCCTGAAAGGACTGAAGCCCGGTGAATTGCTCGACGCGCCAAGACCTTTGTCGTGCTCGGTGACGAACTCTACAAACGGAGCCCGTCGGGGGTGCTCATGAAGTGTGTCCCTACCAGCCGGGGGAAGCAGATCCTCCTCGAGGTCCATGCCGGGATCTGTGGGCATCACGCGGCCCCAAAGTCTCTGGTCGGAAAAACCTTTCGCCAAGGTTTTTACTGGCCCACCGCGCTACGAGATGCAGAGGAGGTCATCCACAGGTGCGAAGGATGCCAGTTCTACGCCCGGCAAACCCATTTACCGGCGCAGGAGCTCCAAACCATCCCAATTGCCTGGCCATTCGTGGTCTAGGGCCTCAACATGGTAGGCCCCCTCAAAAAAGGCCCAGGCGGTTTCACTCACCTGCTCGTAGCAGTCGACAAGTTTACCAAATGGATAGAGGCCAAGCCCATCACCAATCTCTGCTCGGAAGAGGCGGTCAAATTCTTCCTCGACATCATCTACCGATTCGGTGTTCCTAATTGTATCATCACTGACCATGGGACTAACTTCACCGGGGAAAAGTTCCTAGACTTCAACAATGGATACGGCATCAGAATCGACTGAGCTTTGGTCGGGCATCCACAAACTAACGGTCAGGTCGAACGTGCCAATGGCATGGTCCTCCAAGGACTCAAGTCGCGCATCTTCGACCGACTCAACAAACACGCCGGGCGATGGGTTGTAGAGGTCCCAGCGATCCTCTGGAGCCTAAGAACGACCCCAAACCGATCCACGGGATTCACACCTTTCTTCCTGGCCTACAGAGCAGAAGCCATGTTGCCCTCCGACCTCGACCATGGCGCACCAAGAGTAAAAGCTTTCGACCATGACCGAGCCATGGAGGCTCAACAAGACACATTCGACCTGCTCGATGAGGCCCGTGAGACAGCCATCATCCGCTCTGCTCGCTATCAACAAACCCTCCGCAGGTACCACGAAAGGAAGATCAGAGGAAGGATACTCGAAGTCGGCAACCTCATACTCCGAAGGACCCAATCGACTAAGGAAAAACACAAGCTCTCTCCACCCTGGGAAGGACCCTATACGGTAACCGAAGTAATCTGACCGGGCACCTACCGACTGGAGGACAACAACGGCAATGTTCTCAACAACACTTGGAACATTGAACAACTATGTTGTTTTTTCCCTTGAACCGGGTCTAAACACTGTCGGTTAAGACACATACTCATGTAAGAGCACCCCCGCCCAAACACTTTCAACCCGGGTCGCTCGGGGGCTCCGTAAGTATACAAATATTGAGTATTACCTCTCTTTCTCTTTACTATCACATGGTATACAACTCTCTCCCCGAACAAAAACACATTCCATTTCCTTTGATTGCCCTACGTAACCCTGTTCTTACTCCCAAACCGAACACACCCCGCCTTTCCCTACGGATACGAGCAACCGAGCCCCGCGAGCCACGCCCCGAGCTCCCAAAATCGCACCCTACGGGACAAACGGGCAGGTACGAGAAAGAAAGGATAAAAACAAAGGTTATGATAAGATAAAAACAAGGAAACAGATATGGTGGTTTCGTCACAGGGGCAGTGCGGTTGCATTCATTGATACAAAGAAACCATTTACACGGGGACTCTCCCACAAACTTAACTATTACATTCTCTACTACTACAAAATACTACCGCGGCCACTCAAACCACATCGCCTGGAAGCCAAAGAGGAAACCAGATACAACCACCAGGGACCTGCTCGGCTCCGCTCCTTCAACTTCGGCAAACGCAATAGATGCCTCTAGGGCATCGCATCTATAGATGCTCAACAGAAGAACATGGAGCTCCTGACCTTCTCATGCAGTCAAGGTAGCTTCTGGGTGGGGGCGCCACTACCGAGGTATGGTCACCATGGCTGGGAGAAATCTCATCAAACTTTATGAACGGGTCGACTTGAGCAGCTGTAGGCATGGAACCCTCCACCGGCACAATCATAAGTAACCTCCCCTCCGACGAAGCTCGCCCGGTAAAGATCCACTAGAGAAAATCTACACGCGGCTCCATCCCGATGAAGGCCTCGTAGATTAGATCCAACATCACCTCCAGACCGACATCACGCTCTGGGTTCACAAAAGGATCTGTAAGTCCTCCCCCTCGCTCTCTCTCTCTCTCTCTCACTTAGGAACCGCCGCGACATACAGGCACTCTCGGTGAGAAGGAGGAAGGAAGAAAGACAATACTTGGAGAATAGGCAAAAGACTACGACATTGAGCCATCTTCCTCCCCCTATTTAAAGAAGAAAAGTAGACGATCAGAGCGCGAAACTCTGCCCCCATTCAATGCGGATGGGAAACGACGGGACATGCCCTGACCAAGGGGACGCACACTGACTGACGAAGCAACGCCGGGTCAGACGGAACATCGCCTGGCAAGGCAAAATGTGTCCCGGGCATGGCCCACCACTATCGCACGACCAGGCATGAAAACCAAAGCGTCACCACACGCGGGCGGCTCCCCACCAGGCCTGGGGGGACCAAAAACGAAATCTCCGCCGGGAGACCAACCGGCCCCCTAAGTCGATTGAATCACTCAGTATCCACACCGAGACACAGGTAGGAAGCGAAGGGACACCCCATGTGGGCCATGCCGACTCCGTCCCGAGCGACGAGCACGGGTCCCGATCGGACGTTTCCGACTGAAGCTCTCCGAGCCCTGTCACTCCAGTCGTCAAGGTAAACACTATCAAAACCCCCTCTATTTCTTTATATCATTCATACATCCATACGCGCTTTTCATTCCATACGCCCGCGCCTCCCGGATGATTCAGGCCCTGAACCGCCCGGGGGCTTGGGAACTAAGCATCGCACGTGCAGCGAAATGCATCAGAACGCTCCGTGTTGCGTCACGAAGTGGCGGTTGCCTCTTTCAACATGGGCAACCGAACAGAGCCAGGGGAGAAAACCGTAGATGTGCACCGTACGGCCCTAGCCTGGTCCGGCAGACCGGGTCATCTCAACCTTCTCGTTCGATCCTGAACCTCTCTCGCCAGGCCCACAGAATCTCCATCGAAGGGGAGGCCGTTAGGCCACCCGGGTCGATCTCTGGAACGACCTAGGCATCTGTCGGGTTGCAGGTAAAGGAGTAGTGGAATGTCACAAGAGGGCCATGCCGACCCCATCACGAACGACGGACCCGGATTCTGCTCGATCACACCCGTTAGCGAACTCACCGAGCTAGTCTTCGAGCCCGAGCGATCGGGACAGGCGACGAAACTCAGCCCCTCCGGTTTTGTGAGGAACCAAGGATGGGGTAATGCACACGACTCACATCAACCCCCACGAAGGCCCGATAGGGCTCGGGGGCTCAAGAAAAAACGCCAAGGTCAGCGACCTCGAACTCGCTAGATCCACGACTCCGACTCACCCGGTCCCACGGCGCGCACCAACGCCAAGACCCACGAGCATCGCCTCGTCCAATCTTTAACCAAACTAACTATGCTTCGGCTTCAAAACGGCTGCACTTCCGACTGCGCTCCAATAAACCCTGGGACCGTGACTCCTAAACTCGCGTGACGGCTTCAAATGGCTTCACTTCCGACTGCGCTCCAATAAACCCTGGGACCGTGACTCCAAAACTCGCGTGATGGCTTCAAACGGCTTCACTTCCGACTGCGCTCCAATAAACCCTGGGACCGCAACTCCTAAACTCGCGTGACGGCTTCAAACGGCTTCACTTCCGACTGCGCTCCAATGAAACCTGGGACCGTGACTCCAAACTCGCGCCATACGGCTACAAAGCTCTGGCTCAACCGTATCCTAAAACTAACTAAACAAACTCTCTCGACCCACGGGGCGCACCGATGCCTGGGTCCGTTCGCGGCTCCGCCTCGCCCGATCCCACGGCGCGCATCGACACCAAAGATCAGTGAGCTCTGTCGCATCCGAACTAACTCTCTCAATCCATGGTGCGCACCAACGCCTGGGTCCGCTCACGACTCCGCCTCGCCCGATCCCATGGTGCGCATTGACGCCTAAAGATCAGTGAGTTCTACTTCTTTATCCAATCCCCGCGCCTAAACCGCCTCGACTGCGCAACGACGCCATGGTTAAACAAAATTCCGTCTCAAACTAAAAACAAGCACGCCCGCTGAAACAACACCCCTAGGAGGTTCGGCCCAAACCGCCTAGAGGCTCGGGGGCTACACTCGCGGGTGCGCTCGCGCGCACCCGCCGACGCAACAAAAAAACCTCCCCCGCTGACAAACGCAGAAAACCCCCCGGCCGGTTCTACCCGAACCGCCCGGGGGCTCGGGGGCTGCACCCGCCGTCAAGACCAAAAAATCCCCCAGACGATTTGACTCAAATCACCCGGGGGCTCGGGGGCTCCTGTCGGGTTCATAAACCCGGGGTCCCTCGGGGACCGGCTTCCACGCTAGGGCTCGGCCCAGGAAAACAGCAATTCATGGGCCGGCCCAAGAGTCTAAAAAACACGATAGGCCGGAAGGACATTCCGATGTCCGACCGGAAGGTCTACCTAAAAGAACGAAACGCCCGCTCAGCAGCTGCTTTGGCCCACCTCCCCGACCGAAGCACTCGCTCCGGGCACCGGCCGCCTCTAGGCGGTCCCTCCGATTGGAAGGCTCGGCCTGAAACGCTGCTTCCTACTCTGACCCCGCGACTCCGACCGGGGACCCGCAGGGAGCCTACTTACCGCCCTTCTCTGACTGGCGCGGCCAGTACCGACTAGAGCCATCCGACCGGGGACGCCTGCCTGGAAAGGACCTAGGGCGAACAGAGAAGGCAGCACACAAAGTCAAACCACGATACCAGGACCATACCCTGTACGCCTACGGGAACAGTGCTCCACAACCGCCCTGACACAAACAGTATGGTAGGCGCCGACATTTACATCTACAGTATTGTAGGCGCCGACATCTGCACCTACAGTATTGTAGGCGCCGTTGGGCTCCCGTGCGGCGAAAAGGCCCCCCACGTGCCTCTGGGCATCGATGGTGGGCACCAGGATTCACCATACCTGGTACACGTGGTAGGGCTCCTCACACACCGATGGTATTTTGCAGGTACCGACGTCCATCCTTCCTAAAGAAGCCATCGGAAACCTCCCATATGCACCTGACATTCTATAGTGGCGTCAATAGTATTGTGGGCGCCTACCATCATCGCTATCCTCATCGGCGTGGGCAGCAAGGCTTAGTAACATCCGTACTCTCTCCCACTCACTTGTAAAGCCATCCCCTTTTTCTATAAAAGGGGATGCGCTCCCTCCAACGAAGGAGATCGACTTCTTCAAGCTCCGTTCCTTTAGATTCATTAGTCCAATAGCTCGTAAGCCCCAAGCACCCGCTTGGAAACACCCAACGCATAGCGGAGTTCCGGTTGCTCACGGCCCTTCCGGTCGGACCCGACCAGGCCTCTCGCACACCCCTTCTTTCTCTTTCTCGTTTGTAACCCCACTACAGACTTCGAGCACCTGGGCTCAGGAATAAAGTCACCGACCGATCCACACTAGACGTAGGGCATGTTGCCTGAACCAGTATAAATCCTGTGTCATTGAGTGTTAGGCCACCTCCGATCACAACGTACAACAAAACTACAAATATTCACTAGTTGGTCACTTTCTGTACCGACAGATAGCCTCCTCCATGTGAGGCGGAGCGGAGGGACACAGAGGCGGCATATGAGGGATGGGCCATGGTGGACAATAGGCTCCTCCATGCGGGCATGGTCAGACGGCTCCTCGTTGCAAGGTGGGGCGAAGGGAGACACAAGCAAGGGAGGCAGTGCGGACGGAGGGGGCGAGCGGATAAGTAGAGAGGAGGAGAATAAATGATAAATAGGAGATGAGGTAAAAAATAAGAAAAAACAAAACAAATAAGGGTATTATGGATATTTCACCATTTTCATGTACCATAAGGAGTTGTTTTTTCCACTAGTGAAGCAGATCTGTACCAAACAGAGCCTTATTAGAACCTCGATCAATCAATGGTCCATCTAATCAAACCGTAAACTAAAATTTTGAGCAATTTATTATCCAATCTACTATATCTCCAACATGTACACATATACCAAAGCAATCCACGACAAGAGCGGCCATGTGAAAAATCGAGAGAGGTCATCGTCACAATCATCAACGGTCGGACCAATATTTGACACAACAGCAATTAACTACTCCCCGACTTTCATTCGAGACGAGAATTACATATTTTTATAGATCTCATATGAAGTCACATAATTCGATATTTAACTCTGCCAACACATGAATAGTACAAAACTAAAGTTATGATATATTTATGAGTAAATATTTTCTACCTAAAGATGGAAGAAATTGTTTTTTATCAGGATTGTATTTTAATTTGATATGGATTTAATAGAACATTGTCACAATATTATCAATATTAACTTATATTATGGATGTCATGGTCATCATATAATAAATTATAGTTTTTAAATTATAAAAAGAATAAATTAAAAGTAGACATGTAAGATTCACATCCATGTTTTTCATTAGCATTTGATAGCTTTTTTTTTCTCCTGTTGCAACGCACGGGCATGTTTGCTAGTCATAGCAAAAGATTCTTATGATTCAAAATAACATAGCAACAATACTCTTATAAGGCATTACCAACACTCTTTTATTCTGTCTTGCTTGCATCTAGCTATATTCAGTTTAGGTGCCTGACAATTTGAATGTACTTAAATTCACAAAAAGATTCAGTAGTCAATAAGGCTTTGTATCTAAATTCAAAAAGGGGAAAGGGAGAACATTAAGTAAAAGGGAAAACAATAAATTTAGATAAAACTGGCCAACATCATTATGATTGGTTAAATACTCGAACTCTAATATACTTGGGTTAAGATGACAAGGGGAAAGGGAGAACATTAAGTAAAAGGGAGAACAATAAATTTAGATACAACCTGTCTTCTTGGCTGTTCTGAGATGTCCATTGATTTAATGTGACCTACTAAAACTGAGATTCTATAAAGATTCATCTTCAGTTTTAAGCTTTATATGACCAATTTATTCAGGGTATTTGCAAGAATGTCATTTGGTGAATTTTTATTGGTTTTGTCATCTTCATAACTTATATTATGGAAGCTCCTCATGATGTTGCTTATATACACGGTTACGGACTATGCATGTTATATTTGTTGATATTGGAACTGTTGGAATTACTGATAGCTGATAGCTCCTCGCAAAAAAAAAAAAAAAAAACTGATAGCTGATATAATAGTGTTCAACTGGAATGCTTTTAAAGTATCCTCTGGAGTATGAATGTTAGTTCCCATTAAGAGGTGATGTTGCTTTCAATATTGGCAATAATTTAGATTTTGTGGCAGATGCACGTGCGGCACGCACGTGTCTAAAAAAATCTTTCATAATAGAAGAATAATAATCAAAATTATAAATCCAATTATTTATTGGATGGGTGCTTGTTGCACTGCCATGCTCGATGAAGGTCCTTCTTGTTCTACCTTCGGTGATGAAGCTGCTGCAGCTGCTGTTGTTCCTACTTCTAGTTCTCATATTAGCTCTCAGTGGGCTATGGTTCACATCCTTGTCGCATGGTGAAGGTGATGCGGTCGAATTCTTTCTTGCCTCAACTTCACTGGGAAATAAGAGCTGAATGGTGTTCCGGAGTACAGTGTTGATGGTGCACGATCTTCAGTTGCTGCAGAGTGGCAATCATTTAGTCAAAGCCTTTAGAGTTTATATTGATCAAACACATGTTTTTGTCGAGATTTCACAGCTTTGAAGTAAGACCTACCAGATTAATTGCCTGCATTTTGGACACTCCGCACTTGGCTGCAGCATGTCTTAAGCATTTATGCAGAAGCTATTTAAAAGAGTAGCAATAAAATGAGTTTCAGAATAGTTTACAGAGCAATGATGAAACTGATTTAAAATATTCAATAACATAATTACATCAAAGAATGTTCAATTCAAAAAAGTTACAGGTAACACACAGGTATAATGAGCAAAACTTTAGGTTGGTGGACAATGTACAGATAACCACCACTTGGTTGAGATTGAGATAAGGTTAATTTGAAATGATAAACCTCAGGATTAAAAAAACCTCTTTAGTACGATAATAATTTATTTCCACTCTAGCCTAACAATATTTGTGAACTGAACACCATATTTGCCGTGGAACTAACAGACTAATCTTTTTTTGAAGCAAGAATGTACGCTGGTCAGCAAGAATGTACACTTCTAATAGTTGGAGCAATCGTCTATTGGCATTCCTTAGCAGAATAGCAGGCAGCAACCAAAATGAACTAAATATGTTGAGAAAACAACTGCATTGTATGGTTAAAGCAACTAAACTGGACTATACAGTGATTCTTCCTGTGTTCCCTGCCGGATGCAAGCTTTCTGAATTCAAGTAACCTTTTCTACTTGAAGCACAGTCAAAGTAGTGATGAAAATCATAGTACTCCAGTCTTGTATATATAAACAAAATCATGAAAGAAAAAGGAATTGGAAATGCGCTAGAACTTAGCAGGCTTCTCTGACACTAACCAACAAAATTTTACCAAAATCCAGGATCATTCGTTAAATTGCACTTTCGCTAGAAGTGCACAAGTACATTGCAAACAAGTTTTTTGTGGTCCATTTGTCTGGAGATAATTAGCAGCCTTCTCTGACACTAACCAACAAAATTTTACCAAAATCCAGCATCATTCATTAAACTACACTTTCGATAGGAAGTCAGCATAGAAAATGAATTATGCAGGTCACGGGAAGCAACTGACATCCTGCGGTTGCACACGGTACTAACAAAATGAGCCATGGAAAGTTTTCAATTTCTTCTCTTTTGCATACAGATTTTCAGAATACAAGCAACTACTCCAAAAACACAGCTAGAAATTACCTGTGCCCACAAGGCGTGGTGCTCGGCTCAAAGCAGATGTCCAGGCAAAACTGCAGAATATGCAACTCCCAAATCAATCGCCAATACCATCTACTATGAAATCACAAATGTAACTCGTATACAAAGGAAGCACCCATACACGGCAGCCTTCTCGCCAGATCCGGACGCCTCCTTGTCGCCCACAACGACAACCTTCTCTTCCTCCTTGGCGTCCTTCGCTTCCGATTTGCCATCTAGGGGATTTCCAAATCAACGCCAGATAGAGAACGCCCAAGAAGATTGAACTCCTACTACGAATTTACCCAAGAAAATCAAATCAATCTGAGGAACATACCTGCCGCAGTGTCCGTCTTGTCGTCTTCGTCATCGAGAGCGAGAACCACCGGCGGGGTCTTGGCCGGCGGCAGTGCGGCGGAAGTGGGAGGAATCAGGAATGGCGTCAGTCGCAAACTGATCGTGAGGGAGGTGCGACGCGGGTCGGGATTGCCAGAGGAGCGAAGATGGATGGCCGGCGCGGATTGGGATGGGGCGGCGCAAGCAAGGAAAGGGCGGCGGGTAGGGTGCGGAGAGGGAACATGCGAAAATCTCAGGCGGTTGCAGGCTCCTGGTACTAGTGCGGTGGCGTCTGGAGATGGGGGGAAGCCTGGAAACCGCCGTGGGTACACGCGGCCGGGCAAAAAAAAAATTGACGGGAGCGCGCCACAAGAGACAAATACGATGTCAATGGAAATAGTTTCTCAGTAGACCGCTTGTCAGATCGGGGTGAAAGATTTAGACGCATTGCATGGAAGTTTAAAATCGATCTAACGGATATGAATTAAGACGGTACGAAATATTTGAGTGAGAAGATATTTCTAATTGCTTAACTTCTTTATAGTCTCTATCTCTTTTCTACCAGTTCTCTATCTATAAAACTAAAATATTCATAATTATTCCAGCCGGGGCGAAGCCGCTGCCAAGTTATACCACAGTAACTCTTTTTGCGCCGACATGTGGGCCAGCCGCCCAGGCGCACGTCATCCACCTTGCCTCACGCTCCCCTCCGGTCGTCACCACTCGTCGCCGCCCACCTTGCCTCGCGCTTGGCCACAGCACCACTTGTCCGCCCCCCACTCCTCCCCATCTCGCCCGGTCATAGACGACACGCATTTGTGCAGGCGGCGTCTAGTCGCCGACGCTTGCCCCGTCCTCGGCCCCGGCCACGTCTGCGGAGGCGTCCGGCCGCTGCCTGCCCCAGCCTCAGTCCCAGTGCCATCTGCGGAGGACGTCCGGTCGCTGCCTACCCCAGCCTTGGCCCTAGCCCATCTGCGAGGGCGTTCGACCGCCGCCATCCCGCCCTTACCCCGGTGGTTCACAAGGTGGAAGAAGCAGTTCTTCACGGTCCTGGAACCTTGCGAATCTTTTCGGTGCGTCTACCCATACGCTCGCTCAGCGTCGATGAGCAGGGCCGGCCGCATCCCACACCAGGAGCCAGCAGTCCCCAAGCCGGGGAGCATGCCAACTCGCCGCCACGTCAGTGGCCGAGGGTGCCTCGCCCTACCCTGGCCCCGGCGTGGCGTTGCGGCCGGGGCGAGGGGCGGCGTGGCCGCGGACGGCGAAGGTGCAGTCGCAGTAGGCCAGCAGTAGAGTCGCAGGGTGGCATGACCACGCACGGCGGCGCCGGCGCATCTGCACGGCCGAGGCGGAGCGGCGTGACCACGGACGACGGAGGCGTGGTGCGAGCGCGGCCGAGATAGAGGGTGGGCCACGAATGGCGGCGCATCAAGGTGAGCCGCCGAGGCGGGGCAGCTGCCTGCCCCCATCTTCTTACAACTGTGTCAACAATCGTGATGGACATCTGGAGGAGAGCATTCAAGAGCACGCACGCAAGGTGCTTGACGAAATGCCAATACTGGTTGCATCAATAGACTGGCAGGCTGAGGTCAGCCTCAAGGTTGCTTCTACCAAGAAGAAGATTTTGCACAAAACTCCATAGTTCTTGAGCATTGATCTGCTCCTTAGAATCCATCTGGCAGTAAGCGCCCAAAGGTTTGCATCCTTGTATTGCTTCAAAAATTATCTCCATCAAATTCATGGCTTAACATATCTACTACAAGTCATTCAATAGACATGGCACTTCCTAAGGAGCACTAATAACCTAAGTTACTACCATATAATCTAGGGTCATAACTAAGATACGCTTATTGAAATTCTTTGATTTACTCTAGCAGACATTCTCAGATTTTAGTAATTTCTTCATAAGTGATCTGGTCAAAAGACAAGCTTTAAAACATATCCCTGAAACATTGGTTCGTGAGGCTGCAAGTGTTGGAGTGCGAGATGGGAATATGATATTCAAATAAGAGATCTCGCGCCCTATGTTCAAGTTGCTAAAAAGCAAGTTTTAACATTTGTTGCATATAACCATCAGTCATCATTCAGATCATGTATAATTAAATTGAGCGCTAGCAAACTACCCATATGCAAGTATAACCCATCGGTGACAAGGTACAAGATAGCAAGAACTAGGATGTCCTTACGGGTAACAAATTGACACATGCATATGACTAAATAATTAAATGGTGAATAGGATAACAAGGAAGTCTCATGTTATACTTGCCTTGCTCAAAGAACACCTGCTGGTCCTGGTGGTCGTCGAAGTATTGACCTTGCTCAACGTCGCACTGCTCACCGTCTATACTCGATCATCAATACCGCAACATACAAGCATCCACGCAATCATACACGAAGCAACAAAGAGCTACAATTACAACAATACACCAACAGTAGAAAAACAAGTTGAAAAGCTTGTAAAATTAATCTACGCATCGCTACGATCACACAGATGCGAAGGTCACTGAAAACGGAGCTAAACCGGCAAAGATATGATATTATATAGCTACTGATGCCAGTTTTGTAAATAAATCGAACTTAAATCAAATTAAAAAAAACAAAATCAGAAATTGAATTCCAGCCAGGGATGGCGGGCACAATTCCAAAAAAGACGAGGGGCTCTTTAACAAAAGTGCCCGCGAAGGGGTATAGATGAATATGAGCCATTGGATTGGATCTGGACGGCCCTGATTAGATTGGAGAGGGAGAGGGAGATGACCGCCGTCGGAACAGTAGTGGCCGCGGCAGACCTCCATGGCTGGCGGTGAAACTTCGCCGGCGAGCACAGGTTAAGGGCCTACGGGCCACAGAGGAGCGAACCAAGGGCACAGGAGGAGAGCGGGGATGAAGGCGAGCTCACCCAGGGGTTTAACTCGGCCGGAGAAAAAGACCAGTGCGGTGACAGACATGGCCGGCGGCGAGGAGAGCTTGCCGGCGCGCATGAAACCGGCCCTAGAGGCCACGAATCGACTCGGGAATGGCACGCGATGAAATAGGATGGAATGGGAATCTCACCGCAGACGAAAACGAGGGCGGAGGCGAATCAGAGATGGTGAGCGGCTCGAAATGGCGGATGCAGTCTCCCTGCGAAGTTTGGCGAGGGTTGACAGGGTCCAGAGAGCGGTAGAGAGCAAAGGGAGTTAGACAGATTCTTCACCTCGCAACGAAGAGTGGCAAGGGATCGGAAACGGCGCAGGGGCTCCCAACGTCGGACGCGACGTCGACGGCTGCGAGCTAGGGTTGCAGCGGTGCTGCGAGCTTGGTGGAGGCGGTGGTGACTTGCATATGGGAAAAGAGATTGTGAGGGGGGGACGGGTCTTATAGAGCAGGTTGGCATGCAAATCGCACCAATCACGGAGAAATCGGGATCGGGATCGGGCTGCGGGATAAAGCGCTCGGCGGCGTCCAACTCGAGCATGGGAAAGAGGTAGGAGGTGACACTGTAGAGTGGGCCCGTGCGGCAGTGAGAGCAAGGGTGGGTCCCGGCGGTCAGCTGCACAAGAGAGGGAAGGGGTGCGCCCGCACGAGCTCGGGCTGCCGGCTGCTCAGCTGGGCCGGCCCAAGAGAGAAAGGAGGGAAGGGCGAGCGGGTCAGCTGACGCGGGTGAGAGAGCGGGCCTGCGGAAGAGGGCGCAGGCAGGCTGGGCCTTCGGGCCGAAAGCCAGGGAGGGAGGAAGGAAAAGAAAATCCCTTTTTCTTTTTCTGAAACTGAATTTTCCAAAGCTATTTTCAAATGGATTTGAATTCAGTTTGAGTTTCAGTTAAAAACCAAGCAATACAGAAACACCAATGCTCCAGCATGATTGCAACAACATGTATCTGGCCTTATGTTTGATTTTACTTTAGCAAAGATTATTATTTCCCTACATTTGAATGCACACATAAAAGCATAATTAAATCAATTTCATCTATTTTGGAAGAATGCAATTTTAGGGTGTTACAACTAGGTACTAACTGCAACTTGCAGGCAATTGAGAGAAGTCGCCTGTAGGATGCTGCAGCGCAGCAGATCCTATGGACAGAAGATTCGTCCCAATCTTTGGATCCAATAACTCCAGTACAGGTGGTCAATCTCCCTATATTTCTCCATTTGTTTCCTCGAATGCAAACCGTAGATGCTTAACGCTAAGACAGAGATATATAAAATTCTGTATTGATTCTTGTTATCTTCTTAATGCTGATGCAAACTGTTTATGATCTATGTTATTGAACTACGTACGTATTCTGAGTTTGAGACGGTTCTTATTATGCATTAGAAGATTTATTGTTGCGCCCTATGTATTAAAAAATAATTTAATAATTGAATTTACAAAAATTATTATTATTCATGTATTATGAAAGTTTTTTTATAAACACGTGCGTGCCGTACGTGCATGTCCATTAGTATTAAAGAAATAACAAGAAGAATAGGGCAGAGAAAAAACGCCCAAAAGGAAGAAAATGCAAACCACATGCAAACCAGGAAGACCGTCTATAAGACAAAATCTAGCCGTCCTCTAGTAAGAGAGACATGTTCTTGTCATTATATTAGGAAACATGTTACCAGCACCATAAATTTTTTCTCTTATTCATTAGGAGACGAAAGGTCCAGATACAACCTAAAACAAAACTTAAGGAGACTAGATATATGACTTCGTATACAGATTTTTACTAATGGTAATCGATTCCAACGCTATGCTCCGGTGCTGTTGATTTGACATGATTATTTCTGATCTTCTTCAGCGTGACAGCCTCATCACTCATAGCCATACTTTGCTCCGGCGAGTCAGCGGAGCAGACCAAGCCCGGCTCGAAAATTGGCACAAGAAAGCCACTCATCCCTATTTGTAGAAGCTGAGCCATCCAGCAGAAGCTGGTTGTCGACAACATGGACAAGCTCTGCAGGAAACTCCTGATATACCCACAGCCTGATGCTTAGCTCTCCCAGAAACATGGCATCCGTGAACACTTCAAGCAGCATGATCGCATAGCTGAACACGTCGCTTTTCCGCGTTGCTTTTGCAAGAGATCCATACTCTGACGACAAAGTTACCATAAAAAAGACTGATCGAAATATTAATGATTGATAAAACATAGTTAATCTATTAATGGTAACATTAGTCGTCTTTGATTGGGCATTATTGCTACCTGGTGCCATGTAACCAATTGTTCCTGGCATGCTGGCAGAGATCATGGAGCTATCATCACCTAGTAGCAACCTTGAAATGCCAAAGTCTGCCACATGCGTGGTCATGTCCTCGTCAAAGAGAACGCTGCTAGGCTTCAGGTCACAGTGCAAGACCACCTCGGAGTGCTCATGGTGCAGATACTCAAGGAGCATCATGTCCAACCTCTCACGTTGCTATGCTCCGGTGCTGCCGCCACGTCCAGCATGATGTCCAACCTCTCAAGAAGACCCAGGTGCCTTCTACCTTCAAAGTGCAGGAGTGCCTCTAAGCTACCGTTGGGCATGAACTGAAGAACAAGTGCTCTGAAGTCCAGGTTGGAACATGTATTCAGAACCTTTATCAGATTGCGATGTCGTGCCATTCGAAGCACACCACACTCGGCATCAAAGCTTCTCATGTCATGTGCGCGTGTATAACCTTTATTCCAACCACCACACCGTTGCTCAACTGGCCCTTAAAAACTTTCCCAAAGCTTCCAGACCCCAGAATGTTGTCATCACTGAAATTGTTAGTAGCACGAACTAGCTCATGGTGCGAGGCGAGACTAACTGATGGCTGATCATGTCGACCATACAAGCAGAAATCTCTTCATGCTTATTGACTTTCTTTCTGAACATACTCCCTCCGTTCCTAAATAAATCAATTCCTAAAATCGGTGTCAGTCATTTTTTTAGAGTTAAATACAGCAGAGGTCCATCAACTTGTGAGGAAGTTTCGGTTAGATCCATCAACTTTTAAAGTGGCTTTTTGGGTCCATAAACTTTATACGCCGTATCATCTAGGTCTATACCTCTCCACGTTGGCTTCTCGTGCTGACGTGGCATGATGCCGTGGCCATGCAGGCCAGCCCCAGCCCCGCGGACGCGCGAGCAGAAGCCGGTGGACGGCGCCATGCCACCCCCACTTTGGAAGCTTGTATCTCTCCAACCAGGCCGAATTAGACTTTGGCACTTTAAGCAAAGTTAGAGATCTCGCGTAGCTCTACAACATTTGTTACTACCTCTTGTGCCAAAACTAAACGGATTCGGAGTTAAGAGGGGACATAGATTGATGTTTCCAGTGTATTTTTACGGTAGTATTGAATGAATACACAGCGCGGCCTCAGGGACGACGGCGGCTGCGGCTGCGACCTGCTGCTGCTGGTCCTGCTCCTGTCGTCGTCGTCGTCGAGGGTTGAGCTTGGGTTCCGAGCCGTGTTCTGTGTTTCGCAGCTTTGCCGTTTGTGACCTGCACGCCATCGGTAAGCCTCCCAAGCCCAAAGCTTCCTCCTTTACCCCTTCGTCATCATCCCTAACCGAGGTCGACTTCCGAGCCGTGTTCTGTGTTTCGCAGCTTTGCCGCGATGGAACGCTATGCCACCCCATCGCCAGTGAGCCGTCCTGACGCCGACCCAAAGCTAGCCGCGCCTCAGGATCGGCCCCCACAGTGACGTCCGCAGTCTCGGCGAATAGCGCTCTTGGCATCCTCGCCGCGGCCATGACCTCGCCGTCCCCTGCGTCGAGCCGAACCGCGACCACGTCCTGCGACCACGGCATCCCTGCCCGTGTCCAAGCTCCGACCTTCTGGACCATCGACCATCTCCACGCCGGTGCGTGGGACCTGCACCGCTACAGCCATGACGCCTCCCGGGAAATCCCCTACCTCTCTGACGTGACCCCGCCCAGCCAAACGCGGACGCGTCCACGACGGTGGCACGCCGCGTCGAACCGCCTCGCCACCGGATGCGCCTGCCGTGACCCCGCTGAGCGCTCTACCTGCACCGGCCCCTCCCTGCACCAGGTGTTCTACCTCCGTCAAGCCCACCGGTGAGCTCCAGCTTCCCCAAAACCCCACCTTTATGCGCTGCTTGTCCCGGTCATCGACACCGGCTGCTTTGGGTATTCTTGTAAGGCGCCCACGTAGCCGCACACCACCGCCACCGGTCTCCACGATCATGGCCTTGCGCTCTCGCACGCGCCGCCACTGCCGCGGCAACGCCACCATGACTGAATGCTCATGGAGGCGTCTTGCATGCGTCTTTTTGCCTCCCTTGCCACTGTTTCGCCGGCCGAGCCATGGCCGCCGCACAGCAACTACGCCATCACCCACACCACCTCGCCCGCTGAGCACGCGCACGCACTGACCCAAGGCCCCATCGCGAGCCTCCTCAGCGGCTCGATGCCGATTCGTCCGGCAATCCGCCACCATGTCCGCGTCTTTCCCCGCCACCACCTTGTCGACAACCTGCACTCGCCGCACCCCGCACGATTGTAGAGCCTCGACCTTCAGCCATCACGCGAACCCATCTCGGCAACGCACATCACGTGCTCGCCGTGACCTCGAGCCCATGCCCTATGACTCTATGAGCCCGGCCATGGTAGCCCCTGTTCCTTCGTCTGTAACCACAGCACGGCGGTGCCGCTTCACTCGTGGCCGCCGAAGCCTCACCGTCACCACACGCACGCCGGTGTACACACTCGAGCGTGGGTTCCAGGCATCCGTCACGCACGCACGTGGCTCGGAACCCAAGCTCAACCCTCGACGACGACGACGACGACGACAGGAGCAGGACCAGCAGCAGCAGGTCGCAGCCGCAGCCGCCGTCGTCCCTGAGGCCGCGCTGTGTATTCATGCAATGCTACCGCAAAAATACACGGAAACATCAATCTTTGTCCCCTCTTAACTCCGAATCCATTTAGTTTTGGCACAAGAGGTAGTAACAAATGTTGTAGAGCTACGCGAGATCTCCAACTTTGCTTAAAGTGCCAAAATCTAATTCGGCCTGGTTGGAGAGATACAAGCTTCCAAAGTGGGGTGGCGCGGCGCCGTCCACCGGCTTCTGCTCGCGCGCCCGGCGGGCTGCGGCTGGCCTGCATGGCCATGGCATCATGCCACGTCAGCACGAGAAGCCAACGTGGAGAGGTATAGACCTAGATGATACGGCGTACAAAGTTTATGGACCCAAAAAGCCACTTTGAAAGTTAATGGACCTAACCGAAATTTCCTCACAAGTTGATGGACCTCTGGTGCATTTAACTCTTTTTTTTAAGTTTGACTAACTTTATAGAAAAGAGTAACAACATCTATAACATAAAATGAGCACCTTATGAAAATACATTCTACAGTGAATCTAATGATGCAAATTTGATACCATAAATCTTAACGTTTTTTTCTGAAATTCGGTTAAAGTTTAAAAAAATTGACTTAAAACAACTTCAGAAATCTATTTATTTAGGGACAGAGGGAGTAACGTATAGGAAGCATGCCAGAGCTGCAAGTATTATTATGATTATAGTAGGGAGCAAAAATCTCATCTTGTGACCATGAGTCCATGACCACTGGTTGTGTGAGACTTGGCTGGACATGGTGGAAATCCCAAGCGTGAAGCACCACATAGCCCTGCGTTCCCCATCAGTGATTCCAGCGTGATGTTTGAGAACACACCACCTTCTGGTATCTGACCATGTAGTTTATTGTAAGACAGGTTCAAGATAATGACGATGGTAAAGTTTGACAAGTATTCTGGGATGGTTCCAGATATACCGTTATGGGACAGGTCCAAAATTTGCAGGTTGGCCAGTTTCTGAAAAGACTGTGGAATCGAATCGCCGAATGAATTGTGTGACAGGTTCAAGTAGGCTATCATCTGGATTCTGGAGCTGTCCTATCGAATCTGGGAGGCTACCAACAAAGTTGTTGGTAGAGAGATCCATGACATAAATTTGCTTCATATAGCCTATATCAACTGGTAACAGGTTTTGAGATAGGTCTAACCTGATGAGGCTCTCATGATGAAATAGGCTTGGTGGTACAGTGGATGTTAATTGGTTGTTTGATAACACTAGGAACTCTAGGTTGCTAGGTTGCCGATGCCCTTGGGTATGGTGCCGGAGAATTGGTTGCTTGGAAGGAATAGCTTGACCACATTCTTCAGCATTGCAATGTTTGAAGGCATGGAGCCAGACAAGCTGTTTCTACTGAATTTAAGCCACTGGAGATTCTCTAGCATCATCAGTGTGGTCCTGGAATTGCACTACGAAATTGGTTTGACCAAAGATCCAGCACAATGAGACCAGTTAAGTTTGAAATGGCAGCTGGAATTTGACCAGTTAACTTGTTGTCATTAGCAAGAAATATTTGGAGCTGACTTGACAGGTTGCTCACATAACCTCGAATGCTTCCAGTGAAATAATTCGAATAGATTTCAAAATCTGAGAGCATTCTACAGTTGGAAATAACATAAAGAAAACGGAGATCACCCTGAAGACGGTTTCCCCCAATATTAAAGGGGTGTTTGGTTCGAGCTACTAAACGGTTTAGTAGCTTTTAGTAACTCCAGAGTTACTAGAGAGGACTAAAGTCCTTTTAGTCACTTTTAGTCATAGTGTTTGGTTAAAAAATTACTAAAGTGACTAAAAGCTACTAAATTTAGTAGCTACTAGACGAACCAAATAGGCCCTAAGTGTCGTCAACAAGTTCAGGTTACCAATTGCTGCTGGTACAGATCCAGACAACTGGTTTCCATCCAAATACAGCGATACTATTTGAGATAGGTTTCCAAGAAAAGCAGGAACAGTTCCAGTTAATTGATTGCACGAGAGATACAAGAGAGTTGGCCTAGCCGTCCAAGTTCTACGGGAAGGATTCCTGTCAGATTGCAGAAGGCGATTTCCATCACATTTAGCCCAGTGAGGTTGCTGGGTTGAGCAGGGATCGGACCAGTGAGGCCATTCCAGCCCACGTTAATGAACCGGAGATTGGTCAGCTTTCCTAGCCATGCCTGCACAACACCCTCGAATGAATTTTTTGGGTAGAGAAAGCTCTATGAGGTGCCGACACGCCGAGAGCCCCTGTGGAATGGTACCACTGAAACTATTATCAGAGAGCTCTATATATTGCAAAGCTGGGAGGCTGAAACTTCCATTGCCCGGGAAAGGGCCAGTCAAGTGGTTCGAGGATACAGCGATAACGCTCAAAGGTAGACATGTTGAAGATGGCTAGCGGTACCGGCCCGGTAAGATTGTTGAATTCCAGGACTATGATCTCAAGTTTGGGCAAGGAGCCGATGCAATCTGGTATCACTCCTGACAGGCTGTTATTGCCCTGGTTCAGCTCAGTTAAAAATGGTGTACTATTGAACAGGTCGTTCGGTATGAAACCACTGAGGTAATTCATTTGGAGGGAGACTCATGGGGTCAAGGTCGCGCAGGCCTTGTAGCTCTGCTGGGATGGGACCAGAAAACTGGTTAAATCTGAGATCAAGAGCCTGAAGCCTTGTAAGGTTCGCGATGGTGACGACGTCAAGGAGCTGGAGGCGGCGGAGCCTTCCGAGTGGGCTCGCTGCGCATTGCCGCTACTGTCCCCAATAGGATGTCGATTGTAATTAAAGTTAAGAGCAATGAAGGCACGTGGGATGTTGATTGTGCGGACGTGTGGTGCCCACGAATAGGATAATGAAAAGTTCATTGTAAGATCTGGCTACGGTAGTATGGGTATTAGGCAAAATCAATATCTGATTACAAGCCCGTCTCCTTATCGCCGCCGGCAACCAGACAGCTCTGCATGTTATGGAGCCTAGGTCCTCCTAATATGGTTTTCCCCAGTAGTCCTATATACACCTCCCTTCTCTCTGAAACTATTTACACCTCACGCTTGAAACACCTCTATTTGCCGGCCCAAGCTTTAGGCCCAGTCGCCGCCTACATGTTTTGGGTTGGGCTTAACCCGTTTGCTTGTACGCGTGGTACAGCTTCTGTTGGCGCTCGGCCCTCCTAATTTTTTACTATTTAGCCTTTTTTCAAAACAAAATTTATGTTTATCCCTGGGAGACTTAAAGTCATCTTTATACCCTGGGTGTCGGCGTTATAAGTGCTGGCGCCGAGGTAACAAATCTCGGCGCCACACGCCGAGATCCTATGTAGCGTTAACGTGGCCGGTACCTCGGCGCATAAGATCTTGGCGCCGAGATCCTATGTAACGTTGACGTAGCCGGTACCTCGGCGCCGAGATCCTATGTAGCGTTGACGTGGCCGGTACCTCAGCGCCAAGATCTGTGGCGCCGACCTCGACGCCAAGATCTATGGGGGCGTTCAGCTGGTGCAAAAATCAGCCGGGATTCACTGTTCACTGCTGAAATTCACTGTTCACGCTCTCAAAAATTCCTCCAGATTCATCCATATTCTTTTAAATTTCTACGAGCAAACAGGGCCTGTACCGCCGAGCATGGACGTACGTGGCAGGGCGATGGCACGTGACGAGCATGGTGAGAGGTGGAGTGGCGGGTGGCAGCATGGCCGGTGGCTTTTATCGGGTCACGCATTGTTGCTGCGTGCTGAGGGATGGTGCCAGGGTACGGAGGGGTGTGCACATGCTTCTGACCGCACGACGCAGCTTTGCGATTAATGGCCCTGTTCACCTTATCCAATATTTGGCTTATTCGGCTTCTTTTTTCAGTCGGAACAATATTTTTCTCTCACAACAATTCAGCCGGAACAATATTTTTCAGCTAGTTTTAACCAAGATTTAGACCAGCGAACGGAGCCAATGATTCCTTTGTCCCGAGCGGTCTGGGCACTGTAGCAAAGAGGCCATGCTGTGCACTGTAGCGGATGAGACGCGACGCAGTGAGTTATGAAGGGTGGGCTGGGGATTGGTTTGGTCAGGAGCAACGAGTGATTGCATGCCTCGGCACTTGTAGTGCATGCACGCCCAATTCAATGTGCAGCGACATGCGTTGCCTACTGTCTACTCCTTGATGCGTGCTGGCCCAGGCCTGCTGGGGAACCCAAGCTCATCCTGCCAGTATAGATGGCCAACGGGCTGACCCGGCCTAGCCCGACACGGCCCGATAGCCAACGGGCTGGCACGGCACGCCGTGCCTCCCGGGGCGATTTCCGTGCCGGGTCAGCCCACGAGGCACGGCAATTTTCATGGGCCATGCCATCCCAAGGCCCACGAGAGAGGGAAGGGGAGAGCAGGAGGCAGGGCGCCACGGGAGGCGGCTGGCGTGCTCGCCCTAGAGGTGGGGCCGCGCGCAGGAGGAAGACGGCTGCGCGCGCTTGAACCCTAGATCCGCCACCGGTGAGCGCGCCCGCCCTCGATCCGCCGCCGGGGACGCCACCACCCTGGATCTGCCGCCGGGGAGCGCCACACGCCTCCTCGCGTGTGGATCTCGTCGAGGCTGCGAGCTCGGTGGATGCGCCGCTTGCTCTTGGCCGCACCGCCGCCGTGGTTGGAGGGAGACGGGGCCGCGCTCGCCACCGTGGTCGAGCCGCGCCGTCGTGGTTGGAGGGAGAGGGAGGAGGGGCGCCGCCATGGTGGGAGCGAGGAGGGTCGTCGGCGTGGTTGGAGGGAGAGGGAGGGCCACCGAGGGAGGGAGAGAGGAGGTGGGGAGGCGAGGAGGAGGTGGTCGTCGGGGCTGGGAGGAGGCCACGTGGGGAGGCAACTGGCGAGGATAGGGTTCGGGTGTGGCCGCGTCCGCGTGGGGACTGGGGAGGGGGCTGCGCTGCGCGGGCCGGCTCGACTGCAGCAGGCCGTGCCGTGTCGGCCCACGTGCCTGGGGTAAGGCCCAGGCACGGCCTGCTCCTCCGGACCGGGCCAGCCCAGGCCCGCTGGCCTCCATGCCGGGCCGTGCTTGGGCCGGGCCAAAAAAACGGGCCTCGGACCGGGCCGACGGGCTCGGGCCGTATGGCCAACTATACCTGCTAGCTACTATTGCATCATCTGAATTCTTGTAAAAACTAAGCAGCCGCAGCTGCAAAATGCAGCCGATCAGGACATCCTCTCTTTTTAATTTAACTAATTTTAGAGAGAAAAAATAACATCTGTTTTACAATGTACTATTGATATTAATTTGGTCTCGTGAATATTGATGGTATTTTTTATAATTTGATTAAATTTTAAGTAGTTTAGGATAACTTGAAAAGTTGATTTATTTTCCTTTGATTCCTTTGTCCCACGTATACACAATTCTAAGTAATTACTGCCTCGGTCAAGCCGAGAATTGTCCTCGTTTACGAATAATCAATTTACACCGATTAAGCATATAACTTACACTTAAATAGAAGTAGTAAAATATGATTCATTAAGACGTAATCTGCTCATACTATAGAAATAAAACTGCATGCATACACACGAACATGGTAGGGGCTAACGACTGCTATATTTGTATGCAACGCGGGGGCGGAGTGGCCGGGGGCAGCAGTCGCATGCTGTGCTGTGCTGCCCTGCCTACGGCCTAGAGCCAGCTACTTGGTCTGCTGCACACGAAACATATGGGAGAGGGTCCGCTGAGTCCCTAGAAGAAGCGTAGCTGCATGCCTCGGTACTCGTGAAAGGCTCATACTGCTGTTGTACTCGTGAAAGGCCAGAGATGAAAAACAAGAAAGAGACCATTTTGGTAGGCTTCTCTCCGGTTCCGGCTCTGGCTCCTCCACGAGAAGCTCTGTCAAACATTTTCTTGAAAAAATCGTTTTTCAGTAAAAAACAGAGCAATCGGAGCCGTTTTGGAGGAGCCACAATCCGGCTCCTCCGGAGGAGCCCCTCAGAGGAGCCGTGCCAAGCAGGTCCTAAATGACAGAGGGATCGGACGGCACAAGAAACTTTCGGCACGCCCTAGAGCGCAGCTGGGAGCCGTGCAGCGGTGCTGGGCCCGTGTTTAGTCAGGGGAAAAGTTACAATTTGGCTACTGTAGCATTTTCGTTTTTATTTAGTAATTAGTGTTCGATCATGAACTAATTAGGCTGAAAACGTTCGTCTCACAATTTTCAACCAAACTGTACAATTAGTTTTTTTTCGTCTACATTTAATGCTCCATACATGTATCGCAAGATTCGATGTAATAACTACTATAACACTTTTTGGGAAGTTTTTTTTAACTAAACACCGGCTGGGCCAACCGGCCGGGCAGCGTCTCTCGCGTGTCTTTGGGTTCGATTTGACAATGCATCAGTCGCTGTACATCCGAGGTCGGCGCCGACCTTGACGCCATGTGTTTTTACGTAGAGGTTTCGGTCACGTCAATGTCACCTTAGATTTTCTGCAGCGCATGGCCAGGCACCTCGGCACCAAGATCTGTGGCGCCGAGACGTGTTACCTCGATGCCAGGACTCATGGCATCGACCCACAGAGTCCAAAGATGAGTTTAAGTCTCCCAGAGAACCAAACGAAATTTTTCTTCAGAAAAAGGCTAAATAGTAAAAAAAATTAGGCTCGGCCCTTTCCTACGATCGGCTCTTTGCCTTGTGGCGCGATATTCCCCTTACCTGCTGCAGAACCAATAGATGTAGCCAATGAAGCATGCTGACATTTTTTGCGTACATTTTTCTTGTCTAAGTGGGCCTCTGTACTAAAATTCCAATGCATTAAACAAATCAGTACCGTTGTTTAAGATCCACGCGGCCGCTCATACAAAGTGAAAATTTCGGTCTGGTGGTTGCCTCCCTGTAAACAAGGCATGCCAGAAAAAAGGCTCTTTGATCTAAATATAATGTTCGGTAACACCTATGAGCACGGACCCGTGACTTTATTTCTGCAGCGAACTGCCACCAATGGTACATAGATTTCTCGAGGTGACACTATTCAGATCTAGACTAAGTTTTTTCTATATATATTAATTAAGAGACATCAGCCTGTTCGGGAGGCCGTATCGTATCGTGGATTATTTACTGCTGGCTGGTTTGGTGTGGGAGAAAAACACTGTTCCCGGCTGAAAATTTACGATCGTTTACGAGCAAGCGAACAGGCTGCATATACAAGGAGGGACAAATTGAGGGTCACTGATGCATTTTGCTTTACTAGTTTAAAGCAACTAGTGATCTACCATGAGAAAGAAATGCAATAATGACCCATGCGAAGAATACTCTCAACACATAAAAGAAAAAAAACAGATTTTTCTAAGAAGAAACCAAGTAAACACAAGATAAATCCTTGCAAACATCTAAGCACTATTAGAACTTAAAGCCACCGTACCCCTGACGAACTGAGATAAGTACAATCAGAGGTGCATTGCAGTGCATGAGGATAAGTGGATAACAACTCGAAATAGCATTCACTTGGTCATTGGGCTTCTAGTATCACTACTGGAAACCCGCACTTTGCCGAGTGCCTGCGGCACTCGGCAAAGCCCGAAATACACTCGGCAAAGGCTTTGCCGAGTGCCGCACTCGGCAAAGGCTTTGCCGAGTGCCGCACTCGGCAAAGAATTAATCGGCAAAGAAGCCTTTGCCGAGTGCTTTTTGTCGGGCACTCGGCGAAGCCTTTGCCGAGTGCCGGAAAAGCACTCGGCAAAGATTTACACTCGGCAAAATAAAAATGCGAAAAAAACTCAAAAATAATAGCAATTTTTTTTTCGAGGAAGGGCGCCATCGGCCATCGAAGTTGCTGTATTTTTTGAGCAAAATTCACGGTTAATGCGGCCGGTGGGATTCGAACTCACGATCTCTCCCTCGTGTGTCTGCTGCTCTACCACTGCACTACCCTGTCACTTATGTCTAGATTCCGTTATCTATCCTCATATATTATACTAAATCGAGAGTAAATTGCTTGTTTGATGCCCTAAATGAATTCAAATTAAAAAGTGGTCAACTACAAAGTTTCGTAACTTTTCGAGATCTACAATTTTCATTTAGGAAGTTTTTCCATCCGAGGTCGTTTGAAAATTTCGAATTTCAAATTTGAGAGATTCAAACGTAGTTTTGCATGATAAGATGATTTCAAATCAAAAAGTTGTCAACTACATAGTTTCATAACTTTTGGAGATATACAATTTTCATTTATGAAGTTTTTCCATCCGAGGTCGTTTGAAAAATTCGAATTTCAAATTTAAGAGATTCAAACGTAGTTTTGCATGATAAGATGATTTCAAATCAAAAAGTTGTCAACTACATAGTTTCATAACTTTTGGAGATCTACAATTTTCATTTATGAAGTTTTTCCATCCGAGGTCTTTTGAAAAATTCAAATTTTAAAATTTTCAAATTCAAACGTCATTTTTGCATGACAAGATGATTTCAAATCAAAATGTTGCCAACTACAAAATTTCATATCATCTCAAGATCTACAAAGTTTATTTTGGTCATTTGGTCATCCGACAAAAATGGCAAAAAAAGGCACTCGGCAAAGACGCATTTTGCCGAGTGCCAAAAAATGGCACTCGGCAAAATATATCTTTGCCGAGTGCCAGAAAAAAGACACTCGGCGAAGACGCATTTTGCCGAGTGCCGGCAAAATATATGGATGGGATGGTCAGATGGACGCCTGCTGCACCCCTGAGCCATGGGACTAAGGGGGTGTTTAGATCGAACGACTAAAGTTTAGGAGGTGTCATATGGAGATGTCGTATGGGGTGTTTGGATACTAATAAAAAATAAATTACAGAATCCGTCAGTAATCCGCGAGACGAATTTATTAAGACTAATTAATCCATCATTAGCACATATTTACTGTAGCACCACATTGTCAAATCATAGACTAATTAGGCTTAAAATTTTCGTCTCGCGAAATAGTTTCAATCTGTGCATTTAGTTTCGTAATAAGTCTATATTTAATACTCCATGTATGTGTTCAAATATCCGATGGGACAGCGACTAAAGTTTAGGAGGTGGAACCAAACATCCCCTAAATATAGAGTACTATATATCTTGATCAAGTCTTCTTACCTGGAGCATGGGACTATTGGGATGGACGCCTGCTGCGCCCTTGATGTCATTCTCCAAAGCCTCTGCCTCATCAGCAACAGCAGCAGAGCTCGGCTTGTCTGGCCCAAGCGTTACGCAGACATCGGCAGCGAGACACGGACAGAGGCTACAACGCCATAAGTGGTGAAACGATGGCACGGCGGCGAGGGGGTCAGCCCCACGTGTGGCATGGCTATGGTGCGGGTAGGGCCATGTGCCGACCGCACCAGGCCAAGTGCGGCCACGTGCGCACAGTCCCACGCAGGTGAACCAGAGGGTGGCAGAGCCACGCAGCGCGACAGTAGTGGTAGCGGCCAGCCCAGTAGCAGCGATGTGAGTGTGCTCGACCGGCGGACGAGCCAAGCGAAGCGGTGGCTAGGGCCTATCTGCGGCGATATGCAGCGGCTGCAATGCTGGCCATCTGCGGCGGTGTGAGCGGCGCATGCGAGGCGCGGCCAGGCGCAGGGTGGCAAGGGCAGCGGCGTTCGTTACGCCCGACAAGCCTGTGCAGCTCAGCGGCGCCACGAGGCAGCCCGCCAGCCAGCGGTGGCACGTGCGTAGGCGGCATGCACGCGACGCTGAGCGCAAGGCAGGTGACCGTGCCCGCGCGAGGACTTGGCCCAAAACGTGCCATGCACGCTTTTTAAAGCGTTCCAAAAAATCCAATTCGATGGTTCAGATACTAAACCACCTATGCCATTCATAAAGAGGGCTTATCAAGCTACTAAAACCAGCCATGAAACCACACCACCCTTCAACCTAATTGCTCAACAAAATTTGCCAAACTTGGCCTTGTCACACCGCTTATCCACTTAGGTAATTCGATTAAGTCTCGATCGGCTTCACGTCGAAATCGATTTCCAAGCTATTCGGTACGCTAGCTAGTGAATTCCTTTCGCGGCCTCAAGTATTTCATCGTCACCTACACGGTTTGTATTTCTAACTTTACCAAAATTCCGCATATACGTTCCATACCATTTTCGCCAAATAAAAATTTATTTAAAACCCTAAGTAATATAACTCGACTATGAAATATAACTTTCGTTTCGTGTTTCCGTTAGTCATTTCGAGTTACAGAATTTGATTTACACACTATTTTACATACACCATCACATAAACATGATGCCCATGCAGTGTTTTAGCAAAAGATTTATAGTGTAACACCGAGGGTGTTATAGTGGCCCAATGTGTCACAACTATAGCACCACATGTGAGCAATCTTCTTCATTTTCTCTTCTTTGTTCTTGCTCGCTTGCTTTGCATCTTGATTCATCCTTGGACGCATTGCTCTTTCTCTTGCTTTTCCACCCCATCTAGTTTTCTTCTTCTTTATCATCAAATCACCATCATCTTTATGGTTGATCTTAATTTGCTCTTAGGGCTTGATTTCTTGCTCAACTTGTGGCTTTGGTTGAGGCTCTTCTTGTTGCTTCACCAATTGCTTGGTTGGGCACATTGAGGTGAAATGACCCCAAGTGCGGCACTTGAAGCATTTAACATGCTTGAGCCTCTCTTATTCTTTTATCTTCTTGAGCTTCTCAATGTTAGGGCAACCATTTGCAAGGTGTCTCGCTTCATGACACCGGTAGCACATGGTATGAGAGAGATTTCTTTGTTGTAGTTTCTTCATCTTTCTTTCTCTCTTTCTTTCGCCCTTTGTCATCTTCTTTTTAATCCAAGGCCACACTTGTCACCATAGTTTCTTTGAGTCTTCAACATGTGCTCAAAGGTGACTTTTGAGTTGTAGCACCTCTCTAACTTGTTGCTCAAGTTCTTCACTTCACTTTTTAGCTCATTGTTCTCCTTCAAAAGGTTAGTCTCACAAGACATAGAGATAGAACAAGCATCTATTTGTGAAGAGCATGGCATATCTAATAAGTCATCACAAGAGGTGGATACATGCTTTTTTCCTACATCACAAGAGTTAGTCACATGTTGCAATTGATCACTTGACTCATGATATGAGCTCTCATTATTTTTAAGTTCCTTTGAAAACACTTTAATGAGAGAAGCATGTTGTTCTAATAATTCTTCATGAGATGCAAGTAGTGTCTCATGATTCAATTTTAGCTCACCATGTGAAGATTTAAGAACATCAAGTAATTTCTTATGTTCTTCACATGAGTTCTTTATAAATGAGTTTTCATTTTCCAATTTCATTGTTTTAGCTTTCTGATTTTCTAAAAACATGGTCATTATGGCAAGTCTACTCACAAGCTCATCATATGAATCAACATTATCAACCACATTAGCATTAGATACCTTGGTGTCACCTTGTGACATGAAGCAATGTGGTGATGTAGGAGAGCTTGTAGTAGTAATGTCATCCAAGCATAAGCCATCATCATGATCATCAAGTGTGCTTGGGGTAGAATCATCATTTGCATCACTTGAATCATCATCATCAACCTTATCGTGTGATCTTGTAGTAGATCGATCATCATCATCACTTGACCATGAGGTGGAGCAATCTTCCATAATCACTAAATTATGGTCATGCTCAACATCCTCATGTGCCACTTTCTTGGGCTCATCCTCCTTCAACTTGCCATCATCCCATGTGGAGGAATCACCGAAGGTGCGCTTGATGGACTCCCATATCTCACGAGTGGTTCCCGTGTAGTTTACTTGTTTCATCAGATCAAAACTCAATGCATCCATTAGAAAACAACAAGCATGTGCATCAAGTTCATAGAGAACTCTTTGAGCTTTGGTGAGATTTCTATTGTCCAAGACATGAGTGAGACCACTAGTGACAATCCACCAAAACTTAGGTCCCTTTGCACGAAAATGATCAAGCATGTGATTTTTTCAATGTGCAAAGTTTGTGCCATAAAAATGTGTCTCACAAACATCTAGCCCACTAGACGCCATCCTCTCAGGTCGGTAAAGACAAAAAATGAGAGACCTGGCTCTAATACCACTTGTAAGGTCGAGATGGCGGACTAGAGGGGAGTGAATAGTCTTTTCTAAAATTAATCACGCCGGCTAACTGAAACAAATGTAGAATTAAAACAATCGGTCTAACCAAGACTACACCCCTCTATCTATGTTCTCTAGCACCTTGCAAAAATCCGAATTAAGCAACTAAGGTGTCGGGCTAGCTAGAGCTCACCTAATCAATTCTAGAAGCAAGGTCACACAAACTAATGCCACTAATACTTCAAGCAACGGGGGAGCTCCTACACATGCTAGTAAGCAAAAACACAATGCCACCTAAGTTCACTAGCAATGCTCAATAACAAGGCAACCAATGCCAAATTAGAGAGCGTAAATTACATAGCTACACAAACTAAGCAATATGACTAACAAGGTTACACAAACCAAATTAGCCATGCAAGGGAGCTACTTCTATGCTACACAAGCAAGAAGGTAACTAGTGAGCTACACAAGCTAACTAATTACAAGAGCAACTACACAAGCACAATGTATATGAAAGTAATTACAAGCTTGTGTAACGCGGAATGCAAACCACCGAGAAGATGATGAAGACAATGTTGACACGGTGATTTTCTCCCGAGGTTCACTTGGTTGCTACCAAGATACGTCCCCATTGTGTCGACCGCTCACTTGGTGGTTCAGCGGCTAATTGGCATCACCCGCCAAGCCCGCACGTTGGGCACCGCAAGAACCTACCCCAAAAGTGAGGGTAGCTCAATGACACGCTCAGCTAGAGTTGCTCTTCGCGATCCCCGTGGGGTGAGCACAATCGCCCTCATAAATCCTCCTCTGGAGCGCCGCACAATCTTCTTGCGTGCTTCAATGGAGTCACAAGCCACCAAGCTGTCTAGGAGGTGGCAACCTCCAAAAGTAACAAGCACAACCGGCTTGCAACTCGATCACCTAGTTCCACTCGATGCAACCTCATGATGCAATCGCACTAGAATCACTCTCTCAAACAATTGGATGATTACTATCAAGCATATGTGAGATGGAGGGCTCCTAAGCACTCTCAAGCATGGACACAAAGTCCCCCAAGGTGCTCATCACCAGCTATGGCCGAGACCCCTTCTATTTATAGCCCCACGGGCTAAAATAGCCGTTACCCCTTCACTGGGCAGATTTCAGGATGACCGGACACGCAGGTCGTGTGCACCGGACGCGTCCGATCGCTGCGTCCGGTCACTGCTTGACGACCACGTGTCCCATTCAAATGAAGTAGTTGTTGCCGCCCAACGCCCCTCTCTCACACGCTTTGACGCGATGCATCGGACGCACTGCCAGAAAATGACCGGACGCGGGAGACACAGCGTCAGGTCGAGTCCAGAGAGCTCCCAGAGCCGCTCTGGGCCGACCAGACGTGTCTGGTCACACCGGACCAAATGCTCCCAGCATCCGATCAATTATTGCGCTCAAAACCTAAGACTTGCTGGTTCACACCGGATGTGTCCGGTGTGGCTACTGGACGCTCTCTGTAATCCTGATTCGGGCTATATCACTTTGACCTAACGCTAAACAGTAACTCGTTAGTGTCCGATCACTCCACTGAGCCTGAGTTCGGTCACCTCAGCAACTCTGCCCATGCCTGGCCAGAATACTGGACGCGTCCAGTATAGATATCGGAAGCATCCGGTCATGCCAGGAATACTGCCACCTGAGACAGATACCGGACGCGTCCGGTCCTCATGTCGGACGCATCTGGTCACCCCGTGACCAGCGCATTCAACTCCTTTTCATCACCAACTTCTCCTTTGCAAATGTGCCAACACCACCAAATGTACACCTCCATGTGCATGTGTGTTAGCATTTTCACAATCATTTTCAAAGGATTAGCCACTCAACTTGCCACGCCACTCGATGCTAGCGATGATATAAAGTTAGATCACTCGAGTGATATTAGATGACCGATATGTAAACAAGTTTGCCCCTCTTGATAGTACGGCCATCTATTCTAAACTCGGTCATAAACTTCTCTAGACACCAATGACCGGTGAAATGAAATGCCCCAGGTTATACCTTTGCCTTGCGCATTCCATTCCATCTCCTCCATTGTTGATGCAACACATGCACCAACCAATCACCAAATGATATGATCCACTTCATATCATCACATGACCGTATTGGTTTATCGATCTTGACTTCACTTTCTTTTCTTCGTTTCCTTCATCCATTGGCGCCAAGTCTTGCTCAAGCTTCACCGCCACGCGGTCCATCGCTCCAAAGCCTCTGACTTGCCCTTCATGCTAGCAACCGGTCCATCAAGCCAAGTCATGTCTTGATCTTCTCCACCTTGATCACATGACTCAATGTCATGTCTCATATGCAATGAGCTCCTTCATCATCACATGTGTGAGCTTTGCAACATCTTCAAGCCATTTCCACCTCCATAGCATATGTTGCTCACACACATGTACCTATGGACTAATCACCTGTGTATCTCACATAAACACAATTAGTCCACCTAGGTTGTCACTCAATTACCAAAACCAAACAAGGACCTTTCAATCTCCCCCTTTTTGGTAATTGATGACAACTCTACGATGATATGGAAATTAAGCTCTTTTGGATTCATGTTGCTTGCCCAAGCAATTTTACCATGCGTAAATGATTTTGGACAAGTACCACAAACCTAAAATGGTAGTATTAGCTCCCCCTACGTATGTGCTAGAGTGTTTGGTTTGAAGCTCGCACATATGCATAGATTGAAATTGTGGGAGAGTAATTACTACCAAATGATGCTAAGGTGTATAGAATAAACTTTTGAAGTGTGATACCAATCGGAGTTGCACTTTTAACACCACCCTTAGCACCATGAGTAGCTCAATACCACTTGGAAATAAAAGCACTAGATACCTCGTGAAATCAACATTAAAAGCAAGGTACTAGCATTACTTGAAAAGTATACCAAGTGTCTAGCTATCATCCTATGCATGCTAGTTTTTATTTCATCAATCAAATTTTGTAACTAGCATACACCACACAAGCATGCATATTGAATTTAAAAGCTTATGCAATGCAAGTAAGCACATGAATATGTACATATCAAATGCAATCAATCAAAGTTCATGAGCTTGCTCCCCCCTACTTGTGTGCTTCTCTTTGTCCAAGAATTTTGATCCTTCAATTCTTCAATGTTGCTCCCCCTCTTTGTTTATGTCTATGTCCAACCTCTACTTCTTTGTCTCAATCTCTCCCAAAGCTTTCATATCTTTGTACAATCTCTCCCCCTTTGTCATCAATTTCCATAAAAGGTGTGCTTCTCATTGATGCAAAGGTTTGCATTCGGGGTAGATGGTTGAGGCTTGAATCTTGCATTTTTTATGGACGCGACGCATTCGGGGGTTGCATTGTTTTATGCAAAGGTCAAAGTGATATAGCCCAAACCAGGATTGCAAAGAGCGACCGGACGCGCCCGGTCGCCACACCAGACGCATCCGGTGTGAACCAGCAAGTCTTGGGTTTTCAGCGCAATAATTGATCGGATGCTGGGAGCATTCGATCCGGTGTGACCGGACGCGTCTGGTCAGCCCAGAGCGGCTCTGGGAGCTCTCTGGACTCAACCTGACGCTACGTCTCCCGCGTCCGGTCGTTTTCTGGCAGTGCGTCCGATGCGTCGCGTCAAAGCATGTCAGAGAGGGGCGTTGGGCGGCAACAACTACTTCATTTGAATGGGACACATGGCCGTCAAGCAGCGACCGGACGCGTCCGGTGCACACGACCTGCGCGTTCGGTCATCCTGAAATCTGCCCAGTGAAGGGGTAACGGCTATTTTAGCCCGTGGGGCTATAAATAGAAGGGGTCTCGGCCATGGCTGGTGATGAGCACCTTGGGGGACTTTGTGTCCATGCTTGAGAGTGCTTAGGAGCCCTCCATCTCACATATGCTTGATAGTAATCATCCAATTGTGTGAGAGAGCGATTCTAGTGCAATTGCATCGTGAGGTTGCATCGAGTGGCACTAGGTGATTGAGTTGCAAGCCGGTTGTGCTTGTTACTCTTGGAGGTTGCCACCTCCTAGACAGCTTGGTGGCTTGTGACTCCGTTGAAGCATGCAAGAAGATTGTGCGGCGCTCCGGAGGAGGATTTATGAGGGCAATTGTGCTCACCCCGCGGGAATCGTGAAGAGCAACTCTAGTTGAGCGTGTCATTGAGCTACCCTCACTTTCAGGGTAGGTTCTTGCGGTACCCAACATGTGGGCTTGGCGGGTGATGCCAATTAGCCACCGAACCACCAAGTGAGCGGTCGACACAACGGGGACGTAGCTTGGTGGCAACCAAGTAAACCTCGGAAGAAAATCACCGTGTCAACATTGTCTTCATCATCTTCTCGGTGGTTTGCATTCCGCATTACACAAGCTTGTAATTACTTTCATATACATTGTGCTTGTGTAGTTGCTCTTGTAATTAGTTAGCTTGTGTAGCTCACTAGTTACCTTCTTGCTTGTGTAGCATAGAAGTAGCTCCCTTGCGTGGCTAATTTGGTTTGTGTAACCTTGTTAGTCACATTGCTTAGTTTGTGTAGCTAAGTAATTTGCACTCTCTAATTTGGCATTGGTTGCCTTGTTATTGAGCATTGCTAGTGAGCTTAGGTGGCATTGTGCTTTTGCTTACTAGCATGTGTAGGAGCTCCCCCGTTGCTTGAAGTACTAGTGGCATAGGTTTGTGTGACCTTACTTCTAGAATTGATTAGGTGAGCTCTAGCTAGCCCGGCACCTTAGTTGCTTAATTAGGATCTTTGCAAGGTGCTAGAGAACATAGATAGAGGGGTGTAGTCTTGGTTAGACCGATTGTTTTAATTCCGCATTTGTTTCGGTTAGCCGGTGTGATTAATTTTAGAAAGGACTATTCACCCCCCTCTAGTCCGCCATCTCGACCTTACAAAATCCCAATTAAAATTGGGGACAATAGCATGTGCAACTTTACAAAGCAAAGTGGCACTGTAGAGTTGCTTCTTAGGGCATCTTTGATTATTTGGGATGAAGTTGCCATGACCAAGCATCAGTGCATCGAGACACTTGATAGGTCCCTATAGAATGTTATGGAATGTGCTTTGCCATTTGGAGGAAAGATCATGATATTTGGTGGAGACTTCAGACAGGTTCTTCCTGTGGTCACACGTGGGACAAGAGCACAAGTAACTGATGCTACAGTGCAAATATCTTATTTGTGGGAGAAAATAAGGAAGATAAGATTGTCACGTAACATGAGGGCATGGTCTGACCCTTGGTTTTCAGAGTACCTGCTACGAACTGGAAATGGAACCGCGAAACGATTGGAGATAACTATGTTCGACTCCCTGATGACATTGTGAGTGGTTATACTGACACGGAGGTGGCAGTAAACAAACTCATTCAAGATGTTTTCCCATCACTTGAAAAACATGCAACATCAGCCGCCTATATGAGCTCTCGTGCCATTCTATCGACCAAAAATGAACATGTTGATATGCTAAACGCAATGATGATTGATTTAGGAAAAGGTTTACCACAGCTTCGACATTGTTGTTGATGATCCTCAGAATCACTTCCCTATTGATTTTTTGAACTCGATAACTCCAAATGGCCTCCCCCGCACGAGCTTAAGCTAAAAATCAATTGTCCTGTGATTCTTCTCCACAATCTTGATCCTAACAACGGATTGTGCAATGGAACAAGGCTTATGGTTAGAGCATTGCAAGACAAAGCAATTGATGCCGAGATCATTGGTGGACAGCATGCGTGAAAAATGGTTTTCATACCAAGGCTCCCATTGTCTCCCTCGGATGATATTTCCCTTCCTTTCAAGTTGAAGAGAACAATTCCCACTACGGTTAAGTTTTGCCATGACCATAAATAAATCGCAGGGACAAACTATCCCTAATGTTGGGATCTCTACCTTCCAAAACCCGTGTTTTCGCATGGACAACTTTATGTTGGTTTATCAAGGGGGTATCAAGATCAACAACAAGAATTTTGGCTAAACCAAAAGAAGAATTGGATCCTACAGGGAAGACCACCAAGAATATTGTTTATAAAGACGTCCTGAATTGGTGATTAACGGTGGGTATACTAAATCATTTTATTAGTCAACATGTGAATATATATTGCTGGGCAGGTGCATGATATTTTTATTTTTGGGCATGTTGGTAAACCATTTTGCTTTTTGGGCTTCATATTTTATTTTATTTTGTTTGCATTAATATATAATTACGACGGTGCACTTTTGAAGGTGCGAAGCCTTCACAACATACCCTGTGTAATACAACCCAGTACATGGCACTGACATCTTCGGTTTATATCAGAAGAAGTATGTGTTCTCTGTTCTTTCTCTTGTGTTGGTAATGCAAAGGCAAATTGTACCTTCTGTTAATAATGTTTGTGTCAAAATCGGTAGGAGTGATGCAGAGAATTTTTTTTTTGGAGAAGATGGATATGATTTTCTGGCCAGATGGTGCAGTCATACTGGGAGGACAGTGTTGATGTACTTAGCATAAATATGACACTCACATGGTGGGGGCGAAGGTGCCAGCGAGATGATTCATATTTGGGTGATTTGGAGATGAGCTACATGCGTAAAGTGTTGTTCTCTTCACTCAGTAGCTTCAAATGATTTTTCCTGTGCCAGGTTCCAGATAGATTTTGCAAAGGCTTTTGCTTCACTTGTAAACCTTGCCCTCATTCCTCAAGTGCTCATATACCTCCGGACCTCAAGACCTACTTAGGTAGTGTTTAGTTGGCGAATTTTTTTGGAAAATAGTACTGTAGCACTTTCGTTGTTATTTGGCAATTAGTGTCCAATCATAGTCTAATTAGGCTTAAAAGATTCGTCTCGTGAATTTCGTCTAAACTGTGTAATTAGTTTTATTTTTTATTTATATTTAATGCTTCATGCATGCGTCCAAAGATTCGATGTGACGGAGAATCTTGAAAAATTTTACAAAATTTTAGGAACTAAACAGGCTCTTAATGACTTAAGCAGGTTGTAAAATACATGGTTCAGGCGAGGCGTAACTTTATTATGCCTTGTTATTTACCATTTGCATGAAACTTGTTGCCCTCAAAAAAATTGCGTAAAACTTGAACTATGAAATAATATCGTTGTTTGGTTGTTTTTGTGTGCATCCTTGAAATGAAGCCGTGGCGTTAGCACGGACAACTAGTCAATTGTAGGAATCTATTACACATGCACCCGGATGGACTGACCGCACAAAACGCCGGTTAAAGGTGGGTTGATTGAGCCATCTGAGGAGACGCACACCGGTGACCGAAGGATGCTATTGATGTCGTTGCCGGAGGTTGAAGAAGAAGCTCAAACAAGGATCCCAGGTGGAGGTGGAAGTGGAGGCGGAGCTGGAGCTGACGAACCAACACCTGAAAAGGAGCCCCCTTGCTGATACGTTTGTCTCTTCTGATAATGTACAGACTATAGATAGACTAATAAACTGTTCCATTTGCCCTGGCCGACCACTCATTGATGATGTATGTTATTATAACCGTCACTACAGGGCCAGGTTCACCTGACCTCTTGCGGGCCATTTCCATCTACTATTTAGGGCCTCTTAGGCACGCCTTAGGGCATGCACAGCGCAGACTCTACATAGAGTCCATACGCATTTATTATCCTTCAATTTATTGTATTTTGCTGATGTGGCATCATATTTATTGAAGAGAGAGGGTGAAAAATCAAGAAATCGTTTCCTATTTGGACGTCGAGTCTTCGTTCCCATCGAGGCCGCAGGAAACCACTAGACTCGTGATGGGGGAGGCCAGCATTGAGTCGATAGATCCCGTACACCCACGCCATCCACACCCACCGCCGCCGCCACGATTCCTCTTCCACGCGCGCGAGCAGGCTTCTCCTGCGCGCCATCCCGCTTGCCCGCCAGCTTCTCCCGCACTCTAGGCCTTCTTCCACGCGCGCGAGCGGCTTCTCCCGCGCGCCATCCCGCTTGCCCGCCAGCCATCTCCCGCGCTCGAGGCCTTCTCCCGCACGCGCTCGTAGAGGTGACCCGCCGTCGCCGCCAAATTTTCCGGCCTCGCCCCCTCCCACCCTAATCTTCCTCCTCTACCGCCCATTCAGATTCATATCCATGTCCATCCATAGCTCCCTTCGATTCTGTCTCCTCGCCCATCCACTGTGACCCAAGAGCATCCCCAAATCTCACAAATGAATAGATTAACAAAGACCGATTCTCGGCGAGGCAGAGGTGTCCCTAGAACCCAGCCTCCATCTGTCCGTGCTGCTGGGACCTGTGTTCCGGTCGTCGGAGCTGCTGCAACCCGAGCTCAGGCTCGAGCCATCGGTGTTCCTCAAGATGCTGGTGTTCCTCGAACTAGTGCTTCCCCCGTTGGTGGATGGTGGCCAATGTCATCTCCTAGTGAAGGGTAAGTCTTCAGTCAAGGATTCTTGGACGGGATTGGATGTACATTAACTCAGTCCTCGAATTCTTACTCGAAATCAGTAGGTTTTACAGATTTCAGCCATTGTTCTTGTTAACAGATCGTCTGCACTGTGTAATAAACTGGGTTCTGAATGTCTAAGATCATTAGTTTATATTTCCATTGCTGGACCAATCACTTCTTAGCTACAGAAACCAAACAGCCTACGGCGATTACACTAATGCAACCAACATACAACCAGCTAGGAGAACTTGCCACCCGTCACATCACAGAACAAAGGACCACATTTCACTTACCACAAGAAATATGACTAATAACTATATGGTTAGTTTGGCTATGCCATGACTGTCAGATGATATTTGCGATTACAGATTTTAGTTTTGAATCCATGGGTTACATATGGCCATACTTGCTCAGATGGATTTCTTTAGTTGAATGGTGCCTTTAATGTGTACTAGCAAATGTACCTACAGGTTGCAACGGACCATTTATCTTATTGCATAGTCACTAGAATCACTGACAGCTCCGAGATTTAAGTAATGGTATCATTATGTATTCGAGATCTATCCTTTTTCTTTTGATTTACTAATTGGAGCATGAAAATTCATATGGTTGCAGGTTATACCCACCAGGAGGGTTCTCAGATCTTCTAGAGCCAAACCCATTTGCTAACCATCCTAGTGGAAAGGAAAATTTTCACTATGTTGGTGGTGGAATGAGTCAATCTTCAGTTTCACCAAATGACCTGGGTGCTACAAGAACTCCCTCTCCAGCACAGCAAAATGATGATATAGTGGTTGAACTCGGTGCAGAAGAAGATGAAACAATTAACGTCGATGAGGATTCTAGAACCGACAAGCGTTTGAATTGGTCGGTCCCTGAAGACAAACGACTGGTAGGTTGAAACCTTGCTATCTCCATGCACACTTGAAGAATAACGATTGTCTTTTTTCATTCTATTTTTTTGTTGTTCCTGTAGGCCAATGCTTGGTTGCGTAATTCAAAGGACCCAATAGATGGAAATGACAAGAGGGGGGATGCTTATTGGGTAGATGTTACTAAAGAATACAACAAGGACACAGAAAGTAGTCGTAAGAGGAACCGAAACCAACTAAAAATACGTTGGGATCGTTCTAATAAACCATTAACTGATTTTCATGGATGTTGGGTAAATGCCAATAGAGTGTGGCAAAGTGGGATGAGTGATGACCAGGTTATTGACAAAGCATTAGAGATGTGGGCCGGCAAAAATAATGGTAAGGCCTTCCATCTACTGCATATGTGGAAGGTAGTGCGTGGTGAGCAGAAGTGGTCAGCATATCTTGCTAGGTTAAAGAAGGAAAAGGAAAAGGGTGCAAAGGCTAATCCAGCTCCATTGGTGAATTTGGAATTAGATGGAGAAAAGCGACCTATGGGACATAAGAAAGCAAAAAAAGAACTCAATGGCAAAAAGAAGTCATCTGATGCTTTGGCTGATTTTAGTGGAAAATTTGAGAAGTTCATTGAAGCAAGCAGCAAGAATAGAGAGGACAGAGAGAAGATGACTGAAATTCAGCAAAGCTTGGCTGATAAGAAGATTGAAGCAGCTAGGCTTAATCATGAAGCAGCTCATGAACAAACTAAGTGCAAAATGTTAGAAACTTACACACAACTGCTGTTTGCGCCTACTGTTCAGCTTAGTGCAGATGCTTTGGCTGAGAGAAACTTGGCACCGGAGAGCCTGAGACTTGCTTTATTTCCGAAGGTATGACGCAGTCGACCCTTTTTCAATTGCTTATTTAATTGCCTAGAAATGGTAGCTGATGGACTTGTAATTTCCTGGAATTGATTATGCAGTAGCAACTGTGTGCAAACAAATGTGACCATGGAAGTAGTTCCTTTAAGGTAACTTAAATCCTTTTATTTCCTGTGATCATTGCTATTTTAAATTCTTATATGATCATTGCTATTTTATTACAGTGTGAACTTTCTCCACTATTTATACCATGCAAGTGTGAACTGTCTCCACTATTTTTAGCATGCAAGTGTGAACTGTCTCCACTATTTTTACCATGCAAGTGTGAACTGTCTCCACTATTTGTAGCATGCAAGTGTGAACTCCATCCACTACTTTTTTGCATTGAAGTGTGAATATGTATAGGCATGGCAAATGTGCATATATACAGCACAGCCACGACACCTTTCTGCTATACTGCTGCCCTTTCTTATCTGCTATTCTCTTTCTGCTATACTGCTGCCCTTTCTGTAATCCATGGATGGAGATGGCAGCATCGACCCGGCTGATTTATACTCCATGGATGACTATCTTCAAGAGCAAGAAATTCTAGATGATTTAGGCGATCATCTAGTTGCTGAAATGCAGTCGGTTGTTGATGTCATACAAGGTGGAAGAACTCGGAGTGGTCCTAGGCGATATGTGAACAGGCCTCGTGAACAAGCCAGCCAGCAACTAATGGATGACTACTTCTCTCCTAATCCAGTCTACAATGAGACACAATTTCGTAGAAGATTTAGGATGGGGAGACCCCTCTTTCTGAAGATTGTTGAGGCCTTGAGTGGGTGGTCTGAGTATTTCACCTTGAGACCAGATGCTCTGAATCGTCCCGGGTTCTCACCAATTCATAAGTGTACAGTAGCAATCCGTCAATTAGCATATGGCGGCTTTGCAGACCAGCATGATGAGTATTTGAAGATGGGAGAAAGTACTGGTGTGGAGTGCTTGAAAAAGTTTGTTCAAGGTGTCATTGAAGTATACAACGAAGAGTACTTGAGACGCCCAACAGTGCAAGATGTGGAACGATTGTTGGAGATTGGTGAGCGTCGTGGTTTTCCTGGCATGTTAGGGAGCATTGACTGTATGCATTGGCATTGGGAAAAATGCCCCTATGCATGGAAGGGACAATATACTCGTGGTGATCATGGTGTACCAACCATCATTCTAGAGGCTGTTGCTTCACATGACCGATGGATATGGCATGCGTTCTTTGGAGTGGCCGGATCCAACAATGACATCAATGTGCTGAGTCAATCTACTTTGTTCGTCGATCAGTTAAGAGGAGAAGCTCCCCAGGTGCAGTACTTTGTGAATGGAAGGCAATATACCAAAGCTTATTATCTTGCAGATGGAATATACCCAGAGTGGGCTGTTTTTGTCAAGTCCATACGTGCACCACAATCAGCTGAGCAGAAGCTGTTTTCAGAACATCAAGAGGGGGAAAGAAAAGATGTTGAATGTGCATTTGGGATCTTACAATCTCGCTTTTCCATTTTGCGTCGGCCGGCACGTCTATATGAACAAGGGGATCTTCAGAATATCATGTTAGCTTGTATAATACTTCACAACATGATAATCGAGGACGAGAAGGATATAGAAGACGATTCGTTCGACTTGAATGAGGAAGCAACCACGTCTACTGTTCAGCCATCTACAATCACTCAAGGACATGATCCGGTGATGGAGGAGGTACTGCAGAGAGATGTCGAGATTCGTGATCGTGAAACTCACAAGCAACTACAATCCGATTTGATTGATCACATTTGGCAGAAGTTTGGGCATCGAACTAATTAGGTGGAAATATTAATTTATATATTATATACTAGCCTGTTACATGAATACTTTCATATGACTATGTTACAATAGTTCTGTTAGTGTACTCTCCATCTCTTTTTCTTGCAACAAAGTTGTTTATTTACTAGCTCATCTTATTTTACAGGTTGATGATCAGGAGTCAGGACATGAAAGTGTTGATGGCTTCTATCCGGAGGATGCTGGAATGTTTTTTGTAGGCTGGAAACTTCAGCCACGGCTGGAGATTATCAAAATACTATTATCTAATTATTTTGGTTTTGCTATCTATATTTACGTTCTTATTATAATGGACAACGGTATCTGTCATGGCTGTTTAGGTGCATGCCACTGGTATTTATATTTCTATCCTTATTGGTATTGTAATGGATGACTCATGGCTAGCTATTATCTGAACTTCCATCGAAGTTGTGTCGAGTATGATTTTGGATGCTTCTAGTGATACACTAGTGTATGCGTTGTGTTCAGTGATATACTGCTTGTTTGGTTTAATTGCCGGTTGATCGAATATCCTGGTGATAGCTGCAGTGAGGTGTAGGGTGGATCACATGTAGTATGCCACAGCTAATCAGCTTTGTTTGTGCTGCATAATAAATTCTTTTATCTCTAGAAACTACTATTACAAACTTTGCATTGGGGAGCATGGTTTCTTGTGATGAAGTCTTTAATGTTAAGACTCTATGGGTAGAGTCTGTATTGTGAGTGCCCTTATGTCGTCTTCGGTTTCATCTATTTTGCGTAAATCGATGTATTGTAGCGTGAAGCTGTTTTATAAGCCGGGGTTAAAATGAACTAGAAGTCGAAAAAAACCAGTTTATGTGGCTTCACCGGTTTTGGCTTCACCGGTGAAGCCGTTTTGGATGAGCCGTGTCAAAGAGGCTTTAACCCCGTCAGGTTGTTGTCTGTTTCAATCAATCCTAATAATCATCATCAGAGAAGTGTCCATCGAGGTCGCAGCAATGTCGTCGTCGTGCAGCGGAGCCGTCCGCCGTGTGGTACTATTCCCTTTCCCATACCAGGGCCACTTCAATCCTGTGCTCCGCCTCGCCGGAGCTCTGCACGCCCGCGGTCGCGCGCCAGACCCGGCAGATTACCCCGCGGACTACAGCTTCGTGGCTGTGCCCGTCACGGTGCCCGCCGACGTCGTGGCGTCCGAGGACATCGCCAGGCTCGTCGTGGAGCTGAACGCCTGCTGCGCGGCGCCGTTCAAGGAGCGGCTGGCGGAGCTGATTTCTGACGGCGGCAAGGACGACGGAGGCGTCTGCTGCGTGATCACCGACGTCATATGGTGCTCGGCGCAGGCTGCGGCGAGGGAGCTCAACGTGGCGGCGCTGGGGTTCATGACCAGCAGCGCGGCCAGCTTCGGGAGCTACATCGTCTACCCGGCACTGATTGAGAAGGGCTACTTCCCCGCCCAAGGTACGTGATAACTAATGAAATCGGAATGCTATTTGTACCAACATGCTCTTTGTGTAACAGGCTAACAGCTCAAATTCTTTGTTATTTCCTCCGTCCATGGACTGCAGAGGAGCGCCGGGATGATCCTGTTGACTTGCTGCCGCCGTTCCGTGTGAGAGACATGGAACGCATAGAAACGAGTAGCCTCGTCGACTTCGCCAGCGTGCTGGCGCACAGGGTCGACGGAGCCAGGCAGTCCTCCGGTCTCATCATCAACACGTTTGACGCCATCGAGGCTACCGACCTCAGCAAGATCCGCGAGGACTTGTCCATCCCGGTGTTCTCCATCGGGCCTCTCAACAAGTTCACGCCGCCGGTGAAAGGCATCAGCCTGTACCGGTTGCAGCAGGACCGCCGGTGCCTCGACTGGCTGGACACGCAGGCGCCAGGCACGGTGGTCTACGTGAGCTTCGGTAGCCTCGCCGCCATGGACCCGCACGAGTTCGTGGAGCTGGCTTGGGGCCTGGCTGACAGCAAGCGCCCCTTCGTTTGGGTGGTCAGGCCAAGCCTCATCCGCAGCTTCGAGTCCGGTGAGCTGCCGGATGGGTTTCGGGAGGAGATCGGTGACCGAGGTAGGGCCCGTTAGCTTAGCTGAAAAAAAATAAATCGAAATACTGTTCCGGCTGATTTGTTGTGAGAGAAAAACACCATTTCAGTTAAAAAAATAAGCTGAAAAAGACGGATTATAAGAGAAACGAACATGGCTGTAGCATCGTTGACTGGGCGCCATAGGATGAGGTGCTTGCTCATCCTGCTGTTGGCGCTTTCTTGACACACAATGGTTGGAACTCCACGATGGAGGCATATCAGAAGGCGTGCCCACGATATCACGCCCGTTCTTGGGAGACCAATTTGGAAATGCTAGGTTTGTGTGCGATGTTTGGAGAGTGGGAGTGGAGGTTGAAGTGGAGACTCAGGTCGAGAGAGGGAAGACCCAAGCTGCTATTGAGAAACTAATGGGCAATAATGAAGGCAAAGCGTTAGGGAGAGGATGAAAAACCTGTAAGAATTGGCGGAGGAAGGCATTAAGGAGAGTGGACTATCTCACAGTGCTTTCCTTGGTTGATCTCATATTGTCATTTTAAATAAGACATTTTTTTGCTGCAATTCTTGTTGGTACGAACCTGTGGATACTGAAACAATAACGATTCTCAAGGACAACGAGCAGATTTGATATGAGTATATAAAATTTTGCATTACGTTGATACTGAAATAATATTTGGTTGGGGAACTAAGTGGGATTGAATGAGTTCGTTCCAGTTTTTTTTTTTTTTGACGGAACTACCCTACTATTTGGTTAAGAGGATTTGGGTGTCTCTGTTTTGCGTTTGGTAAGAGGCACGAAAAGAGATTGCATGGATAGTAAATTTTGGTCCGTTTGCCACCGGTACGTGGGTCCCACCTGCCAGTCTCCTCTTTTTCTTCTTCCTCTGTGCACGCAGTAGCAGATCACCTTGGGCATTCGGTTAACCGAAATCGTTTGGTTCGGTTTCTCGGTTCTTTATAAAATTCGGTTAGCATGAAACTAGAACCGATCGGTTAGCTAGAAAACTTGGAACCGAGGAAATTCGGTCTCGGTTAGTTCGGTTCGGTTTCGGTTAGAACTGAACTAACCGAGCCATACATTACATCAGCGAAACAGAAGGGAAGAAAAGGAGAAAAATGAAAACCGAGCCATACATTACATCAACCATACAGTTCGGTTCTTTTGCTATTGGACCAATATGTACAGATTCGGTTCTTCAGTTCTGTTCGGTTAACCAAGGTCTGGAACCGAATTACCCGATATTATTTCGGTTCCTGAGAACTGGGAACCGAACTAGGAACCGAAATTTTCGGTTTCGGTTAATTCGGCACTGCTCGACCTCCTCAGGGCCGAACCTGTCAAATCGAAAATTTGAACTTGATTGGATAAGTTCTACTATAAACAACCTAACCGATTGATCAAGACTCAGTTTGCCCTTCGAAAATGCTTTTTTCTGCTACATCCCTGGACTTTTTATTTGTCCTCTAATCTCTTCTCCTTACTTGTGAGCCAGCAATCTACGAATAGTAGTCCCAACATCGCCTCTCCTCAGTTGATTTAGGGTGGTTTGGTAGTCTTGCTGAGATGGGATATAGCTCAGTTGGACAAGCTTGCTGGTTTCAGCAAGGTCGACCTTGCCACTGCAGCACGATTGGTTCTTTTGCCCAGCTAGCATCATCGTTTGGTTGCGTATACAGTTTGCCGAACTTGCTGCTTCATTTCTCTTTGCAATTTAGCATTCATGTACATGGAAACAGATACAAGCGTGCTAATCAAATTGCTCATAATTGCATAAGAATAAAATACATATAAAATAGTCATTCTCTAACTGTAACACCCTAAAATTTATAATATTTTAAAATAAGAGAAAATAATTAATTATGTATTTTTGTGAGCATTTGAATTTAGGAAAATAATAACTTTGTTAAAAATAAAATCAAATATAGGTATAAATACATGCTGGTGCAATCATGATGTTGCATTGGGATTTTTGTGATGCATAGTTTGATTCAAATTCAAAATCCATTTGAAAATTTCCTTAGAAAAAGTTTTAAAAATAAAAAGAAATGACAAAGCTTTCTTTCCTCACTCTCCCTCTCCTTTTGGTACACTCTGGCCTTGCTCCTCCCGCCGGCCCAGCTGACCGTTTGGCCCTTCTCCTCTCCTCCCCGCACGTGCCTGCCTCTCCTTTCCTCCGTGCCGGCCCATCTCCCGCGCTCGCTCCTTCCGCACAGCCCAGCTTCGCCCCAGCCTAGGTCACGCCGCTCCCGTGTTCCTCCCTCCGTCTCACTGACTGCCATGGCCCGCCCGTCACGGGCCTCTTCTACCTTCGTCTCATGACCGGCTCGGACACCGTCGTCGCCGTCCGTGTCCGCTCCCGCTACGCCTCGTGCGCCGTGCCGCCGAAGCATCCGCGTCTCTTAAATATCGGATGCCCCGTGCCCGCCGCCTCCAATCCCAGCTCCAGCACCGCAGCTTCTGCCTCGCATAGAGTTCGACGAGCCACTGTTGTAGCCCTAAGCTCCGCCGTGCACCATTCCGCGTCGGCCGTCGTCGTCACGCCTTCTCCACCCGCTAAAAGCTTTCCGGTGAGATCCCCACTCTCTCCTCTCTCTCCTGGACCTTCCCGTATGAAAAACCGAGCACCGTAGGCCCTAAACCATTGTCTCCAGCGAGCTCATTGCCTCACCGATCATGGCGCCGCCGCGCCCGTCCTGTCCGGCCGGCCGCCGTCGCCTCTCACTAGCCCGAACGAATCTCAGCCGCTCAAGTCTAATCCGACGACCCCAGATGAAGGATACCCCTTTGTTGGCATTTTTGCAAAAACCTCCTTACAAGTATTTGGGTCTTAACCCGCAGTCCAAAACGTCTTTTCATATTTTGTTTCCTTATTTTGAAAGGGTATTTTGTTTCGGTTAGGTTTAAAATACGTTTTCACCTATTTACAGTTTTGCCACTAGATTTGTTTTAGCCATAAAATCTCCGTTTTAGCTCCGATTTGATGCGTTCAACTTGCGTTAGGTTCGTAATTAAGTAATCTACATGTTCATACCACTGTTAAGCATGTTTTCCACTTTTAAAATTCGAGGTTAGATTTAATCTATTATTTTACTAAAGGAAAACTTGCTTAATCCATAACTTCTTCGTTATAGCTCCGATTTTTGTGATCTTCGCGTCTGTGTGTTCGTAGTGAGACGTAGATTCGTTTTCTAAACTTTTTATCTTGATTTTATGCTGATGGTGTACTATTCTAATCTATAGCTTTTGTTTGCTATGCATGATTGCTACTAGATGCTTATATGTTGCTGTGATTATCGAGTATAGATGGTGAGCAATTCGTGGGAGATCAAGGGTACTACTTTGACGAGCAGGATCAGTCAGAGTACTTTGCTCAAGGCAAGTATAGCATGGGATCATCCTTGTTTCCTATTTACTTTAATACATTAAATTCATGTTGCATATGTCGCCTTGATAGGGATTCCCTAGAATTGAATTTATACCTTGTCACCCATGGGATATGCATTGGGTAGCTTTGCTAGTGCTCAGTTAAACCATGATCTTGTAACTTAACTAATGGTATATGCAAGAAACATTAAAATGTGACTTTTTAGCAACTTGGAAACAGGGGGCTGGAGTGTTTAGCTACTTTCTAAATGCTTCAGATTCCTCTCCCTAAGGACCTATCTATAAGTGATCATCCAGGACTTACAGTACAGCTGTGAGGGCTATATGGCTCTGGCTTTAGCTCAGTATGAGGACCTTTTCTAGCTTGTTAGTGGTTACCTTTATTGGCATAAGAATGGCTTGACAAATCGGGTATAGTGCGGCCTCTGTCCCCTTGAGTATAGGTTGTGCGTCATTGTGCCAGCAGGAAGGGGGGCTCTATATCTGTTTGCCGAGTGAATCTAATGGCCCTAACCTGTTAGACAAACCTTTGAAAGGCTTCATAGTGAACCCTGCCGACCTTCCTTGGTAGTGGGTTAAGAGGCTCGCGACCTCGGGCGAAAGGGTAAATCTCGACTCACAGTGAAAGTGTACAGCCTCTGTAGAGTGTAAAACTGGTATATCAGCTATGCTCACGATCACGAGTGGCCTTGGAACATTTACGGAATAGGTGAACACTAAGAATTATCTGTTTATGCTATTCATTATTTATGTTTACATTGATCATGTATTTTGCATTGGGAACTGAAACAGCTTGTTGCTAGTCTTAAGCTAAAATTGTGACAACTAAAAGCTAAATGTCGTTAAACCTGTGTCAAGCGTTTTGAGCCTCATGAACCCCATGTTACAATTGTTGAGTACGACCTGTACTTACGCTTGTTTATTTTCAATATTTGGATAAAAATCCTGGATTGGTAACAGATGGCTATGGTAATGATGATTTTCCTGAGGACTTCTAGACTTGTGGTCAACCAGTCGACGTCCCTGTGATATGGAGCTTCCGTGAGATATCTTTTCTTTATACTTCCGTTATATCTATGTGAAGACTCTGTCTTAATATTCGTGATGTAATAAACACTTGTGATGATACTATTCATAATTTGTCGGCTTATGTGTGTGATTGATCTCTGGGCGCACATAAGATTTTGCATCTCATTTTATCCTTAAAATCGGGTGTGATAGATTGGTATCAGAGTCGTGTTGACTGTAGGACGCAAGCCTAGTTAGCAATGGTCGTTTAGCTTCTTTTGCTACACTCATTTCATGCTTCCCATCTCACCTTTGTTATTTGCTAAAGTTTTATGCTTCTTTTGCCTTACTTTATTATAAAAATTATTGCTTCTTATCTAACTAAATCTAATTATGTAGATGCCTCGTGCCAGTAAGACTGCCCGCATTAGCTATAGAGGACCATGCTTCACTGAAGGAAATCATCCCCCAGGTGTGGGGTGGACCAAGGAGTTCTATTTCAAGTGTGGGGATGACACGGCCTACTTCCATTCCCTACTCATGATAGTGTTTGTATGCTACTACTCCGACTTGTGTCCCTTTGTGCAATATCGTTGCACCGAGTACCGGCACCCCCATGAAGCTACATACTGGAAGACAGACTTAGTTGTCACTGGTTGGGATGAAGCTAGGAAGGCTCGTAGGGTGGAAACCAGTCACACTCACCTAGTGAGTCATGCCACTATGGAGGAAAGTATGGAGGATGCAGCCTATGAAGCTTGTATGATATACCGTGCCTGATGATTTGAGAAAATGAAGGAAGGCCCATTCAGGTTTCTTCCTCGTTGTGACCCTGAAAAAGAAGGATGGGAGATGATGGAACCTCAAGGTCTTGATACGACTATAAAGGTGATGGTCCGTTTTGCTAGGGAGATACTCCAGAAGAATGATGTCCTTAAGGAAGAATTAGAAAAGGAAAAGAAGGCTCGCAAACGGGTTGCAAGGCAGCTTGATGAGTATAGGACCCAGCTCAAGATGCCCAAGATCTATGAGAAGCTACCCAGAGTTCGTCACCATAGGAGTTTAGAGTCCTTTATGTAATAAAGACATTAGTAGCACGTGTCAAGTTGAGTCAAGTCGAGTCGGATAGTGTGGTGTGAACTTTGGTGTGCCTAGTTGATTTGTTATTATGTTTATGTATGAGTTGGATTTTTGTAATGCGTGCTGGAACTTTGTGGGCATGTCCGCAAGTTCCATAGTTAAGAATATTAAAGTTTGAGTCAATAAATAAATAGTTGGGTTTGGTACATCTGGTTCTCTGGGATCTATTTTTCGGAGCAGTTTGCCCTTATCTCAATGCTAATTAAAATCTACTCAATCAAAATTATGAATTTTTTATGGGAATAACTAGACTTAAGTATATTTCCAATGCCTCAGGAATCACCCCTATATCTGATCTGGTTTGTGAGATATTGCTGTTTCAAGATAAAGTTTCTGCGCAGTCTGGAATTTGGAACAATTTCGGTTATATCCTGTTTTTGAGTAACCTAACGATAGAATCTGGGAATGTGGTCTAAATAAAGTTGTATATAATTTCTTAAGCTTTCCAACCATATAAATTACGTCTCTTTTGGATATCTGGAACTCGAGATATGACTGTTTTACCGAGCTGCTGATGTTGGAACTCGTCCAGAAAATTTTCAGAATATATTCTATATCTCTATAAGTGTCTATAATTAGGAAATCTCTAAATTTTGAATATTGGTGTGGGATGTCAGATGTCTGGAAGAGGAAGAGACCGAGGTCGTGGAGGTGTTCCCCCACATCCACCACCACCACCGCCACCTACTATTGAGCAGCTTCTGGTGGTACAGACACAGATTATGCAAGCTCTGGTGCAGAATCAGCAGAATCATCCAGTTGATGGAGCACCGCGTGACAAGCGTGCTAAATTATTGAAGGGCCACCCCCCGGTGTTTTCTCATGCCACTGATCCATTGGAAGCAGATGATTGGCTTAGTACTGTGGAAAAGCAACTCAACATAGCGCAGTGCGATGACCAAGACCAACAGAAGGTGTTGTACGCGTCAGGACAACTTTAGGGAGAGGCCCAAGACTGGTGGAAGGCATTCGAGTATGGACGTCCCACCAATGCTCCTCCTGTCACTTGGCAAGAATTCAAAGGGAATTTTAGGTCCTACCACATACCTGAAGGATTGATAGAGCTCAAACAGGAGGAATTCCGGGCTCTGAAACTGGGATTTATGTCTGTAGTTGAGTATCGTGACAAATTTGCTCAGTTGTCACGTTACGCCTTGAAGGAGGTGGCTAATGATGCTGATAAGCAACGCTGTTTTCTCAAGGGTTTGTATGATGGTCTGCAACTCCAGCTTATGTCCAATACATACCCCAATTTCCAAACACGGGTGAATCGCGCAAATTGTTATTAATAATGAGCGCAAAGAGATGGAGGCCAAGAAGAGGAGGCTTCAGGGATAGGCCTCTAGAAGTAATACTCGTCCACGCACCAATCCTCAACAAGGCTTTCAGCAGAGGTACCAAGGACCACCTAATCAGAGGAATCATGGTCAGTACCCTCAACGCAACCAGAACCAGCAGCATAATGGAAATCAACGTCCCCAGCAACAGAGTGGCCAGCAGACACCACGACAGGGAGCGCCTAACAACACTCCCATGAAAACTAGTGCCCCTAGCACTCCCAACAAGTGTTTCCGCTATGGTAAAGAGGGTCACATGTCTTATAATTGCCCTGAGAAGCCTAACTAGCAAACCCCCCAAAGGCAAAATAGTTATCAAAAGCTAGCACCCAACACAGGAAAGGTGAATCATGTGTCTACAGAGATGGCACTTGCGGAACCAGAAGTCATGCTCGGTACGTTCGATATCAACTCAACTCCTGCCACTGTTCTCTTCGATTCTGGAGCTTCGCATTCATTCATATCACAAGCATTTGTTAGAAACAATAGTATAACTTTATGTGCCATGCAAAATCCCATATTAGTAAACTCACTAGGAGGTAGTATGCAAGCTTCCTACCGTTGTCTTCCGACTAGTCTATCCTTAAGGGGGGTAGAGTTCAAAGTGAGCCCCATTGTGTTGAGAACATCTGGCATTGATGTGATTTTGGGTATGGATTGGATGATGCAATAACAAGCAGTGATTCAGTGTAAGGAGAACGTAGTTGTTGTGACCACACCGAATGGGGAAAGAATCAGTGTTGATGTTGTAGTGCAGAAGCAGCCGACAACCACAGTAAACCAGCTTGATGATCGCGTCAACAAGGAGGACCCAATAATAGTTGAATTTCTAGATGTGTTTCCCAATGACTAGCCAGGTATGCCACCTGACCATGGCATTGAGTTTATTATTGAATTATTACCTGGAACTGCACCTATAGCTAAGCGTCCATATAGAATGGGGGTTAATGAACTAGAGGAACTTAAGAAACAATTAAAGGAGTTACAGAAGAAAGGTTTCATTCATCCTAGTTTGTCACCTTGGGGAGCACCAGCTATATTTGTTGACAAAAAGGATGGTACTCAGAGGATGTGTGTTGATTATCGGTCACTCAATGAGGTTACTATCAAGAACAAATATACGTTGCCTAGAATTAATGATTTGTTTGATCAGTTGAGAGGTGCTTGTGTTTTCTCTAAGATTGATCTTCGTTCTGGCTATCATCAGTTGAAGATTCGTGCAACTGACATACGGAAGACAACTTTTACTACAAGGTATGGTTTGTACGAGTACACCGTTATGTCCTTTGGGTTGACCAATGCACCTGCCTACTTTATGTACTTGATGAATAAGGTGTTCATGGAGTTTTTGGATAAGTTTATGGTGGTATTCATCGATGATATATTGGTATTCTCCAAAACGAAAGAAGAGCATGCTGAACATCTGAGGTTAGTCCCGCAAAAGCTCAGAGAACACAAGTTGTATGCTAAGCGAAGCAAGTGTGAATTCTAGTTGAAGGAAGTTTCTTTCCTAGGCCATGTTGTCTCTAATGGTGGAATCACAGTAGATTCAATCAAGGTGAAAGATGTATTGAATTGGAAACCACCAACCGATGTGGGAGAGATTTATAGTTTCTTGGGATTGGCTGGATACTATAGAAGGTTCATAGAAGGTTTCTCTAAACTTGTCAAGCCTATGATAGCTTTGTTGGAGAAAAATGCTAAGTTTGTGTGGTCCGAGAAGTGCCAGGCTAACTTTGAAGAATTGAAGAAGAGATTGACTACAACCCCAGTGTTGGTTTTGCCAGATTTGAACAAGAGCTTTTTGATCTATTGTGATGCATCTTGTCAAGGTCTCGGATGTGTTCTTATGCAAGAAGGTAGAGTAGTGGCTTGTGCATCCCGAGAGTTGAGAAAGCATGAGCTGACTATCATAGTCATGACTTGGAGTTAGCAGCAGTGGTTCATGCTCTGAAGATTTAGAGGCACTATCTTAATGGACACAAGAGTGACATTTATACTGATCACAAGAGCCCGAAGTACATTTTCACTCAGATGGATCTGAATATGAGACAGCGTCGATAGTTGGAGTTAATCAAAGATTATGATCTAGAGGTACACTATCATCTTGGAAAGGCAAATGTTGTTGCCGATGCTCTTAGCAGGAAGAGTTATGCCAATGAAGTGCAAGTGGCACCTATGTCAAGTGAGTTGTGTGCTGAGTTTCAGCGACTAAATTTAGGCTTTGTCACTAATGTAGTGGAGTTGGTGTTGGAGCCTAAACTAGAGCAAGAAATATGGAAGGGATAGTTACAGGATTTGAAGTTGAAAGAGATAGTGGAAAACATAGTGATTGGTAAGGCACCGGGTTTCCATATGGATGATAATGGAACTCTTTGGTTTGGGAAAAGACTATGTGTGCCTGAGGATAAGGCTATACGAGAGGTAATTCTTTGTGAGGCACATGAGTCTGCTTACTCTATTCATCCTGGGAGTACCAAGATGTATTTGGATTTGAAAGAGAAGTATTGGTGGTATGGACTGAAGAGAGATGTTGCTGAATATGTTGCTTTATGTGATACATGTCAGAGAGTCAAGGCTGAACATCAAAGACCTGCAGGATTGCTACAACCAATGAAGATACCTGAGTGGAAGTGGGAAGAAGTTGGTATGGATTTTATAGTTGGGTTACCATGCACTCAGAGAGGTTATGATTCAATCTGGGTAATAGTAGATCGATTAACTAAAGTTGCTCACTTCTTACCGGTCAAGACTACCTATACTGGTCCCCAATTGGCTGCACTATATATGAAGAGAATAGTGTGTCTACATGGAGTTCCTAAGAAAATTGTGTCTGATCAAGGTACCCAATTTACATCTCATTTTTTGCAGCAAGTACATAGTTCGTTGGGAACAAAATTGAATTTTAGCACAACATGTCATCCTCAGACAGATGGGCAAACTGAGAGAATTAATCAGATATTAGAGGACATGTTGAGAGCATGTGCATTGCAGTATGGTACAAGTTGGGACAAGAGTTTGCCCTATGCAGAGTTCTCATATGACAACAGTTATCAGAAGAGTCTCAATATGGCACCTTTCGAAGCTTTGTATGGACGAAAGTGTAGAACCCCGTTGTTTTGGAATCAAATGGGAGAAACTCAAGTGTTCGGACCAGATGTTTTAAGAGACGCAGAAGAGCAAGTAAGGATGATTAGAGATAACTTGAGAGTGGCTCAGTCTCAACAAAAGAGTTATGCCGACACTGGGAGAAGAGAATTGGTTTTTGAAGTAGGGGATTATGTTTACTTGAAGGTGTCACCTATGAGAGTGTGAGAAGGTTTAACATGAAAGGGAAGTTAGCACCAAGGTATATTGGACCTTTCAAGATTTTAGAGAGACGTGGAGAAGTAGCTTATCAGTTGGAATTGCCTGAGAGTTTGTCAGGTGTACATGATGTGTTCCATGTGTCCTAGTTAAAGAAGTGTTTGCGTATACCAGAGGAGCAGATACCATTAGAAGAGCTTACAGTTAAGGAAGATCTTACTTATGAGGAGTTTCCGGTAAGGATTTTGGAGATGGCAGAAAGAGTTACAAGGAGTCGAGTTATAAAGATGTGTAAGGTTCAGTGGAATCGGTATACAGAAGATAAGGCTACTTGGGAAAGAGAAGAGGATTTGAGGAAAACACACCAGCAGCTTTTTGAGTAAGCATCGTTCGAATCTTGGGGACGAGATTCATTTTAAGGGGGGTAGAATTGTAACACCCTAAAATTTGTAATATTTTAAAATAGGAAAAATGATTAATTATGCATTTTTGTGAGCATTTGAATTTAGGAAAATAATAATTTTGTTAAAAATAAAATCAAATATAGGTATAAATACAAGATGGTGCATTCATGCTGTTGCCTTGGGGGTTTTGTGATGCTTGGTTTGATTCAAATTCAAAATCCATTTGAAAATTTCTTTGGAAAAAGTTTTGAAAATAAAAAGAAAAGACAAAGCTTTCTTTCCTGACTCTCCCTCTCCTTTTGGCCCACTCGACCTTGCTCCTCCTGCCGGCCTAGCTGGCCGTTTGGCCCTTCTCCTCTCCTCCCCGCACGGGCCTGCCTCTCCTTTCCTCCGCGCCGGCCCATCTCCCGCGCTCGCTCCTTCCGCACGGCCCAGCTTCGCCCCGGCCCAGGTCGCGCCGCGCCCGTGTTCCTCCCTCAGTCTCACTAACCGCCCTAGCCTGCCCGTCAGGGCCCTCTTCTTCCTTCGTCTCATGACCGGCTCGGACACCGTCGTCGCCGTCCGTGTCCGCTCCAGCTACGCCTCGTGTGCTGTGCCGCCCAAGCATCCGCGCCTCCTAAATATCGGATGCCCCATGCCCGCCGCCTCCAATCCCTGCTCTAGCGCTGCAGCTTTCGCCTCGCATAGAGTTCGCTGAGCCACCGCTATAGCCCTAAGCGCCGCCGTGCACCATTCCGCGTCGGCCGTCGTCGTCGTCACGCCTTCTCCACCCGCTAAAAGCTTTCCAGTGAGATCCCCACTCTCTCCTCTCTCTCTCCTGGACCTTTTCGTATGAAAAACCGAGTACCTTAGGCCCTAAACCATTGTCTCCAGCGAGCTCATCGCCTCACTGGTCATGGCGCCGCTATGCCCGTCCTGTCCGGCCGGCCGCCGTCGCCTCTCAGTCGCCGAACGAATCTCAGCCGCTCAAGTCTAATCCGACGGCCCCAGATGAAGGATACCCCTTCATTGGTATTTTTGCAAAAACCACCTTACAAATATTTAGGTCTTAACCCACAGTCCAAAACATCTTTTCATATTTTGTTTTCTTCTTTTGAAAGCGTATTTTGTTTCGGTTAGGTTTAAAATACGTTTTCAGCTATTTACAGTTTTGCCACTAGATTTGTTTTAGCCATAAAATCTCCGTTTGAGCTCCGATTTGATCCGTTCAACTTGCGTTAGGTTCGTAATTAAGTAATCTACATGTTCATACTACTATTAAGCATGTTTTCCACTTTTAAAATTCGAGGTTAGATTTAATCTATTATTTTACTAAAGGAAAACTTACTTAATCCATAACTTCTTCGTTTTAACTCCGATTTTTGTGATCTTCGCGTCTGGGTGTTCGAAGTGAGATGTAGATTCATTTTCCAAACTTTTTATCTTGATTTTATGCCAATGGTGTACTGTTCTAATCTATAGCTTTTGTTTGCTATGCATGATTGCTACTGGATGCTTGTATGTTGGTGTGATTATCGAGTATAGACGGTGAGCAATTTGTGGGAGATCAAGGGTACTACTTTGACGAGCAGGATCAGCACGAGTACTTTGATCAAGGCAAGTATAGCATGGGATCATCCTTGTTTCCTATTTACTTTAATACATTAAATTCATGTTGCATGTGTCGCCTTGATACGGATTCTCTAGAATTGAACTTATACCTTGTCACCCATGTGATATGCATTGGGTAGCTTTGCTAGTGCTCAATTAAACCATGATCTTATAACTTGACTAATGGAATATGCAATAAACATTAAAATATGACTTTTTAGCAACTTGGAAACAGGGGGCTGGAGTGTTTAGCTACTTTCTAAATACTTTAGATTCCTCTCACTAAGGACTTATTTGTAAGTGATCATTCAGGACTTACAGTACAGCTGTGAGGGCTACATGGCTCTGGCTTTAGCTAAGTATGAGGACATTTTCTAGCTGTTTAGTGGTTATATTTATTGGCGTAATAATGGCTTGACGAATCAGGTATAGTGCGGCCTCTGTCCCCTTAAGTATAGACTGCGCGTCATTGTGCCATCGGAAAGGGGGGCTCTACATCTGTTTGTTGAGGGAATCTAATGGCCCTAACCTGTTAGACGAACCTTTGAAAGGCTTCATAGTGAACCCTGCCGACCTTCCTTGGTAGTGGGTTAAGAGGCTCGCGACCTCGGGTGAAAGGGTAAATCACGACTCACAGAGAAAGTGTACAACCTCTGCAGAGTGTAAAACTGGTATATCAGCCGTGCTCACGGTCACGAGCGTCCTTGGAACATTTACGGAATAGATGAACACTAAGAATTATCTGTTTATGTTATTCATTATTCATGTTTACATTGGTCATGTGTTTTGCATTGGTTATTGAAACAACTTGTTGCTACTCTTAAGCTAAAATTGTGAAAACTAAAAGCTGAATGCCGTTAAACCTGTGTCAAGCATTTTGAGCCTCATAAACCCCATGTTCCACTTGTTGAGTACGACATGTACTTACGCTTGTTTATTTTCAATATTTGGATAAAAATACCGGATGGGTAATAGATGGCTATGGTAATGATGATTTTCCTGAGGACTTCTAGACTTGTGGTCAACCAGTCGACGTCCCTGTGATATGGAGCTTACGCGAGAGATCTTTTCTTTATACTTCCGCTATATCTATGTGAAGACTCTGTCTTAATATTCGTGATGTAATAAACACTTGTGATGATACTATTCATAATTTATCGGCTTATGTGTGTGATTGATCTCTAGGCGCACATAAGATTTTGTATCCCATTTTATCCTTAAAATCGGGTGTGATACTAACTAAAATATTATCCATACACAACATGATGTTGCAGCTGGAGGTCCATTATTTTCCCAACTATGAAAAGCATCAAATGTGCATACTTATTGTTAGATATATGTCGAATATTATGAACGAGTTTGGTTACGTTAGGAATCTGAGTTGTATTTGGTAGAGAAGGACAGTTGCTGTAACCATGACGACATAGCGACAGGTTCGCGGGAGGGCGACCACACGTTGCCGTGACCCTGTAGCGGCCCGTGTTGCTGGTATGGGGGAGGAGCGCTGGCCCGTAGTCATGCCTAGGGTTTTTAATTTCAATATCGCAAAAAATTGGCTCACCATCGAAATTACCGAATTTCGCAAAATTTTGCCGAAAAGTTGTTAGAGACCGGCACATGAAGTATGCTTTTTTTAAAAAAAGATCTAAACAAATATTAGCATGATTTATGACTTACACATCTATTGAATAGAAGAATATGCAATATCAACAATATAAAATATGAGTCTAGAGTTATATAACACATGTATTAGTGTATTATGAAATTTTGGATTTTTCTTTCGGCCACCACCGAAATTACCGAAATTCGCAAAATTTTAGTGAAATTTCGCCTAAATTTTGAACCGTGCCTTGTGCCCCGAAGATGTAGGCACGTCGCTGAACCTCGTTAACAAATATCGTTCCTCTGGTACGTCATGTTTGATCTTGCATGTTCCTCTCCATGAATCTAATCGACGCTGGCAACACCACGGAAGTTTCCTTCCACTTTCCTCCGTAACCACTTTCCTTCACCAACTCTCCCTCAGTATTTCTATTTCGGCCAGGCCACCTTTATACGTAAGCCGTGTGACGAGTGCGGGACCACAGTCCGGTGGTGGCCGGCGCCCGGCGGGCAACTTGGCCATGCGATGCCACGCCAGGAAGTACATTTACTATATGTCAGTTGGGTTCATCGATTTTGTTTCAAAATCCATACGCCATCGAGCTGTCTATTGGGTTGTATTACATTTTACTCGAGCTTAAAATAACGTTGCACATGACACAAAAATTGGACGTTACATTACAAATACTGATCGACCTTAATTTGGAAACAAATATAATAATGACTCATGTGAAGAATGAACCCAATGCATAAAAAAGAAGACTAGAATTGCTAAAATGAGATGAAGTGTACCTGTCGAAACCACGCAAACGTGTATATAAGCATTATTACAAGTAAAAGCTACACACCAATTCGAACGTCCAGTTTATGATCCCTGACAGACTGAGAGTCATGTATTCAAAGCATTATGAAGCTGCGGTGCCTGCCGTCCGAGATCTGCTCATTGATCAGTGCAACCCAAGAGAAAAGAAAATAGAATTTGCCTTGTTCAATTCCTACGAGCTCCATACAAGAAAACGGGCAAACAAATGATAATTTATAGTGATATAAACTTAGGGCCTGTTTGGTGCGGCTCCCGCACAGCTCCGGCTCTGGCTCCGGCAGCGGAGCCGCACCAAACGTTGCTAAGAGGAGGAGCCCTTCTGGCCAAAAACAGGTGAAGAGGAGCCATTTTATGGTACGGCATGCGGAGCCACGAAATGGGGCTTCAACGCTCCGGCTCCGGCTCTGGTAGAGGAGCACGCGGAGCAAAGCCCGGCCAAACGGCCCCTTATCCTCCACGTCATGTATTCACAATGGTTGTCATCGGGTTTGTACTGCGCAATGGTCGGATGGACGCCTGCTCCACCCGTGAGCCATAAGACTTAAGGGGGTGTTTAGTTACCCTAAATTCCTGAATTTGGCACTATGCAAAAACGAGACCGAACGTTTGGTTACTAAACAAGCCGCAATTAAATCTTTCGACCTGGAGTATGGGACGGTTGGGATGGACTGCTGCGGCGCCCCTGATGTCATCCTCCAAAGCCTCCACCTCGTCAGCAACATCATCGAAGCAGTCAACATCGACAGCCACATGTTTGAGGCCGAGTCCCAGATTCTGAAGCCCGAGGACGAGGCCACCTTCCCCAAACTTGAACTGGCACCGTGCCAACAGTTGCAGCTTGAGCCTTTGGAGCTTTGGCATGGCTCCCGGCTCAAACTTCAATGCCGCCTCGCGACAATAGCACAAATTAAGCTTGACCAAACGCTGGAATCCTTGTCCGCTGATTGCATGCCTTGCGTAGAGGATGCTTGAATCTCCATCTTCCTCATCGTTGAATTCAACACTAAGAGAGAGCAGCATGGGTAAACTTGCTAGGATATTTATTCCTTCCTTGCCTGCTTCACCATAAACCTCAATGTAGAGGCGAGACAGGTTGACTAGTGAGCTAATTTGAGGGCCCACCCTATTTAAGTTATGTGTATCAAGAGCAAGCCTTTGAAGTGGTGGTAGAGTAGGGACACACGAAGCCATGAATGAACATGTGGCATCAGGATCACTCTTCGACACGATTAGTTCTCGCAGGTGCCTCAACAACCTGGAGAGCGTTGAGATACAAGCTTCCTTGTGATCTTTCGTATCATGTAATTCAGTAGAGCATGACCAAATAATTTCAAGAAATTTCAGATTGGTTAGATCACCGAGTCCTTGGATAAACTCTACAGATTGAATGTCCAAATTGATCATTGATAGCTCTTCCAACGCCTGCAGATTTCTGATTTCATCGGGCAGGTGCACTGAGTGATGGACAAAAAGATGCACTAGCTTCTGCAACAACATAATACTTGCTGGTAGGTTTTCAAGACGGCACCCTCTCAAATCTAGTGTCTCTAGATGTTGCAGCTTTTCTATATCTTCTGGAAGCTTGGGGACCCCGTAAAATTGATCGCCTGTCCTCAAGTACTTCAATTGACCAAAACTTTTGACATGTCCAAGATTGCATCCAACAATTTTTTCTATATTCAGCACTCGCAAGACTTGGCTGTTTAAAAACTCAGAGGCATGCTTTTCGACCAGCACTGAATTAGAGCCAAAGATATTAATGGATCGAATATGAGCTGCATTTTTTATTGTCTTGGCAATCTCTTCCGCCCGGGCATAAATGTTTTTCTGGATGGATAAACGGCGAATCTTGTGTGAAGAATAATTTTTAGAAAAACCATCACCATTCCATACAGTAACAAAGTTGTCCTCCACAGCCTTTGACACAATGAACTCAAGTATGACATCGTGAACTCTGCATTGTTTCACGGTTGCGCCATTTGCCCCAACCTTGGTTGGCTGGACCAAGCTTCTACTGATCAGCTCATTCAAGTAACTTCTCCCAAGCTGCTCCATAGTTTCTCTATCTTGTCCAGGAATCAGTCCTTCGGATACCCATAGCAATATCAATTGTCGACAGTCAATCAAATAATCCTCTGGAAACACACTCAGATATAACAAACAACTCTTTAGATGGTGAGGAAGGTTAAAGTAACTAAGCAGCAGAATTCTTTTCATCTTATCAATGGGAGAATCTTTGTCAACAGCAGCAGCAGCAATAGACCTCAATACATTGGCCCAGACTTCCACTGATTTGCTTCTGTTTGTTAATAAACCAGCTATACTGATTATGGCTAGTGGTAAGCCACAACATTTCTTCAGAATATCATCGGATACTTTTCTCAAATCTGGGGGGCAATCATCACTGGAGAAAAATAGCCTCTTAAAGAATAATCGTTGGGAGTCCTCATCACTAAGGGGCTTTGCTTGATACATTTGTGCAGCAATACCAGTACAACAAGATTTGGCTACTGCTTCAATGCGTGTTGTAGTAATAATTCTGCTTCCATTGTCATTGCGAGGTAAGGCGGATCGTACAAGGTCCCATGCTGATTCACTCCAGATATCATCAATCAAGATGAAGTACCTGCATGCATTAGTTACGGAATCACGTTATTATTATGTAAGGCAACCATGAATTGAAATGTAAGATGGATCGTAGTGGCACACTTTCTTATCAGTAATTATTACACATGAGAAATACAGGCTGTAAACTACTATAATTTAAAAAGTTTGTTACAACCTCCAAAATGGTAAGTGCCGCATTAGAGCACCAGGACACCCACCGAAAAGAAATGAAGCATTGAGATCAAAAAATGAATTATTTATGCCTTGCTACGGTACTCCCACCATACCCATAGGAGGTAAGATCTCTAACAAGTCCTAGTCCTCGATTTTTAAAATATATATAACAAGTAAGTAATTAATAAATAATGAAAGTATTTATAAAAAAGAAAAAGGCAGGAAATCTCGGTCCCTAAAATATATTGATCTCTGTCCGGTACATGTTTCTATTTGCAATATTTTGTCACATGCATACGTGCTCAGGACGGTGACTATACATCATGGCTACACAGTGATGTACCACTATGACTAATACTCTCTCCATTCTAAATTATAAGTCATTCCAACTTTTTTTTAGACTCAAAGCAGCTCAGGTTTGACCAAAATTATGAAAAAAATTTCAAATATTTATGACATCAAATATGCACACTACGGAAACATAATTAATGAACAATCTATCACTTATTTCATAATATAAATGTTACTATTTTGTTATATAAATTTGGTCAAACTTAAGATGTTTTTTTTGTTTTGACACTTTAAGATAAGAGGAACATATCTAGTGCAAACCAACCTCTCCGTACAAACCGTGCAAACCAACTGCGGAGGAGAGGTGGAAGGCGGGATTTGCAAAAGTGTAGGTGGGAGGGGCTCACCTATACTTTTGCAAATCCCCCCTCCCACCTCTCCTCCACAGTTGGTTTGCACGGTTTGCACGGAGAGATTAGTTTGCACTTGATACGTTGCCTTAAGATAATTGGAATGACTTATAGTATAGGACTGAGGGGATACATCATAGCTACACAACGGTGTACGACGTGACCATCTGGGATGCAAATTGAAGGCCTTGGAGTTTCTACTAGTCGGTTCTTTCAGAATATGAGATGCTCACTTCGTATTTCAGATTGCACAGCATCTTTGTACTGTTGGAACTGTACCGTGCAGTTACATTATTTTGGGTTGGGGATGCATGAGCCAGCCGTTGTCAACATACCCAAGGACAGTTGACTTTAGTTTGTTCATCGTTGTAAAATGTTTAGTGGTAACATTTGGTAGATATGTTGATGAGCAGTTGATGTATCTGAGGTAGTTTTATGCTGTCCACTTCATCGGGCGACGGAAAAATGAATCATTTTTTAAAAAAAATCCCAGAAAAAATCATAACGGGCCCAATAATTAGGTGAGCTCAAGTGAGTAACAAAGATTCGACGACATTATTACCGCAGCTAGATGAACAGGTTAATTATTTGGTAAAGAAATAATCTTGGTTACCTTTTGTCCTTTAAGCATTCCCTCAGTGTGCGAATCAGCTGCTGATCTGTCTCCAACCTGTCTGACCGGTCAAAATCGCTCTGGCTTATTTGAGACAATATATCTCTCAGAAGCCTCTTCATGTCTGGAGTTTGTGATACAGACACGAAAGCCCGGCAATCAAATGCTTCAGTAATTTTGTGGTACACCTCCATGGCGAGGGTGGTCTTTCCCTGTCCACCGATCCCATAGATGGACACCACTCTGTGCTGCTTCTCTTCACATTTCAATAACCTGATGATCTCCTCACGAGGAGCATCAAGTCCCACAAGATCGCTGGCCTCCTGAAAGAGTGCAGTTGCTCGAGGATCCAAGGGCACCGGCTGTGCTGAGGCGGTGAGACACTGATTGTTGTCATAGTAGCGTTTCCTCCGCTCGCTCTGCTCGCTGACGAGGCTCTTGAGTTCTTGGATCTCCTCTGCTATTCCTCCGTCCTTGAACAGTGTCTTCACCTTTCGCATGGCCTTGTGCACAAAGTTGGCCTTGGAACCTCCCTGGCTGTGGTTGAGCATGAAACGGTCGATGCAATCCTCAATGTCGTAGGACAGCTCACGTACCTTGCTCCTCCAGTCCTTGGCGCATGGATTGATCTGGTCGTCGTCCTTCTCGGCGAGCATCTGCAGAACAGCATCCATGCTGCTCAGCTCCTCATGCAGGAAGCGGATCCCGCGCTTGACGTCTTTGGCGAGCTTGTACTTCTCGGTGAGCAGGGTGGCCAGCTTGCCGATGACGGAGCCCATCACGCTAGCGGCGGCGGCGCTCGCCATCCTTTCTGCCATCTTGACTCGCGAGTAGTACTCGCTGAGTGAAATGTTAGCTAGCTTGTGCGGTGGTGTGAGAAGGGATAGGTGATTCAGTTCCCAGGTTAAAGTGGGGGCAAACAAGAAACAACGACGCATTAGTTAATATAATTCTTCTCTAGATTCGCGAGAACCACTCCAAGGCACGTTGTCGCTGACAGTCCTCACGACGGACGGCTTCAGTTCTCGAGAAGATTAATTTAAAGAATGCTTTTGAATTGTGAAAGGGAGCCCGTGCCCGTTGTTTGTCCGATCTTAGTGATATGTTTCGTTACTCTATTTCCAAAAATGTTACATCCCTTTATATGGGCGGCCTCAATGGCAACTTTCAAATAGCTAAATTGGACTTAAAAATAATAAAAAAAACATTGTAGTGGAGAGTTATTTGAGCTGTGACAGAGTTCTTTCTAGAAGATCGTGCTAGACTAGCTATTTAGGAGTCGCTAGCCTATTTAATCTATTTCTCTGATAGCCAATAGATTCTTCCTATAACTATTTAGGAATCATTTGGGACGCCCTATATAGTCCCCCCTTGCTTTCCTAGTGCTAATATTGTTAGGCAGCATCCTATATTGGCCAAAAAGTAGTGAAAATGTTTAGTGTAACACGCCTAATAACAGCTCTTGAACTTTGAAACTTGTGAATTTTGAACAAATAGAATACCACATAGAGCATGGCGGCCAGCTTGCCGGTGACGGAGCCCATCACACTGGTGGCGGCGGCGCTCGCCATCACTTCCGCCATCTTGAGTCGCGACTACGGCTGAGTGAAATGCTAGCTAGCTTGTGAGGTGGTGTGAGAGAGGATAGGTGATTCAGTTCCCAGGTTAAAGTGTTAAAGTGGGGCAGACAACAACACATTAGCCCTTGTTTAGTTGTAGGAATTTGGATTTTGGGCTACTGTAGCACGTTCGTTTTTATTTGGTAAATGGTGTTCAAACATGGACTAATTAGGCTCAAAACGTTCGTCTCGCAATTTCCCACCAAACTGTGCAATTAGTTTTTCTTTTCGTCTACATTTAATGCTCCATACACAGACCGCAAACATTCGATGTGACAGGTACTGTAGCAACTTTTTAGAAGTTTGGGTCCAACTAAACAAGGGCTTAGTTAATATATAATTCTCCTCTAGATTCACGAGAGCCACTCCAAGGCACGTTGTCGCTGACAGTCCTCACGACGGTTTCAGTTCTCGAGAAGATTAATTTAAAGAATGCTTTGCATTTGTGAAAGGGAGCCAGTTGTTTGGCCGATCTCAGTGATATGTTCCGTTACACTGTTTCCAAAAATGTTACTACCTCCATCCATAAAAAAAAATTCAATTTTTGTATTTCGAGGAGTCAAAAGTTTAAACTTTGACTACAATTACATAAAAATATACTAATACTCATAAAACAAAATAAGTGCCATTAGATTAGTTATATAATATATTTTCATAATAAATTTAGTTGGAGACTTAAATGTTAATACTATTTGCTATAAACTTGGTCGAAGTTGAAGTAGTTTGACCAGCACGTTGGGAAGAAGGCAGGTGAAATAAAAGATTTGGATTTTTGGTGGATCTTGTAAAGCTTTCTCGTGTAATCAGTGGTATGGTAAGTAATTTTGGCTAACTCAAGGAATCCATGAGTTTTCAGAGCACCCCTTGAGATGCTCCTTGAAATCGAGCCCCAGATTTGGATTTTTGGTGGATCTGGATTCCGTGGAGTTGAGGCGTTTATGTTAAAAAATCAGATATGGAGTTTGTCGTGGACCTAATACCGGGGTACCCAATGAGATAGAACTAATAACATTCAGACGTTGATGCTTCCGAACAGGCGGGAATACAACTACACTCCTTGTCCATACAACCGAAGGTTGGCTCCGCCTCGCCCGACTCCGAGGGCTAGGCTCCGCCGCGCCCGACGACTGAGGGCTGGCTCCGCCTCGCCCGACGGCTAAGAGCTGGCTCCACCCCACCCGACGTCCCGGGACAGGCTCCGTCTCGCCCGACGTCCCGGGGCTAGCTCCGCCTCGCCCGACGACTGCACCCTGCTCCTTCATAATGACGGGCACAGGGTAAGATGGGACATTCAAGTCAACCGCAGTACCGAGGACCATACCCTGCATGCCTGCAGGAAAGTACCGTCACGATACGATGGGACGGGCGTTTTAAGCCCTTTCAGGCATGGCAGAGCCCGAACAGTGTTGTAGGCGCCGACTTTTGTCTCACAGTGTTGTGGGCGCCGCCATCAGCCCTCGGACGCGGATCTTGACATAAGCATACGACGACCACTACAATCCAAGAGAGAACTCGCATCATCTACAGTTATGGACGTATAGTCACTTCCCCATCTGCTCTCCGTAGGATCACAGCTCGGCACCCCGGTATGCCGCACCATCCGCCGGAGTAGGATGGGACCTAACCACTTGCTGAAACGAGGCCAGGGCACAGCCATGTCAGGATCAGCGAACGTGCTATCCCTGGCATGGTCTGCCATGTCAGCAGAAGCAGGCTCAAGGGAAAAGGAAGACCCGGCACCTTCGAAGGATGGTCTCTATCTTTGATTTTTTTTTTCTCTTTCTCCCATCTGTAACCCCTGCTCCCCCTTGGTCTATAAAAGGGAGGGCAGCATACCCCGCTAAAGGGATGGATCGATTCCATACACAACCACATCACATAACACCTAGCCAAGCTGCAACCGGACTCTTGGCATCCTTTCAACCCTTCCATCAGAGACTTAGGACCTGTCCCTCTCTCGACCATTTGTACCCCCTACTACGAACCTTTTCCGGTGCTAATAACACAACCAGCAGCAGCAGACTGGAAGTAGGGACATTCTGCCCGAACCAGTATAAACCTTGTGTCATTTAGCGCACCATCCGGGCCTAACGCGCAACAAATATAAATTTACTAGTTGGTGTTTACTTAAAACACCGATAGAGCTGTTTTTTTTTTAAATCTAGAGCACTTGGAGCTCTGCCAATAAGTTCCTCACTGAGGTCGGCAATGTGATCATGCAGTGGGACCTTGTTAAATATTAAGGAAAGAATATGAACAAAATCCAGAAGTAGTCTTCAAAGTTTGATATAACTCTTGTACCTTTCCTTTCTTCGTAAGACTTTCCTTTATTGAATATACTGTTTTCTACTTTTCGTAAGTTATTCATGCAAGTGTTACTTATTTAGTAGTAGTCTTGATCTCTAGTTACAACGTGTTATAATTAATTGGCTTGTTTAGTATAATTGGTTATATCATAGCATGGATTCACCGCTCTTCGTAGAGTGCTCTAATCAATTCGTCATAGCCAGGCTTAGAGTCGTAAGTTCATGGTGTTTAGACTATCTTACCTATGTTTGCAGCTAGCCCCACAGATATATTGTGGTAGTTGGTAGGTGATGATAGCCCTATCAATCCTATATATTTCAACACGTTCGGGCTAGTTCTTAAAGCATCTGGTTTAATTGTTGTTTATCTCTATCAACCCTTGTCATCCCTTTTTGTTCGTATCGAGACTATAGCCCAAAGTAGATATGGAGCTATTTTTTTTAATCTGGAGCACTTGGAGTGTTGCCAAATAGACCCCAGGGCAATAAGTTCCTCCGTGAGATTGGCAATGTGATCATGCAGTGGGACCTTTTAAATGTACCTTTCCGTTTTTTAAGACTTTCCTGTATTGAATATATTGTCCTGATTTGGCACAGCTTCACCAACAGCTTCATAAGCCATTGTGAGCTGTTTTTTTTCCAAACACTATTTTCCAAAACAGATTCTTGAGTGAAGCTGTTTTTTTCCTCCTCTCATAAAGGAATGAATTTAGATGAAGCTGAAAAAAGTAGCTTATCCTAGCTTTATCTGACACAAGTGGGCCCCAATCTGCGTAGGTGGCAGATTTGCCACGAGAAATTTGGCGCCACGCACGGTTGCGGGCACGCGTCAAGCCGGGTCAAGCGCGCGTCTGCCGGGATGCCAAGTCAAGGCGCGCCATCGAGCGTAGGGACGCTGGGGCTGGGCGCAACCGCCGAGAGAAGGGACGGGCGCGCGATTCTGCAGCGCGATATAGGGCCGAGACGCGCTGCGAGAGACACGAGACAGGCGTCGCAGGGTAGGGGGCGGGATGCGGCCGAGGACACGAGGTGGGCCCGGCCGCCAGACGCGTTACCACCTCCGCCACAATGGCTTCGCCCGGCGGCTCATCCACCGGTGCGAAAGGTCACCACGGGGGACAATCGCCGGGGCACAAGCGGGTCACCATTGGGGCACAATTGCCAGGGGCATGGCCGCCAGGGTGCGCTATCATTGGGGCATAGCCCGCCGGGGATGCGGCCATTGGGCTCGAGCGGCTCGGGCACTGGAGACATGCATGCGCGGATGTCGCCCGGGCCACGCATCGGGAGAAGACGGGCACCGCGCGCCGGATGCGCATCGGGAAGAAGATGAGCCAAAAAAGGACCCGTCAGAAGGAGATAAGAAAAGAAAAAGAAAAGAAAAACAAAGGGCATTTTAGTCATTTGTTCATTTGGGCCATCATATGAAGCTATTTTGCCAGACGGGATGATAAAAAACAGCTTAGCTCACCAACCTACTTTTGAAGCTAAAACACAAAAAAAAAACAGTTTTACTGGTGAAGCTGAGTTGTGCCAAATGGGGCCATTGTTTTCTACTTTACATAATTACTTCATTCAAGTCTTACTTATTTATAGTAGTATTCTTGATCTCTAGTTAGAACTTTGTGTTATAATTGGCTTGTTTAGAATAATTGATTATATCATAGCATGGATTCACCGCTCTTTATAGAGTGCTCTAATCATTCACAATGGCCGGGGTTAGAGCCGTAAGTTCATAGAGTGAACATGGTGTTTAGTCTATCTTACCTGTGTTTGTGGCTAGCCCCATCGATCCTATGTATTCCAACACGTTTGAGCTAGTTCTTAAAGCATAGGGTTCAATAATTGTTATTTATCTCTGTCAACCCTTCTCATCCCTTTCTGTTGGTGTTTGGACTGTATCCGGAAGTGTTATTGAATCCTACCTTACTATTTCTGAGTTTAGTTATATTGCTATAGTATGTACTAGAGTTGTGCTTAACAGTAGAAGTAACAGGGGGCTCTTGCACTCACTGATTGTACTCCCACCAGCTGTGTCGTTTATCTTATATCTTCTTCCTTGACCCTTGTATTGCACTACCTTTGTTATTATCATTACCCCTGTTTAGAATTGAAAGATTGTTTGTAACTTAGTCATTACAAATCATATCAATCAATCATCTTAGCCATCTGCTTTCCCTAAGAATATAAATTTGATACTCAAAATACTCCTGTTGCATCGATATTACGTGCACTTGCTGAGCATAAAAAATATCAACAGGGAGCAGTGACCGGTGATGAGAAGGACTATTGACTGGCACTAGGAGCGATCTGTGGCCTCGGGAGAAGGGAAAGTGGGAAGAGGTGGCTGGGAGGTAAGGCCAAGGCCGTGTTTAGTTCGGCCGAAGTTGGCGCCGCCGAATTTTCTGTAGCACTGTAGCACACTGTAGCATTTCGTTTGTATTGGGTAATAATTGTCTAATCGTTGACTAATTAGGCTTAAAACGTTCGTCTCGCAAAGTACAACTAAACTGTGCAATTAGTTTTTGATTTCGTCAACATTTAGTACTCCATGCATGTACCGCAAATTTGATGTGATGAGTAATCTTCTTTTTACATAGTGTTAAAGTTTAGATTTTGAGTGAACTAAACATGACGCAAGGGATAAAGGAGAAGTGATCGGCAGCCACAGTGGCTAGGGACAACGATAGCTGGTGGGGAGAAGGACCAGCGGCTGGCGGCGAGAAGGATAAGCGATCTGTGGCCTTAGAAAAGGGGAAGTAGGGAGGGGTGGTTGGGTAGTAGGGGATATAAGCAAATGCAACCACAGGCATGTGAGGTAGGGAGCGAAATGGAACGTCACAATTATACCTAGGGGTTCGTTATGATGTGGCCATCAGGGTCCCAAGGTATAAGTAGTCCCTTGATTCTATGCATCGGTTTGTAAATATCAGGCAATTCAGTTACTTTCAGACTTTGTAAGCTTTTCCATGCTTCTGAGACCACATGAGCTCCCTGGCAATTTCAGGACTGTGACCATATAGCTAATATGTGTCATTATAGCAGACCTTACTGCTAGAAAATTGCATATGCTTGGTTCCTGGATCCAACAGTAGCAGACCTTACTGCTAGAAAATTGCATATGCTTGGTTCCTGGATCCAACAGTATTATTAGTTGTATTGCAATTATTGTGATCGGCCGTACTCGAGGGCACATGATCATCGGAACACGGTGGACAAAAGTATGGATCGATGATATGCTGGTATTAAATAAAACAGCACCCTGCAGTAACTTCATGGTTGGTTGCAGACTAGAACCACCATGCATCGGGGTGTTTGGGACTGCTCCGCTCTATGTTTTTCAGCTCTGCTCCACGTTTTTTAGCTAAACGGTTTCAGCTCCACGCACTCTGTTCGAGAAAAAATGGTAGAGTTGTGTCGGATACCATATAAAGGGGTACCCTAAGCAAGAACCGAAATAACTGCTTAGACCTTATAAATATCGAAGCCAAGTAACAACCACGGGCCTCACCCGATTCTCCGATTCGCTCGAGGCCCCCTCGCCACAAGGCCTCGGCAAGGTACCAACTCCCTGCCTCGGCTGAGGCCCCCTCGACCGAGGCCCCAAACCGCAAGGCCTCAGACGAAAGACCAACTCTCCACCCTGCCGAGGTCCCCTTGCCCGAGGCTCAGCCCCGCAAGGCCTCGGACGGGTTGCCAGTTCTCCGACTCGCCCGAGGCCCCGTGCATAAGGCCTCGGATGAAGCGCCGATCCTCCGCCTCGCGCGAGACCGGCTCGGCAACAACCCCGCCGCCTCCGCCTTAACCAATTCCTCTGACAAAACGTCACGCGTCCAACCACCAGCCGCACGCGTCGGTGCAATGACAAATGGAGTGGCCGGCGATAGGAGATAAGATCGGGCAGGGTTACCGCCATCTTGGCATGCGCGATCGCGTGCCGTGAATCGACGCCTGCATTTCACACTGTGCCACCTAACTCCTGCTCCGAGAACAACGCGGCATGGGGAGCCACGTCCGGGTAACTGTAGTCTCGGAATCAGTGCCCAGGACCAACTGCTCCCTCCAAGCCTCGGCAATCCGCTTCAGGGGCTCGTCAGCCTCGGGATTCGCGCACGCCGAGCCCCCCACGATGGCTCGGCCTCGGCACCAACTGAGCCTTGGCTCTTTATGTCGTCAACACATAGCGATCGGCACGTCGCCCGTCATACCCTGCGACAAGCTATCGCTGGAGCTCCCACGACGCATAGGATCAGGTGTGACCGGCGCATTGCTCCAGCACATCAAGGACAGGGCCGCTCCATCAACCATACCGCCACAGTAGCAAGCTACAGGGCTCAGACACTCCATCTCCACTTACAGGACACCGCGTAGAGAATACATGTATCACCCCGGTTCCCCCTTTGACTATAAAGGGAGTGACCGGGGCCGTTTTAGGGGGGGACACCAACACACGGGCACACGCACAGACGGATAGAAAGCTAGACGAGATAGACGAACACACGTTCGACCCCCTGTAACGCACACGCTTCCTCGCTGCCTGAGATCAACATCTCAAGCAACCCACGACCACCCCACACAGAGACCTAGGACTATCTCCCTCTCTCGCCATGCTTGTAAACCCCTACTACGAGCACCTCGGTGCAAGGAATACAAGATCGCACTCTCAGACTGGACGTAGGGCACCTCTTGCCCGAACCAGTATAAACCTTGTGTCTCTTTGCATCACCATCCGGAACTAGGGGCACGCAGTTCAAATTCACTCGTTGGTTGAGGACCCTCCGGTCCAAAACACCGACAGTTGGTGCGCCAGGTAGGGGATATACTGCGTGTCAGCATCATCATCCCAACAAGTTCCGGATGGCAGACCCCGTGCGACCACTACGTCTCGGCACGGTGATCTGGTCGGGAGCCTAGAGTTCATGTCCGTAGGATGTGGGTACGACATGGTACTCCTCACACCCCGAGCCCCACCAACCGAGGACAACATCACAGACCCGCTGCCCAGGCGCAGGCGGTGCCCGGGCCACGGCTCTCGTCATGCTCGCCAGGCACGACGCGAGCGGGACCACCCCGACACCACGCGGACTCAGAGCAACGCACCACGCTCCACCGGTACCCCGTGCCCGGCCGTCGGTACAGAGTCCCTGGCAGGGGACCTGTCTAACTTAAGCCTAGGCAAGGGAAAGTTGCCGGGGGCGCATGACGATGCCCCGTCGTCATGCTCTGCCCCGCCACCTCCTGAGGAATCAGCTCCGGCGGAGCGAAGCCCGGCGATAGCACCATCCCCGTACTCCTTCGGGTTGATCAATGCAGCTACTGCCTTCGCTTCTGCCTACGCTTCCGCCCACACGGAACCCTTAGGACGCCACCAGCGTTTCGCCCTCGACCTCTCCACCACAACTTCGACACACACCCCCGCTGACTCCTCGGAGGATGATGAGTCATGGACCGGAGCGGACTTCTCCGAGCTTCGTGACCCTAAAGCCATGCGTCGCTTCATGGCCACGAGCGACTACTGCTTTGGCTACTCCAACTCCGACGACGAAGGCACTTACGATCCCACTCGTGAGTGCTTCCACATCGGGCTCGGAATGCCGAGAGCAGGTGATGATGACGAGGGGGCAGGCAATCGCTCCCCGCCCCACGAAGTGGCGGGCGACGCCACACCTCCACGTCTTGAGGTCCCGGCAGCGCGGAACGAGAACCCCGCCCACGGGGAACCTTGACGCCCAGACCTGGAGCAGCTCCGCGAGCTCCAGGCCAAAGTCGAACAAGACCGACTCCTTCTGCAATAGCTCCGAGACACTCTTGAGCGGGAGCAGCAAGGACGCGGTGATGGCGGAGGAGCCTGGTGGAGGGCTCGCGACGTACACCACCGCATCAACAACGACGAGGGGGGCAGGCAACCCCCAGTCTTCAATCGAGCTAGCCAGAACGTCACAGCGACAACAATGCTGGTCCGGGCGATGCCCGAGCCCTCTACCACGGAGGGGCGACGGGTCCGCGGAGAGCTCCGAGACCTCCTCGAAACTGCCGCGGTACAGCAGGCTAAAAGTTCCACCTCTCGACGGCGCGGAAGCGTCTCGGAACAACCCACGGCACCACCTCGGCATGGTAGAGAGGCCTCGGTTCGTCCCGAGCCCTCTCGAGCGCCGACAGCCAACAGGGCCCCCTCGGTGCACGACCGACTCGGCGGCCGATGCGAGGCGCATGGCGACCACGATGTGGTCAGCAGGCGACGGCACCACGACGACGAAGGGCCCACCCGAGGCTACCACCCGCACCGAGGCGGTCGCTACGACAGTGGGGAGGACCGTAGTCCTTCTCCTGAGCCACCTGGCCCTCGGGTCTTCAGCCGAGCCATCCGCAGCGCTCACTTCCCAGCCCGGTTTCGACAACCAGCCAACCTCGTGAAGTACAGCGATGAAACTAACCCCGAGCTATGGCTGGCCGATTACCGCCTGACTTGTCAGCTAGGCGGTGCGGACGATGACCTGCTCATCATCCGCAACCTCCCCTTGTTTCTGTCAGACTCAGCGCGAGCCTGGCTCGAACACCTCCCTCCCTCGTAGATCCACGACTGGCGCGACTTGGTAAAGGTCTTCGTCGGGAATTTCCAGGGCACATACGTGCGCCCCAGGAACTCCTGGGACCTCAAGAGTTGTCGTCAGAAGCCGGGCGAATCTCTCTGAGACTTCATCCGATGCTTCTCCAAGCAGTGCACGAGTTGCCCCGCGTCGGTGACTCAGAAATTGTCCAAGCATTCCTCTCTGGCACCTCCTGCTGAGACCTGGTCCGAGAGCTAGGCCGTAATGTACCGACCACGGCGGCCGCACTCCTCAACATCACCACCAACTTCGCCTCGAGCGAAGAAGCTGTCGGGGCCATCTTCCTCGACAATGATACCAAGGGGAAGCAGAAGGACGAGACTCCCGAGGCCTCGGCCCCCCGCATCCCCAAGAGAAAGAAAAAGGGTCACCAAGGAAAGCAGAAGGTCCTTGAAGCCGGCCTAGTCACCGCAGCAGATCGCAAGAATCCCCGAGGCCCCAGGGGCCCCGGGCTCTTTGACGACATGCTTAAGAAGCCCTGCCCTTACCATCAGGGCTCGGTGAAGCACGCCCTCGAAGAGTGCACCATGCTCCGGTGTTACTACGCCAGGCTCGGGCTCCCCGACGACAACACCAAGAAGAGGGGCGCAAGCGGTGGGGACGACAAGGATGACGGGTTCCCCGAGGTACACAACGCCTTCATGATCTTTGGCGGGCCCTCAGCGTGCCTCACATCACGTCAGCGAAAGAGGGAGCACCGGGAGGTCTTCTCGATTAAGGTGGCCACTCCCCGGTACCTCGAATGGTCTCGGGAGGAGATCACCTTTGATCGGGATGACCACCCCGATTATGTCCCAAACCCCGGGCAGTACCCACTCGTCGTTGACCCGATCATCGGCAACACCCGACTCACCAAGATACTGATGGACGAAGGCAGCGGCCTCAACATCCTCTACGCCAACACCCTAGAGCTCTTGGAGCTCGACCAGTCACGGGTCCAAGGCGGTGCCGCACCCTTCCACGGCGTCATGCCAGGGAAGCGCATGCGACCCCTCAGGCGCATCGACTTGCCCGTCTGCTTTGGCACTCCCTCCAACTACCGCAAGGAGGTCTTCACGTTCGAGGTGGTTGGGTTCAAGGGGGCCTATCACGCCATCTTGGGGCGCCCGTGCTACGCCAAGTTCATGGTGGTCCCCAACTACACCTACCTCAAGCTCAAGATGCCGGGTCCTAACGGCGTCATCACTATCGAATCCACATACGAGCATGCATACGACTGCAACGTCGAATGCATCGAGTACGCCGAGGCTCTCGTAGAGGCTGAGACCCTCATCGTCAGCCTCGACCAGCTTGGTAGCGAGGTGCCCGATGCCAAGTGTCATGCCAGGACTTTTGAGCCCGCGGAGGCCGTCAAGCTCGTCTTGACCGACCCCGCTTGCCCCAACGGCCGAGCACTGAAGGTCAGCGCCACCCTTGACAGGAAATAGGAAGCAGTGCTCATCGACTTTCTCCGCACAAACATCGACATGTTTGCGTGGAGTCCCTCGGACATGCCGAGCATACCGAGGGAGGTCACCGAGCACGCCTTGGACATCCGGGCTGGCTCTAGGCCGGTGAAGTAGCGCATGCGCCGTTTCGATGAGGAGAAGCACAGGGCCATCGGCGAAGAAGTGCAGAAGCTTTTGACAGCCGGATTCATCAAGGAAGTGTTCCATCCGGAGTGGTTAACCAATCTCGTATTAGTTAAGAAGAAAAGTGGCAGGTGGAGGATGTGTGTGGACTACACTGGTTTGAACAAAGCATGTCCGAAAGTTCCATTCCCACTGCCTCGCATCGACCAAATCATCGACTCCACTGCGGGATGCGAGACCCTTTCCTTCCTTGATGCGTATTCCGGTTACCATCAAATCAAGATGAAAGAGTCCGACCAGCTCGCGACTTCCTTCATCACCCCATTTGGCATATACTGCTACGTGACTATGCCGTTCGGCCTCAGGAACACAGGGGCCAGATACCAGCGGTGCATGACCTAGGTATTTGGCGAGCACATCAGACAAACTGTCGAGGCCTACGTGGATGACATCGTGGTCAAGTCCAGGAAGGCCAGCGATCTCGTCGGCGACTTGGAAATAACCTTCAAATGCCTCAGAGAGAAGGGCGTCAAGCTTAACCCCGAGAAGTGTGTCTTCAGGGTCCCCCAAGGCATGCTCTTGGGATTCATAGTCTCAGAGCGCGGCATCGAGGCCAACCCAGAAAAGGTCTCGGCCGTGACCAACATGGGACCAATTCGAGACCTCAAAGGAGTGCAGAGGGTCATGGGGTGCCTTGCGGCCCTAAGCTGTTTCATCTCGCGCCTTGGCAAAAATGGTTTGCCTCTGTACCACCTCTTGAGGAAATCCGAACACTTCTCTTGGACCCCCAAGGCCGAAGAGGCCCTCACCAAGCTCAAGGCACTACTCTCCAATCCTCCCATCCTGGTACCACCAACCAGGGCGGAGGCCCTCTTGCTCTACGTCACCGCAACAACCCAAGTGGTCAGCGCGGCCATAGTGGTCGAGAGGTAGGAAGAGGGGCATGCTCTACCCGTCCAACGACCTGTCTACTTCATTAGTGAAGTGCTCTTCGAGACCAAGACAAGCTACCCCCACATCCAGAAGCTGGTCTACGCCATAGTCCTGGCTCGCCGCAAGCTGCGTCACTACTTCGAGTCCCACCCGGTGACCGTGGTGTCGTCTTTCTCTCTAGGAGAGATAATCCAAAACCGGGAGGCCTCGGGTAGAATAGCCAAGTGGGTTGTCGAACTCATGGGGGAAGCCCTGTCTTTTGCGCCTCAGAAAGCAATTAAATCACAGGTCTTGGCCGACTTTGTGGCTGAGTGGACCGACACCCAGCTGCCACCTGCTCAAATTCAGGCAGAATGCTAGACCATGTACTTCGACGGGTCTCTAATGAAGACCGGGGTAGGCATGGGTCTGCTCTTTGTCTCACCCCTCGGAGTGCACATGCGCTACATGATTCGGCTTCACTTCGCTGCTTCGAACAATGTGGCCGAGTACGAGGCCCTCGTCAACGGCTTGCAGATCGCCATTGAACTTGGAGGGCGGCGTCTCGACATGCGAGGTGATTCGCAGCTCGTCGTCGATCAAGTGATGAAGGAATCAAACTGCCATGACCCCAAGATAGAGGCGTACTGCAAATTAGTACGTCGCCTAGAAGACAAGTTCGACGGCCTCGAACTCAACCACATTGTGCGAAGGTTCAACGAGGCCACAGATGAGCTGGCAAAGATGGTGTTGGCACGAGCCTCGGTCCCCCCGAACATCTTCGCCAGAGACCTCCACAAGCCTTCCGTCGACTACGCCTCGGCGGCGGAAGAGGGCCCACTAGTCGAGCCCACCGAAGGGCCCAAGGCTCCCTCTGCCGCCAAGACCCCCGCGACCGAGCCCGAAGTCATGGAAATCAACGTAGAGCCTCCCGAGGCCGACCAGGGTACGGACTGGCGAGTCCCGTTCCTTGATTGCCTCGTTCGAGGAGAGCTTCCTGCAGATAGGACCAAAGCCCGATAGCTTGCGCGGTGAGCCAAAACTTACGTCCTCTGCAACGGCGAGTTGTACAGGAAGAAGCCCATCTGGCGTTCTCCAACGGTGCATCACCACCGAGGCAGGCCAAGCCCTACTTTGGGACTTGCACGTGGGAGCCTGCAGGCACCATGCAGCGCCTCGGACGCTCGTAGGAAACGCCTTACGCCAAGGGTTCTACTGGCCAATGGTGGTTGCCGACGCCACCAAGCAAGTACGCTCCTGCGAGGGATGCCAGTACTATGCGCGGCAGATGCACCTCCTGGCCCAAGCCCTCCAAACCATCCCTGTCACATGGCCATTTGCCATATGGGGTCTGGACATGGTTGGGCCTCTGCAGAAGGCCCCCGGGGGCTATACCCACTTGCTAGAAGCAATCGACAAGTTCTCCAAGTGGATCGAGGCTCGTTCGATCACTCGAATCAAATCCGAGCAAGCGGTGCTATTCTTCACTGATATCATTCATAGATTCGGGGTTCCAAACACCATCATCACTGACAATGGGACACAATTCACCGGCCACAAGTTCCTGACGTTCTGCGACGACCACCACATCCGTGTGGCCTGGTCGGCCGTAGGACACCCTAGAATGAACGGCCAAGTAGAACGTGCCAACGGCATGATCCTACAGGGCCTCAAGCCAAGGATATAAAACCGGTTGAAGAGATTTGGCAAGAAATGGCTTGCCGAACTCCCATCAGTCATCTGGAGCCTAAGGAACACTCCGAGCTGAGCCACGGGGTTCACACCGTTTTTCCTGGTCTATGGAGCCGAGGCCATCCTCCCCACTGACTTAGAATACGGTTCCCCGAGGCTACAAGCCTACAACGAGCAAAGCAACCGCACCGCTCGCGAGGACGCCCTCGACCAACTGGAAGAAGCCCGAGACGTCGCGCTGCTACACTCAGCTAGGTACCAGCATGCCCTACGACGCTGTCAAGCCCAATGCATTCAAAGCCGAGACCTGAAAGTGGGCGACCTGGTGCTGAGACTGAGGTAGAGCAACATGGGCCGCCACAAGCTGACCCCACCATGGGAAGGGCCGTACATCGTCGCTCAAGTGTTGAAGCCCAGAACCTATAAGCTAGCCAATGAGAAGGGCGAAATCCTCACCAACGTTTGGAACATAGAACAACTACATCGTTTCTACCCTTAAATTTCCAAGCATTGTATACTTTGTTTCTCGACATACATTAAAGAAGCGTTCTCTAGTTGTTCTAATTTTTCGAGAAACCCCCCATCGATGGGAATCTGTCGCGTATTACGACAAGTCGGTTGTAAAAAACCTAAGGACCTAAAGTTCGCCTCGAAGGCAAAAGGTCGGCCGAGCCGCGAGATAAGCCTACGCCTCCGGGCTACGGCAACTCCCTCATCACCTTTCGCTTGAAGGGTAGCTTAGGCTCCGAGGAAGTTTTTCGCAAAAGGACTTGTCTAAAAAATAGGACAGAGGGCAAACGTTTTACGATAACGCTTCAAATGAGACTCGGCTCTGCCTCTGCAGAACCGAGCCTCCCTCGGGGGCTAGAAGGGGGGAACCCCCCTAGGTCCCAGACACCATTTTTTAATCGTTGTTCGAATAAATTCCTACGCCAAACTCTCTAGCGTGCTCTAACAGACCAATTGTAAAAACCTAAGGATCGAAAGTCTGTCTTAGGGCCAAAAGGCTGGCCGAGCCACGAGAACGACCTACGCCTCCGGGCTATGACAACTCCCTCACCACCTTTTACCCGAGGGGCAGCTTACGCTCCGAGGAAGTTTTTTGCAAATGATATGTTCGGAGGTGAGACAGAGGGCTGAGGCTCGGAAATACAAACAAATGATTAAAAAGCGTATATAACACGAGTACCGAAAAGGCCTTGACGGCCACGAGCGTTATGGCACAACGGCGCAAAATCCTAATCTAATTACATGGCCTTTTTTGGCCCAGGTCAAGGCTCAGGGTCTCCTACGTCGGCGGATGGCGAGGGAGGAACCACCTCCTCCTCGAACAAGCTGGCCAGTGCCATACCAGGGGCCTCAGCCGCCTCCTCTAGCTTCATGAGCTCCTCCTCGGCCTCCCCAGCATCCTCGGCCAAGACATAGCCATCACTGATGGCTTCGAGGTCGACGCTGGCTGTAACACCCCGGTGTTATGCCTACATTTAGGCACTGCTAATCATACATATCATGCATCATCACGCATCCTAATCATACCTGCATAATCTTGCATATAACAACTGAAACATTACTTCGAAACATACGAAACATGTTTGTGAAATGTAAATGATGCATACACTTATTAGAGTTGTTTTGCTCTGATTCTTGCTTGCTAGTTGAGTAGAAATTGTTGGTTATGCTTGTAAATCATCTAGAATTGTTTAGCACAATTTTTGGAGCAAGGTTTGTATTCAAATTAATTCAAAAATTTTGCTTCCAAAGTAATTTCCCAAAATTAGGGTTTTGAGTTAAAATTTAACTTGGATTCTATAATTTAAAAATCTAGATAGAATTGGACTTTGGTCATAAAAGCAAAGTTGTAGGGAATTAAATTCTAAGCAACTTTCATTTTTGGTCCATTTTCAAAAGAGGTCATTTTCTTGCTCAAAATAATGTTTGAAAGTTGGCATTTAAAAATATCTTGAATTTTTATTTGAAAAAAATTTTTTCCTCCAAGGGGCCATTGCCTCTGCCCACTCCCCCCAGCCAAAGCCGGCCCGACCTGTCTCACCCGCCGCCACCTCTCCCATACCACGCCTCGGCCCGGCTGGTGGCTCATGGTACCCGATCCACCATGTTGCCTTCTCCTCCTCCTTGTACCCGCGCCATCCGCGTCGAGTCACCCGCGCCCGGCGTGGCGGCGCATGCGCGATGCCGTGGCGCCCGGCGGGTGGCGTCGATGGCCCATAACACAAGCAGCAAGGCTGCGATATCACGCCACCGCAGCTTCCCAGATCCCGCTGTCCTAGCGCATCACTCCGACTTTCACCACCAAGAAGACTCCTTCCATGTGAGCGAGCTCACCACCGCGCCATGGCTGTTCGCGCGGCGAATTGCTCCCCTCCCTCGCCTCATTCTCCGATTCCTCGCGCCCGGCCAGCTCCGCCTCGTCAAGCCCCTTCATTCTGCGCCCGTGTGTGCTCTGCCGTCGGCGAGTGAGAGAGGCCGTGGTGACCGTTTTTCTTCCTCGCTTCGGCCATGGCCAAGCTTCGTCCGGAGCTTCGTGCAGCGCCGGTGAACCGCTCCACCTCGGTCTTCCTTATCTCGCGCATCAGCACCCGCTCTGCCCCGCGACCTTTGTGCGCGCTTTTTCCCGTGGTTTGCCGTGGCGGGAAGCGCCGCCCTTTAGCTTGCCATACGCCCCAGCATGCCTTGTGTGGTAAACGCCGGGTGGCGCTCTGCCTCGGTGGCGAGCGAGCCGGGCCGAGGCGGCATACAATGGGCCGTCTCCCCTCCCTCGCGCTCGGGCCGCGCAGGCCGGTGATGGCCGTGGGCCAGCTATTCCCTTCAGGCCGGCCCAGTATTGTTTAAAGTGAATTGATTTCCTTTATTATTTGTTATTTGACATCAAAAATGGTTTGAAAAATGTTTGGATGATCAAACTTGTTCCAAATTTGTTGAAACAAATTTTGCTAGGTTCCTTATCATCAGATCTACTTGGGAAAATTATTGCATATCATTTTTGGGATATTTTTCTGTAGGATTTTATTTAATCATGGATATTGCTGATAACTTGAAAAATATGTAGAAAAATCTATAGGCTTCAGAAAAATATGATTCCAAGTTTGTTAATCTTCTTATGTCATGTACTTCCTAGGAAAAATATGTTTCATGCATGTGCTGTGGGAAAATTTTGAGATGTAGTTCAAGTACCTTTAATGGCTGATTTTTGTTATTTTTGCTAGAGCACAAAATTTGTATAAAACATGCATGTGACAATTTTTGTACAGTGATTATATACTATAAAGAACATAGGAAAAATACTCAATCTGTTGTTTGACACTTTTCATAGTACAAAGTAATTTCATGCTCATTTTTATGCTATAGCTTGTCATTTTTATGTAGGATAGTTTACTTATCCAAATGCCATGAAATTTTTATGGTAGTCCATTTAGGGTAGTATTATGCTACTGTATTTTTCTCAGATTTTTAGGAGCATCAGAAATATATGTTGCTATTCAAACCTATTATTAATTAGGGTTTAAGCAAGTGTTGCCTCAAGTGTGATTAAGAAATTAGTAAAGCTTTGGTGTATCTTTGAAGCATTTAATAAAATATGTTGACTTAACCTATTAGTGGTAGAAGAGAATGCAGTAGATGACATGTGCTTGTAGTATATTTTCTTGGATGATGTGACTACCTTGCTTTTCAACATATCCATTGCATTCATCTCCTTCGATGCACCGATTGCATAGGCACTTACACGCATTGCATCATACAGGATCGCAAACCGAGAACCCAGTCGTCATTCCCGAGGAGCCCGAGGAGCAGTTCGAGGTGCAGCCGCAGGAAGTGCCAGAAGCCGACGAGGAGGACGTTGAAGAACTTCCGGAGTGTCCAGATCACCGCCCGAGCTCCTTCGAGAGAGGCAAGCCCCGGAGCATTTTTCTCCCGGTTTGCAATGATTTAATTAAATGCTTTACTTAAATTGATGCATTACGTTCAGGAGTTGTTTGCAACCGTTGCTGCATTATACCTTGTTTACCTTTGTTATACTATATCCTTGTTACCCTGGTATCCGCAGTCGAGTCAATGCTTAGCTGGCTTAGACCGGTAGAAGTCGGGTGATTTCCTGTCACCTGCGAGCTATAGGTGGTTACCTGGATCTGCTTGGATGGCTATGAAGTCATGGTATAACTAAGTGTTAAATGAAGTTGAGATCGGACGAAGACTTGCAGAGTTTTGGACTGTAGTGTTTCCGTCTGTGTCGATTAAGGACCGACCGTTGTTGGGCCTCGAGTCATGTTGAACGCATGCCTTACATTTAGCTGGCCGGATAAAGTACCTTCCGACCGCGAAGCTGGGAGATTTTTCGGGCCGAGTGGATTGCCCGCAGCGCACTGTGCCGGAGCAGGTGTGGTAGGACACGGGGGCGGGATGATAAGACCAAAGTGCAGTCGGTCGGCCCCCGGGTACATGTGGTTCCTGGCAAACTCGAGATACCTGGAAAGTTGACTCGGTGATCAATATCTCACTTTAGCGGGTGAGTGAGATTTGTGTAAGGAATAAATCACCAGCTGGTTAGTAATCGATTCGAATCGCCATCGCTCCTGGATAGTGAGCACTTGACTTGAGTTACTTCATCGTAGTAAATGTTTATGGAACACTTGGACAGTTATAGTGAATATGACAGTATGGAAGTTGTTTAATGATCATTGGTTATCATTATCCGCTTAATCACATGTTTACTCTAGTATAGGTGCAAATCTAGTCGATAGGTTGATAATAATTAACTTGGCAATGATGCTTTTCGAAAAGTTCTTGAAATGCTAAAAATGCTTCTTTTGCAAATGAGTCAGCTACCCTACTATAAAGCCCTTCATAATCCTTGGTGTCAATTATTTTCGGTTATGTCGGGTAAGTCTGGCTGAGTACCTTCTCGTACTCAGGGTTTTATTCCCACTTGTTGCAGATGGGCAGATGTATTATGGCTATTGTATCAACTGCCTGTATCCTGCGATGGGTGATGCTTAGGACCATGGGCATGGTCATTCCTTACGTCTCATCTGATGCTTTTGTTGGAGATGATCATTCGCTGGCACTATATTTAAACTCCGCGTGAGTGTGTGTGTGGTTTGAACAAATGACTTCCGCTACTTTCATTCGAACTGGTTTTGTAATAACTATGTTGAAACTCTGATGTATTTGAGATTGCGAACTTTTATGTAATATGTGATGGTGACCGCTAAACTTATTACGATCATGGCTGGGACACGAGTTGGTTTGAAATCCTTTGTGATTTCACGGACTACCGGGTTATACGGGCTTAAGTTTGTTCAATCGTCTGCTGTGGTGGATGATTCTCTTACTTAATTTCGTATAATTGGTCGGTTCTGTTACACTGGCGTAGTGCGAGGAGACGACGGCCAGGGCGCGCTTGACACCTATGTGCAACACCCCCCGAAGTCGCTGGCACGTTTGGCCGATCAATGCAGTCAGGCGGCTCCTAAGGGAGCTGCCCGATTTGACCCCTTCTACCTCCAAGGCCTTGCAGACGGTGCGGGCGGCGCTCTGCAACGCGTCGTGCTCACCGATCTCGGCCTCGAGCACCGACTGCATAGCAACAGAGGCCTCGGTTAACCAGGAGACCTCCTCCCCCAACCCTGCACCAAAACAAGTAGGATGGGGTTAAGCATCAAAAGAAAATAAGCCAAACAAGGGCGAGAGGCCTACGGGACTCACCCTTGGCTTTCTTTTCCCAGCGCCGGACCTCAACCCGAGAGGCCTCGGACTTCTCCTTCCAGCGCTGGACCTCGACCCGAGAGGCCTCAGCTGCCCTGCAAGCCTCCTTCTCTAGTTTTGCATCACGACAGGAAGTCAGGGGTAGAACGCATGGAAAACGAATGAAACAAGAAGAACAGGACTCACCCTCGGCCTTTTCCTTCCATTTTAGGGCCTTGACCCGGGAGGCCTCGGCCACCTTGAGGGCCTCTGCCTGGGCACCCTTCGTTAGCAGGTGCGCGCTCTGCTCCACACCTAGCTGCCCGGCAAGGGCCTTGGCATTGGCCGTCACCTTTGCGGCCCGGGACCTGAAGGCGTCCCGATCACCGGCCACCCGGGTCAGCTCCTCCTCCAACTCCTTGACCAGTGCCGCCAAAGGGGCGGCCTGCTCCCAAGCCATGGCCGCCTCAGCCTTCATGTCAGCACAGCAAAGGCGGAGGTCCTCCGCCTCCACGCTCCGCGCCAACAGAAGCTCGTTGGCATGGGCGAGCAGCTCCCTCTGCTGCCAGAGCTGATCCCAGACGTCCCTCTCCCCCTGAAGGAACAACGATTTTCCGAGGGACCAGGCCTCGAGCTCCTGGATAGGAAAAATAGAAGTCAAGCACTGCGAAAAAACTCGAGGAAAGAAAACACCGACAGTTGGCACGTACCTGGGCGACCCCGGGCAGTTCGTCGGCCACGACGGACAGCGCTGTCCGCAGCGACCGCTCCGCCAGACGGCAGTATTGCTAAAAGGTGTCCCAACGACCCCCCTCGGCCATGTCCTCGAGGGCGAACAGGGGCTCCCCCTCGGGGTCATCCTGGCTACGCCACAAGACACGCGGGTGATCCCACCCACGCGGCTTGGGTTGTACTCGCACGAGGGCCGCGCTTCCCTCGCCCGAGGTCAGAGCCGGCTGCTCCACGGTGCTGGTCGCCCCAGCATCGGCCACCTCCTTCCCTCGGGAAGTCTCATCGGAGGAGATCGAGCGGACCTCCACTTCCCGGGTGCTCTCCTGCGATGAAAGCACGCCTTGGACCAGCGGCGGTGTTTAGGCTTGCCTCGCCTCCGTCTCCGCTTCCTGGGCCACTGGCTTCGTCACGCTCAAGCCGGTCCCCGCCACTTCAGCCTCGGTGGTCCTGGGAACCCAGGCCTGCATCACCTCGGTCTCAGAAGATCGGGGGGGCTCCGGCCTCACCCTCGGTAGCCTCGGCGACTGAGGGCTCAACGGCCCCATCCGATTCGGGGGCCTCAGCCTCGCGGGGCGTAGGCTCCTCCTCCTCCGCTCGTTCCGTGGCAGCCTCGGTAGCCCCTCCGGGCGACTAGCTCCTTCGGGTCGGTCCTCGCCGACGCCGCGCCACGCTGTATGACGGCTTGTGCCTCCACCACCCCTTGGGCGGTAGAGCCGGTGCCCACCTTGAGCGCCTTACACGGTGCCAGGGCGGGCACTTCCGCCTGACGCTTTCGGCTGAGGGCAAGGCACGGTCAACATGCGACCAAAGGACGAGCAGGAGATGCTGAAAACTTCACTAACAAAAAACTCACCTCGAGCGGATGCTCAACCGCTTCATCACCGCGTTCCTCCTCCGCAACGGTGGCGGTGGCACAACCCCCATGTTCATCGGTGCCGGTCGGCCCTCACCGGACTCCAGCGCCCCCTCGTCCCTCTGTGGAGGCGCTTGCGTCGCCCCCGCTGCCGCCTGCTCCACCTCTGCCGTCGAGCCCAGCGGGCTGACGGAGCGCTTCCCCAACGCCCGTGCCTCGGGCGTGTCGGCCTCGGACCCGAGGCGGGCGCTCACCTGCCCCGAGCCGCCTTCTCCTCCTCCTCCCAGAGACGCCGGGTCGCCCACCGATGCCCTAGGCGCCATCTCCCTAACTTCAGGAAGGTGGTCCAGGGGACCCTATAGCACCCGGTTTTAAAGACAAAACCAGATACACACTATATGTGAGCCCAGGAAGTCAAATCTCACATATAGCCACAAATAAGGGTAATATCAAGAGACAATACTTATTACATAATGTATTAGTAAAATAAAAGTACCCTTAGAGTATAGACAGCGGAAAGTCGACTCCGATCTTCAGGCGAAGACTCCAAATCCACAGGGACGACTGACTGGTTGACCACAAGCCTAACTTCTCCAAACCAGCAATCTGGTACCCATCCAGGATTTTTATCCAATGTATAGAAAAGTAAAACAAGCATAAGTACATGTCATACTTAACAATTATATCATGGGGTTCATGAGGCTCAAAAAGGGCTGACACTGGTTTAACTGCGATTAGCTTTAATAGAGCATCTTTTTAAGCAGTTGGGTGGCAAAGAATTTATCATTCCCATAAACACATGATTAGGTAAACATGAATAATGTATAGCATAAACAATCAATTATTAGCATCATCATTATCCATTAGTGATCATCTCTATTCCATAAGGGTCCAAGGCCGCTCGTGTCCGTGAGCACGGCTGTTATAACAGTTTTACACTCTGCAGAGGTTGTACACGTTCATTGTGAGTCGTGATTTACCCTTTCGCCTGAGGTAGCTAATCTCTTGACCCACTTCCAAGGAAGGTCGGCAGGGTTCACTATGAAGCCCTTCAAAGGTTTCGTCTAACATGTTAGGGCCGCTAGGCGTATGTGGCCCCTCTCTAGGAGTGGCACGCGTGGGCATCGCAGCACGGTACACACTTCCCAGCAGCAAGGGAAACATACCCTGCGCCTTAAAGGTAACCACTAACAAGCTAGAAAAGAGCCTCATACTGAGCTAAAGCCAGAGCCATATGGCCCTCACAGCTGTACTGTAAGTCCCGGATGATCGCTTACAGATAAGTCCTTAGGGAGAGGAATCTGAAGCATATAAACACTCCAGCCCCCTGGTTCCATGTTACTAAAAAGTCATGTTTTAATGTTTATTGCATATATCATTAGTCAAGTTACAAGATCATGGTTTTGATTAAGCACTAGCAAAAACTATCCCATGCAATATCCCAAAGGTAATCAAGGTAGAAGTTATCAAATATCTAGGATATCCTATTTGGCAACAAGGTAGACACATGCAATATGAATTAAGTGTTTAAATGTGAATAGGTAACAAGGATGGTCCCATGCTATACTTGCCTTACACACCGATCCTTCGATAATCTTTGTCCTTCTTCTTCTTCTTCTTGGATCACCACGTGTATCTCACCGACTGGACGATCGTAGAACACCACACAAACATCCATACACAAACATGCATAGCATACAATTACATCTATATCAGAATAGTACACCAATCATAGAAAAATAAGTAAAAGAGATTGAAATACGATTCTACGCATCGCTACGAACACACAGTCACGAGAGACACGCTAATCAGCGCTACGGTTGAAAAGTTACAACTACCGAGAGATTTGCTTTATAAAAGAAAGCTATAGGCTTTATTTATGTTAACTATACGAATTCATATATAAAAGATATTTTATAAATAATATTGATTAAATTAAGTCAATTTTAGATTTGTATTATAAAACAAAAGTAAAACAAATCATATTTTATGTATAAAACCTAGTTGCATAATCATAAATCAAGATATGATTTAAACCATGTTATTTCTGAAATAACAATGTAGTAAACACTATTACTAACACGTAGATCTCATCGTTATGAAACAAACGCAACTTGAACGGACTATTTTGGAGTTAAAATAAATAAATTATGATTTAAACAAGTTTTACTATAGTTAAATAATAAATTAAATCTACTCATGAATTTCAAGTGTTGAAAACATGCCTAACAGTTGTATAAACACGTAGAAAACGTAAATACGATCCTAACGCAATTCGAACGGGTCAAATCGGACTTAAAACGCAAAAAGTTACGCATAAAATAAGGTTTAGTGGCATTTCTGTAATTAACTCAAACTCATTTTTGAATTAAAACAATTAAAATCTGAATTTAAACGGATTTTGGACCGCGCACACTAATTCTGGAAACTACAGGGTCCTAAACAAATAAAAACAGGGCTGATTTGTAATTATTTTGAACTAAACCGGACTGCGGGTTGATTTCTTGGAAGTACGGGGGCTAATCTGCAAAACGTGCATGGCTTGACTGCGGTTTGACTCGTGGCTGCTGACTGGGTGACACGCGGTGGCTTCTGATAGGTGCGGTGCACCACGCAGGCATGGGCACGCTGACGTGGGCGCTGACGCAGCCACGGTGGACCGAGTCCACGGCGTACGGTAGACCGAACCGGTACCGTCTAATCTAGACCGTTCCTTGATGATCTGAAGGTGCAGGGTGAGTGCGGGTGAACTGATGGCGGCAGTACAGTGACACCGGCGAGCCTCCATTGCCGGCGGCGAGGAAGACACGGCGGCGATCGTCGGGAGGGCGTTCCGAACCTCCCCGGAGCAAACCAATCCTACCGGGATGATCTACAAGCGCGCGCGAACACGTTGGGGGCACTACTGAGGTGAGGGAACACGACGGGGTACTGGTTCCATGGCAGCGCCATGGCCGACGGGTCTGGAGGTCACCGGTACGGCATCCTAGGGCGTTAACTACCAAAACAGGGGCACGGGGAGGTGGAGAATCTCACCGCGAGGTCGACAGAAGTGATCACGGCGTCCGGGAGGCTTCTACGAGGAGGGTCGATGACAGCGGTGGCGAACTGGAGAGAGAGAAGGATGCAGGTGAGTGAAATCCGAGCATAACAAAACCAAAATGTGAATTTGGAGTTACCAACGAGCGCGGGGAACAACGGTGGAGATCACTGGCGCGTCGGCGGCGTGGATTGGGCTTGGGAGTGGGGGATTCACCAGCGGCAGTGGCGAGCTTCGAGCGGCGGTTGGAGAAAAGGGGGAAGGAGGGCGTCGATGTCGGTGATTTATAGGCGGGCGGCAGCGGTAAAAGGAAAGGAAATGGGGCACGGCGATTCTGGTCGCTTTCCTTGCTTGCGCGGAGGACCGACGAGTTGCCGTCCGGGGCTGCGCCATTACCAGGGCAAAGAAAGGAAGGAGCGCTGGGAAAGAAAGGAAAGGGAAGAAGGGGCCGTGGCCGGCTGACGGGCGGGACCAGCGGGCAGCGGGGAGAAGAGAAGCGCGACGCGTGCGGGTGCGCGCTGACGAGTGCGGCCAGGTCATAGCGAGAGGGAGCGGATGGCTCGTGCGGGCGTGGCGCTGAAGGCTAAGCGCGTTCGGGCGGCTGACGAGCAGGACCGGAGGCGCAGTGAGAGAGGGAGAAAGCGGACAGCTGCGCGTGCGGTGTGGTGCGGTTGGTGCTGGCGTGCGGGGCAGGCCGCCGAGCAGTGAGGGAGGGAGAGAGCGGACGAGCGGGCTGGGAAGCCAAGCTGGGCCGCTTGCTGGCGTGCGGTGTGCGCGCGGTAGGAGGGCCGAGTGGCTGCGCGGTGCGGTGCCGTTGCGGGCCAGTGCGCAACAGTCTGAAAGGAGGGAAAGGGAGAGGCAGCTGGGCCGAGGCCGAGAAGAGGAGGGAGGAAAAGGCCCGGCCAATTCCTGGGCTGGGCTAAGAATGAAGGAAGGAAGGAAATTTTCAAAATGAATTTCTTTTCCAATTCTTTTTCCTATTTTGTTTTTAAAGCCAATTCAAATGTAAACTAAATGCAAATTCAAATAGAGTTTTGAACATACTCTTCATCTCAAATATAAATGAGCAATTTTGGTAAGTTTCCAAAAATATACTTTTCCATTTTTTTTAAATCCTCTTATTATCAATTTTTCTTTTCTTTTATTTCAAAGCCACTTTTAATTTTATTTCAAAAGCAATTTTAACCATTTTGACTTTTCAATTAAAACCACTCAACCAATAAAATCAAACGCAATGGCATGTATGCATCAAACATGTTGCTACCTTATGATTTATTTTAATTTAATGAAAACTTTTATTTTCCTATATTTCATGTGCACAAAATTCATAAATAATCCATTTTAGCTCTATTTCAACAGAGGCAGTTTTTAGGGTGTTACAGACCCTGCCCCGCCTCGCCGACGTCGTCATCACTCGAACCATCCACCGACGACGAGGACGGAGATGGCTCCTCCGGGAGACCATCACGCGCCTGTTGCCGGCGACGCTTCTCCAGCTCGTCACGCTTGAGGTTCTTCCTCTTGCGCTTTGCCTCCTCGGCATCCTTTTTCTTCTTCTGCGCCTCTGCATGCGCTTGGTTCGCTGCCCGCCGCTTTGCATCCTCGAGGACGGGCGGTGGGGAGGCTCGCACATCCCTCAACCCCTGCAAAAACGGCGAACACGAATAAGGGAACATGCAGCGGTGAGGAACGAGGAAGCCTCGGGGGCTGCAGCAGCGCGCGACTTACCAGAGAAAGATACCCCGGTGACAGCCGCATTAGGAACGGAGATAGGCCACTGACCTTCAGCCGCCCCTCGTCCGCCTCTCTCACCCGGCGCAGAACCTCCTCATCGGAGAGGGCTGCGGCGGACATCCGGACGCCGTCGATCGGCTCGTCCGGCGACATCTCGAACAGACATCGCTGCCGTGCCATCAGCGGCAGCACCCTCCGACGATGGAAGGCCGCCACCACCACAGCCGTCGTAAGGCCACAGCCGCGCAACCTCTCCAGCACCTCCAGAACCGGCCGTAGCTTGGGCTGGTCCTCTTTCGGGACGCCATACCGCCACTGCTCCGGCTGGCTCTCCACGACCCACCCAGTGTAGGGGGAAGTCCGCCGTCGCCTTCCTCATGCCCATCGTGCCCGCCATCTTGGTGGTATGCCCCGCCCGAAAGAGGTGGAGCCACAACTCCCAATGGGGAGCAATCCCCAGGTACCCCTCGTAGACGGTGATGAAGATTGCCGCTTGCGCGATGGAGTTGGGGTTGAAGTTGTGAAGCTCCACGCCGTATTAATGTGGAAGCGCCCGCATGAACCGGTCCGCCGGAAGGCCGAAACCGCGCTCGTGGAAGGACATGAAGCTCACAACGTAGCCATCACGTGGCCTCGGCTCCGGCTCATCCCCCGGAGCAATCCACTCTGGCCTGCTAGGGTCGGTAACCGGGATACGTCAGACCGATCCCAAGGATCCGCCTGGAGGAGAATGACACCAGCCATGAGTGCAGTGGAGGATGCGACTACGGCGGTAAGGCTCGCTCTCTCCCTCTCTCCCTCCCCCTTCTCCCTTCTTCTCCCTGACGCTCTCTGTTCTTACCAATGGCTCGAGGGCAGCAAAGGCGGATGCAAGCAAGGTAAGGAGAGGAGGGGCGAGGCTCGTTACGTATTTATGTAGGGAGGGGGCAAAACGAATGGGCGACGAAATCGGGGAAGTTTCCCTCAAATCTGATACAATTATCCAGATCCAAATTTGCCGCCCACGCGCCCACCTTTTCCTCATTAATCGCACACACAGTTATGTCCCATCTGCTGACACCACGTCGCGTCCGACCGCAGCAGCAGCAGGCGTCGTTCTGCCTCCTCGAAAAAACCGCCTCAAAAGGCGTGCCTGCCGTTGTCAGCCGACGGGAGGGAAATATCCCCCACCCGACTCCTTCAGACGAAGGAACTGGGCACCGAGCCCGCTACGGTCCAGGGGTTCAAAGGCTAGGCCCTCGAGGGTTTCGACAGCCGCCCCAGGACAACAGAGTCAGGGATGACTATGGGCAAGCCCATACATGGCCGAGGCCTGAGCAAGCGATCACTCGGGATGCCCTAAGTCGTGCCCGAGACCGACAGGGAGGTCTCCAAATGGGATCCCACCGTAGGGAGGCATCGAGCCCCTGGGGCCAAGCGAATGGCCCTAGGACGCACTAGAGAAGCCCTTCTGGTACTTTTGGAGTGCGTCTCTGGACCGCTAGCCGACCCCTATCGAATGGGGCACGTCCTCCACTTGGACTTACCCGATAACAGCTCACCGGAAGTGTCACTGCTTGTGCCCACCGAGGGTAGCCTGACATATCCCACCCCTCCTTCCGAACGAAAAGGATGCGTGAGGGTCGCACAAAAAGCCAGGGGAACTCCTGATCGCCCTCTCGCCCGTGCAGAGGCTCAAGGGCTCTTCCTACAACCTTGCCGAGACCCAGCGACCTAGGCTCGCACTCGAGGGTCCGGCAAACAACCCCTCCTTTCGAACGAAAAGGATGCACGAGGGTCGCATAAAAAGCCAGGGGAACTCCTGATCGCCCTCTCGCTCCGTGCGGAGGCTCAGGGGCTCTTCCTGCAGCCTTGCCGAGACCCGGCGGCCCAGGCTCGCACTTGAGGGTCCGGTAAACAACCCCTCCTTCTGAATGAAAAGGATGCGCGAGGGTCACACAAAAAGCAGTGAGAGCTCCAGATCGCTCTCTTGCTCCGTGCAGAGGGGGGCTCTTCCCGCGACCATGCCAAGACCCAGCGACCCATGTTCGCACCCAAGGGCTTGGCATACAACCTCTCCTTTCAAAAAGAATGCGCGGAGGTCGCATAAAAACTGCACTCAGGACGAAGACAAGAAACCCAAGCTCACACTCGGAAGCTCGGAAAAACGCGACGAAGGGCATCGAGCCCGTTACGGTCTAGGGGTTCGAAGGCTGGGCCCCCACAGGTTTCGACAGCCGCCCCAGGACAAACAGAGTCAGGGATGAGTATGGGCAAGCCCGTACATGGCCGAGGCCTGAGCAAGCGATTGCTTGGGATGCCCTAAGTCATGTCTGAGACCGGCAGGGAGGTCTCCGAATGGGATCCCACCGTAGGGAGGCATCGAACCCCCAGGGCCAATCGAACGGCCCTAGGACCCACTAGAGAAGCCCTCTGGTACTTTTGGAGTGCATCTCTAGACCGCTAGCCGACCCCTATCAAACGGGGCACGGGCCTCCACTCGGATCTACCCAATAACAGCTCACCGGAGATGTCATTGCTCGCGCCCACCGAGGGTAGCATGGCATACTCCACCCCTCCTTCCGAACGAAAAGGATGCATGAGGGCCGCACAAAAAAGCCAGGAGAACTCCTGACCACCGTCTAGCTCCGCGTAGAGGCTCGGGAGCTCTTCCTGCAACCACGCCGAGACCCAGCGATCCGAACTCGCACTCAAGGACTCGGCAAATGCGATAAAACCCCTCACTCAAAAAGGGAAAAAGCCCCTGAAGGAATGAAACCACTCCTCCAGGGCCTCGGGGGCTACACCCGGCGGGTGCGCTCGTGCGCACCCACCGAAGCCTCGAGTACGAAACACCATCCCGCCAGAAACCGTCATGAGCCAAGTCTCATCAAAACCTCAGGGAGAGTGCTCGCACTCCCCCCAAGGCTTGGGGGCTACTATCGGATACCATAAAAAGGGGTACCCTAAGCAAGAACCGAAATAACTGCTTAGACCTTATAAATATCAAAGCCAAGTAACAACCACGGGCCTCGACCGATTCTCCAATTTGCTCGAGGCCCCCTTGCCGCAAGGCCTCGGCAAGGTACCAACTCCCTGCCTCGGCTGAGGCCCCCTCGACCGAGGCCCCAAACCGCAAGGCCTCGGACGAAAGACCAACTCTCCACCCTGCCGAGGTCCCCTCGCCAGAGGCTCAGCCCCGCAAGGCCTCGGACGGGTTGCCAGTTCTCCGACTCGCCCGAGGCCCTACGCATAAGGCCTCAGATGAAGCGTCGATCCTCCGCCTCGCGTGAGACCGGCTCGGCAACAACCCCACCGCCTCCACCTTGACCAATTCCTCTGACAAAACGTCACGCGTCCAACCACCAGCCGCACGTCGGCGCAGTACAGCGGAGTGGACGATGGGACAGGAGATAAGACTGGGCAGGGGTTACCGGCCACTGTGCACGGCACTGTGCCCGTAACTGATGCCCGTACCACACTGTGCCACCTAACTCCTGCTCCGAGAACAACGCGACATGGGGAGCCACGTCCGGGTAACTGTAGTCTCAGAATCAGTGCCCAGGACCAACTGCTCCCTCCAAGCCTCGGCAATCCGCTTCAGGAACTCGGCAGGCTCAGGATTCGCGCCTGCCGAGCCCCCCACGATGGCTCGGCCTCGGCACCAACTGAGCCTCGGCTCTTTATGTCGTCAACACATAGCGACCGACATGTCGCCCGCCATACCCCGCGACAAGCTATCGCTGGAGCTCCCACGACGCACAGGATCGGATGTGACCAGCGCATTGCTCCAGCACATCAAGGACAGGGCCACTCCAATGACCATACCGCCACAGTAGCAAGCTACAGGGCTCAGACACGCCATCTCTGCTTACAGGACACTACGTAGCAAATATATGTATCACCCCGGTTCCCCCTTCGACTATAAAAGGGAGTGACCGGGGCCGTTTTAGGGGGGGACACCAACACACGGGCACACGCACAGACGGATAGAAAGCTAGACGAGATAGATGAACACACGTTCGACCCCCTGTAACGCACACGCTTCCTCACTGCCTGAGATCAACATCTCAAGCAACCCACGACCGCCCCACACAGAGACCTGGGACTATCTCCCTCTCTCGCCTTGCTTGTAAACCCCTACTACGAGCACCTCGGTGCAAAGAATACAAGATCGCTCTCTTAGACTGAACGTAGGGCACCTCTTGCCCGAACCAGTATAAACCTTGTGTCTCTTTGCATCACCATCCGGAACTAGGGGCACGTAGTTCAAATTCACTCGTTGGTTGAGGACCCCCCGGTCCAAAACACCGACAAGTTGTGAGAGCACCTGAAGAGGTGCTCCATAAACTCCAGTTTTTTGTGGAGCTGCTCTAGGTGGAGTTTGTGAAGCAGAGTTTGTATAGCAATCCCAAACACCCCTAGGCTCAAGGAGTTAGGAGGCAACCATGGTTGTGGCAGCTGACCAACTTGTTCTCGGCTACCATCTAGCTCGAACACAAGGAAAGCAGCATAATCATGTGACAAATTTTGGCTATTGTTTCCCAACCTATGCAACAAACCACCAAATGGCAGTACTATCACTACCACAAAAAAGATTTTATGGGAGGCCCTCAGGAGCCGCGCCTCGGTGGTGTAGGACACACGCCGTGACGAGAGAGGCGCCCTGACAGCAGGGGGCGTGCGCACGACCGGAGAGGCGCCCGGTGGAATGAGTGAGGAGGTGGTCCTCCTCCGGTAGCGCCCAAGGAGGCCAGTGTGCGGCCAAGGCATGGCGGCCCGGAGCTCTGCAAGGGTGCGGGTCTCCTCTGGCGTCATGGCATCGATCTGTCGGCGATGGGTCCAGATCCGGCAATGGTGTTTCTAGATCCAATGGCGATGGGTCTAAATCCACCGATGACGAGTCTAGATCTGGCGGCGACGGGCGCGAGGGATGCGGCAGCGGCGACTTCATTGGTGGGTTCGGGCTCACCAGCGGGCCCTTTTTTGTTTTTTCTAATTTATTTTTGGAGATGGGCACCGTGTCCGCCTCCACAAATTTTGATTAATGCAGGCAGGCACTCTGTTCACACTGCAAATTTTGATTAACGGAAGCCTCTGCTTGAAGGCGGACATGTTGCCTGCCCCCATAAATGGATTTTGAGCATCTGCGTAAACCACTTAGGGCAGTCCCAATAGTGTATTGATGATGGTTTCTATTCTCATTAAATGACTTGCCACGTAGGCAAAACGCTGACATGGCAACGTAATTAATGAAGAAAGAGAGCAAAAATCATTTAAATGGTTTCCTCATAAAGAAATCAGGTCTACTCTTGACCCAATGCACCAAGAAACCATAAAATCGCCATTGGGGAGAAACCACCAGTTTCTAAGGAGCTCGTGTCGCACTCCCATTGGAGGAAGAAGATAGAGTTGGGAGAGAGAAAGAGAAAATAATTATTACTCATAGAAACTATGGGTTGAAAAGCAATACTTTTCTGGTGCGGTATCCTATGTTATAGAAACTAATAGTTTCTTTCATTGGGACTGCCCTTATATGCTATCCAAATCAGCATGCATGGGGACTTAAAGCCACTACTATATGGAACAATCACCCTAGACATGTTGTCAAATAGTCAGGGGCTCACCAATATTTGTTCTTTGCAGTGACAACCACACATTCACGGACGGTGGTCATCTCGCCGGGGCAAACCATGCATGGACGTGCTTCTCGCCGCAGCCGGCGGCCCCATCCACAAAGCCGGCGGCGTTGCTGATGGCGATTTTCCGTCGACGACTATGCGCCACCAGCAGGACCGGTACCCGTACAGCGCTTTTTCTGGAAGGCGAGCCGACCGTCTCTTCGCTTATCAGCCAATCCGAGTTGATCCGTAGGTCGTGTTTGGGAGAGCGTTTGCGCCGGCGGTGCTCCAGCTAGTGCGCCGGCGGCCATCCCCTCTCCTCCTTCGGATATCCAGCCATATTGCTATCTCAAACTTTAAAAATATTCCCACCATTGCCTTCGGATCATTGTGACGAATCAAAAGAGGTATCATCAGCCTCAGAGGTACATAGGTCAATTTACATCCAGAACAGATAATATACCAGAAATAATCAGGACAGTCAAACGCCCAACTTATTCAAACAGCAAATTCTCCGGATCCTGACTTGTCAGATAAGCCTGCACAGGGCCGTAGCCGAGCCGGGAGCCACGGGGCGTCTGGATATCTTCTTGGTGAGTGTCCACGTGCTGTGCATCGACATGACGGCATCAGAGTTCCAGGCCGCGTGATCTGGAGCCTTCCGCCGGCTCCGCGTCTACACAGAATTTTTCGCCGATGGCATGGAAATTGGAACGAAATACGAGTTTATTTTATGGTATTATTAGTCGCAGATATTGGATTTGTATGAGAACTAGACATTTTCCATATATAGTATATTGTCCGTGCTAACGCTACGATAAAATAAAAAATAGAATAAAATTTATAAAAAAGTAAAACAAACAATTAAATTCATTAAGATTCACGTTTCTCGATGATCAAGTTCCTCCCTGACGAAGGCTGCATCCTCAGCTTGCTCCTCAACTATTGCTTTTTGGCCTCCAGCCTCCTGTAGGTCAGTTACTCAAATAGCAATATGAAGATATCAAACAAGTTTAAATACAAGTTCTCAATGGACAAGAGTTCTATCTTTGCAGTTTCATAATGGTATATGCTGAAGTTACATATCCTTACCAAAATAAGAGGCAGGTACAAATTCAAGCTAGATATACCAAAGTTACCTTTTTTTTGTTAAAATCATACCAAGTACACTAAGAACAAGAATACACAGATGCAATTAGAGAAATCACAGTAAAATCTGTTAATCTGACTTTGCATAGTTCCCGGTCAACAAAAGAGCTTCCAGTATGAAGGTAGGATCAAGGGTGCAGGAACAGGAGGCAGAATCTTAAAAGCAGCGTGTACCCACTCAATTTACCAATGGCTTCTATGAATTTTCTCCAAAGACAGTACATCAGAAACAAAATACAGGGGATATCAAAGTGCCTAATTCCTTAGCCCATGAGCTTCCCAAGGATATTCAAAGTTTATGAATAACGGAGGTGCAGTATTAAAACTACAATCAACTAACAAAAAAATATAGAGGATTATGTTTGCATGTCTTGCATACTTCTTTTTCTCTAGATACAGATTCTCTGGACAAGAATCTAAAACAAAACAAGGCACAACTTATTCCAGATTAGGAAGTTTGGATAGTCGCTATGCCTAACTCATGCAATTAATTTTAGCATTTCCCTTTCACTCCACATACTACTGTAATTAAAAAAGTAATTTTAATGAACAATTCCCTCAATTACAAACGTAGATTCTAGGACATCGACACAGTCCTAAATGTGATATTTTGACTTGTGATTTGTAAGAACATACGTAGTTTCAAATAAAAAAATATATATGCTGTATATTTTTTTTAAGAAAAGTAGAACTGAAGAGAGCCCTAGACTCTTCAGAAGTCTTAAATGTTGCTACCTGCTATTACCGAACTCACAACCTCATGGAGCAGCATTCTAACCTGCCTCCTCCAGCCACATAACCCTCCCACGACGTAAAGGTACTCTCAACGAAGAATCTAGGAGTATTAATTCTATGTTCTCAATCTACCGAATCATTAACCTATTGATGGTTAAACTGAATATCTGACAACGGATGTTCTACAACAGATGGCAAGACGTTGATAGTATTGTACATGTGCACTCGAAGCTGTCCTTGACAGTTGTTAAATGCAGAACAACTATAATGTTCATGTACGAGCTACCAAGCATTAGCCTGTCATTTTCAACCCTGCTAAATATTAAAAAATACAGTAGTTACCAAATTAAAATAATACTCCTTCACTTCTAGCCTTATTGAGTCCATTTTCCCTTTAATTACATCTGGCTTGTAACTACACGAAGATAAAATACATTAAATTAAAACTGCCCTAAATCCCTGGTGCATTCCATCGAGCACATGACGAGCAATCCAGTCGACCTGGTGACGGACATGGTCTGACGGACGAGCAAACGGAAGTAGCAGGCGAAGTTGGGATTGGCAATCACCGTGGGCGCCTCCGCTATGTCGGCACGGCTCTGGGCCTCCCCGTCCTCGTTAAGAAGTTGGTGGAGCCTCCGGTCCATGTTGACGACACGGTGTCTGGCCAGACCATCGTCGTGCCGCCCGCGCCGTCGTGGAGGACGTGCCTGAGCCGGGACTCCACGCGCCTGACCCGCGACGCGTCGTCGATCGGCGCGCCCGTCTCCTCGTCGCTCACAAACACGAGCGCGAGCGACGCGGCCACCGTGCGTCCAGGCCTTGGCGTCAACGATATCGCAGCGGAGGTCGTGCAGCACAGCGAAGACCTCGGAGAGGAGGCCCAGGCGGTCGACGCCGACGAACTCGAGCAGGGTGGGGCAGTGGGCGTCCCAGGCATGGCGGCGTCCTGTGAACCCTAGTCGCGCGCCGTTTCCCCGCGACGAGAAGAGGAAGTGCGGACGAGACAGAAGGGGAAAAAGAAAAACAATGGGCGTGGGTGTGGAATCGAACCGTGGCCAACGGGGGCGCGGGCGTGGACGGCTGGTTGCGGGCGTGGGAGGTCCACGGAGGGCGAGGGAGGGCAGACACACTAAACATGAGTCGTCGGATTTGGATGAGTAAAGAGAGAAAATAGCTAAGAGATAATCTGGTGCATCCGTTTTGACGGTGTTATATTTTCTGGGTGCATTCATGGGTGTGAATGTAGCATGAATCATGACTATGGAGCATGTATTTGTTACGTGGCTGTAGATTTATTCTAACTAGTGTATTATATGTGTGATGATGATGATGATGACGATAGATGGTAGATAGATTGATACTCGATCCTGACACACACACAAAGGCCCCGTTTGTTTGGAGGAATTTTGGAGGAATCTGGATGACTGAAAGAATTTGTGAGAGAAAAACACTGTTCCGAATGGAAAAAAAACGATCTTAAGTCGGGTTTAAGGGCACGGGGCCAAAGAGAAACATCGTCGCCAATCAAGTATTCAACTTATCCATGACGCGGAAGCGACGGAGATCAGGAAAGACCGTGCCCAAGAAGTCCAACGCCGCCGGCCTAACGGCGCTCGCGCTCTGCTTCACCAGGCAACTACAGCTACAAGCGCCGCCCGCCGCCGTCGTCACGGGGGAGCCGGCGGGCGGCCCTAGCGCGGCTGCCGCCGCCGCGGCCGCCGCCAACCTCCTCTTCTCGCCGGTGGCCGTCTACGTGGCGCTAGCGCTGCTGGCGGCCAGCGCCCGCGGCGGCACGCTCCAGGAGCTCCTCAACGCGCTCGGCGGCGACTCCCGCGACGACCTCGCCGCGTTCGCCCGCCGCGCCGCGGAGCGCGCGGTCGCGGTCGCGTTCGGGCGGTGGACCCGCCGTCGCGTTCGCGTGCGGCGCGTGGCTCGACGCGGCGTGGGCGCTCCTGCCGGCCTTCCGCGCCGCCGCCGCCGCGTCCTACAACGCCGAGGCGCGCGCCGTCGACTTCGGTAACGAGGTGAGATCTTGTAACCTGCATGCATTGCAGACTATACGGATCTAATCGAAATCATCCAAATTCCTTTGACAGTTCTTGTACATTATTAATGGAATGCACTACTGAAACAAAATTTTAATTCTGTCTGTTGGTGAAGCCGGAGAAGGCAGTTGGCGAGATCAACGGCTGTTTGGCGGCGGCGACCAACAATCACATCGACTCCATCCTCGATTCAAGTTCAGTGGACACACTCACAACCCTCGTGCTCTCCAGCAGCATCTACTTCAAGGGCAGATGGGAGGCGCCGTTCGCCAAGGCGCACACGGTGGTGGACAAGTTCCACCGCCTGGACGGCAGCACAGCCGACGTGCCCTTCATGTGCTCAGTGCGGAGCCAGTACATCGCCATCCGCAACGGGTACAAGGTGCTCAAGCTTCCTTACAGATCGCCGGCACCGGCACCAGCACCGGCGCCAGCACCACGACGTAAGGGATCAACACCATCAGAGAGCAAGCCCGGCGACGGCGATGACGACCCCGCCCCGAAATACTCCATGTGCGTCTTCCTGCCGGACGAGCGGGACGGGCTCCCAGGTCTCGTCGAGAAGGTAGCCTCTGGCCCCGGGTTCTGGCACTACCGCCTGCCGACCTGGCAGGTCCCCGTCGGGGACTTCCGGCTGCCCAAGTTCGAGCTGTCCGCCTCCGGTAGCGTGAGGGAGGCCCTGAGTGACGGCATGGGGATCAAGTCCGCTTTCGTTGCCGGCGAAGCTGACCTGGCCGACATGGCGGCCAAGCGCGACGAGGACGCTGACACTGCTGGCACGCCGCTGTACGTTGCGGACGTCTGCCATAAGGCAGTGATCGAGGTGAACGAGGGAGGCACCGTTGCCAATGGTGCCACTGCTAGTTACATGCTCTGTGGAGCAAGTGCGGTGATGGATCAGCCGGTGAAGGTGGATTTCGTTGCTGACCACCCGTTTGTGTTCTTTGTGATCGAGGAGGTGTCTCGTGCTATCGTCTTTGTTGGCCGCGTCCTTGACCCTTCAATTTCAGGGTGATGGCCTGGTAGTAAGTTTCTGATACTTCAAATTGAAGTACACCAGTATGTGGCCTAGTAAACTGTAAGCTAGAGTTCGTTGCCGGTCCATAGAAATTAGAATTTCTTGCTGACCAATATCTCACGCATATACATAGTGACATGAAACGATGGAACAGCTGACAAATATATATGAAATAACAAGAGAAGCGCACCTGCTAAAGTGTCCAAGGTTTCGCTTGTGGTTTTTCTGATTGAAATTCATCCGGTGGTGAGAGCTATCAAAACCTTTTTCTTGCTCTCGCTCTTGGGTTCATATCACCCCGCATATTTTTCTTTTTATTAGTATAATTTTGTTGCGTGATATCGCTTCTGAAATCATCGACAGAGGGGAATCTCTTTTCTTTGCATTCTTGTTACTGAAACCTTGGTAAGCACTTGTTTGGACGTAAATTGGACAAAGGAACACCCAAACATCATGTAAACCATGCCAAGGCCACATGATTTTGACAAAACAAATTTTGATTGGGGATAAACTTAGGATATGTTTGGGACATATTTTTGGAACATAGTAATAAGATAAAATAATATCTTGGATTATAGTATTCCAACCAATAGTATTGTAATCTTATGATCTATCTCTAACCTACTAGTAGGAAAATATAGGTTAACTAGGTAGCGTGCCAGCGCGTTGCTACGGGACAACTAAACCTTTGTACTAAAAACACACGGATCGTACAATAAGATAACAATATTGTAAAACATTAAACTGATATTTAATCCAAAAAGCATAGTTTTTGAAATTAACAGTCACTAAGAGCACGACACCGTAGGCTCACAAACTCTACTATATAGATCTTTTCGTGATACGGCTAAAATAATGTTTTATATCGGCAAGAAGTCTCCGATATTACAAACTAAATGAAGCAATCAAATATGTTAGACAAATATTACTCAATCCACATATTTTGAACCTGTTTGACCAATAAAAATGCACAAAATGACTATTATATTAAACTAAATTCATGTCCACCATTTATTCAAAGTGCTTGTCATGAGCGTGTAAATAATTTCAATATTATTTAGTTCTCTAAATCTATGAGACGCAACACGGTGTCCTTAGCAAATTCTTGAACTCGGCGACGTCTGGCTTCATCAACAAGCATACGATTGCGTAGGCCTATAAACAAATAAAAAACTTTTGGGTCAGTGTTGTAGTCAATAAATTAAATCAATGAATTACCCCAAAAGAACCTCACTTTGAAAATCATGCGCCTGATTACAAATAGAACTGAATACCAATTCGCTGAAATCGTTATTAGTGGTCACTCAGCCTATCATGCACGAGCAAAAAATGTAATAACTGATACTTTATTTAGTCAATACATATGGACATCAGTGATACCATACCTCTTTCTATTCATTTGTACATGGAGACCAGCTAAAATGTGCAACTCTGATGCCGCTCGCCGCCATTTCGATAAGTGACAAGATATGTGTGTATACGTGACAGTTATTATGATGCAGTGGTACCTACGAGTTACAAAATTGATTAGAATTAAACAATAAAAATTTGATAGCATGGAGCAATGATAAAATTTTCATTCTAAGTACCTTTCATTCATCAGCACCACATATCTATACGGTCGTATCCGCACATCATCCCTTCCTCGAATATTAGACACATGCACAACTATACCAATGACATCTACAAACACAAAAGATAGTTATTGATGGAATAGGAGCATGAACAATTAACTATGTATTTTTAAATATAGGCGTATGAGGTATACCTACAAAAAAAGTACTCAGCTTGAGCGTATACATCCTCGAATTCCATAAAAGTACGAGGACACTGACAAATCCATAGCTCTCTCGATGATGCATTAGCCATACTTTGTGGAGATAGAACCACAAAGTAGTCGGCACATAAACGAAAGATGTAGCCCAAAGGACCAACATGAGTAGGCGCGAAGCCAACTCTCATGAAGTCATAACATTCTCCTACACGAAGCAAACGGTCAAACCTCATGGTTTGGTCGCCGTACGCAACCGCTTCCATTTTGGTTCCCTGTAAGAATATTAGATTCAACAAATAGATAACAATGGTCTGTAGAAAAAAAAATTAGACATGGTCCAAAAAGATGAGCTCAAAATGCACCTGCTCATCCTTCAAAATTACACGCAAATATGTATCACCATGGTGATGTCGTACGTTGTCTTTCCAAAAAACCATGGCACTCACATCCCATATGGAAGATATGTGTTCCATTCCCACTTCATGAATTCAACTCATCTACAATCTCGTCCGTGTCAATCAAAATAATAAAACATACGAGTAAACCTATGTTGACAGAAAATGATTGCCTCGATCAATTACAAGATAAATATAACGTAGTTACCTGTAGATGTGTGTATCGGTGATTGCAGCGTACAACCTCTTTCTTTTGAGCGACCGACAGCCAGAACCCATATCGACAACTGAGAAACCAAAATAATGAAAAATATACAGGATGACATTAGTCAGTCTAAACATAATATAATATTATTCTATGAAGATCGGCAAGCAATTAAAGATTTAAAGTTGTCCACATGCTCTATGCCTCTATCCTGTTATCTTGATGACGTCATGTGAGGCCTCAGAAATAACTACAACACCTACATTGTTAATTTATTAGCATACGTGACCGTAAATTTGATTCATTTTCTCAGTTGTGAGCATTAAGCTGTCAGGAAGCATTGGTCTGCATCTTATTCATCACAAATCACACCCAACTGCAAGCTTTGAACTGACAGGTTGCTCCTATGGTGACATACTGCAGGCAACAGGTCAAACACCTCTCTTGTGGGCGTCCTAGCGTTGATGGCGGACACTGACGCCAGGATCAGCTAGCAGTTGAGGTCCAACCATCCAAGCATGTACCCGACAGTGTGGAGGCTCCTCCTGTGTGACCGGCCGAAGCTGGTAGCTTGATCCCTACCACCGCCTACCTTGTGCAAATCCACTGAGTGCTAGCCGCTGGCTACTGCAGGCGGCTGCCGGCCCATGGGCCCTAGCTGCTGCCCACTGGTTTGTACAGGCAACCGCCAGTCCGCCCGTCCCCGGCATCTGGTTCACAACAGAGAAGAGTGCAAAAGAAAAGATCACAGTAGATAGAAGAAGAGATCGTCGTTGAGGTTGACGGCCACAGCAATGCGGTGAAGGCGGCTTGCACGAGATCATGAGATGCACAAGATCGGACTCGGTGCACTACTACAGAATGACTTGTTGTCTCGAGCGGTAACGGTCTTTAGTCCTGGTTACCGCGCCGGGACAACGATCTCAGGACTAAAGGTGCCACTTTTAGTCCCGGGTCATCGAGCCAGGACTAAAGAGGGACCTTTAGTCCCGGTTGATGTTACCAACCGGGACTAAAGGCCCTCCAGCCGAGCAAACGTGGCCGCACCCTTTAGTCCCGGTTGGTAACCCCAACCGGGACTAAAGGTTCATTTTCTTTTTCTTTTTTTTGTTTAATTTGTTTTCAGTTCAGTTATACGTATTTGTTTAATATATAATATGTTTTTATGTACGTATTCTATGCTGCTAATATAAATACACGCACGCATATAATTACATCTAATTCTCATCTCGAGCATTATTATATTCGAATAAAGTATGAACCTATATATATTATAGATATATATATGTATATATACAACACTTTCATAATCTTGTTCTCGAAAATAACGATATCAATAAACATTTAATTTACATCATTTATTCCTTAGGATCAAAGTAGAACTCGCCGTTGGGATTTAGCACTTTTTCTAAAAGATATCCTGCTATTGACTCTTGAACAGATTTCAGATGGTCTTTTTGCATGACCTTTCGTTTCAACCATTCAGTCTTGCATTTGAAATAAAAGGAAAAGTATTAATACATATATATATATATATTCATTTAAAAATAAATAAAAAATTGATATATACATACTCTGAGGACATCTTTAGGAGTTCTTCTTATGTGCGCAGTGATAAATTCACAAACGTAGTATCCACACAAGTTATTACCTGGTTCCTGCCGCAAACACCACTGTACGAGAAGAAGATTATTCTCATCATCTCACATGTAAATTGAAGTACGATATAGTAATTAAACACGTGGGGAAGTGTATATAGTACAACTTACTGGTATTTCAACTACACTAAGTGGTGCCTTGCAATCCTTGCGATGTTGCCGAATAAACTATTTCCAAACCCTGTGCGACCAATAATGTACGATCGTTAATAAATTATGGCAAAGTCTATTCAATAATAGTTGTGCGCGAGAGATCGAAATTACCTCTGGATAATATCTATCATATCTTGGTATAGTACCCGCTCTTTTCTCAACGAGTCAAAGATTACTAACCGACTTGAGTTTAACTCAATGACAATGAGTATCCAGTGAAACCTGCATTGGTTTATACACACACGTACATGCATATAAGTTGTATTGATATTACATAAAATGTGTAGACTACATTATTATTAACACTTACTCAAAGTTGTACGGGAAAAGTATTGTTGTCTTGTCGTGCTGCTTCACGAAGAACATCATGATATTCTCCTGTGCTTCAGATACCCACCGCTCCTTGACAATAATACCGGTTTTGAATACGATATAAGGATCAATGAAGTCAACACTGGTGTCTTGTATTCTTTGGAGCTCTGACATCTGGAATCTGTATGTAAATATAAGTTATATGTGAGGATAATTATATACACGTACGCATGGAAGTGAGTTTATTAAATAAAAGTAAGAATCACTTACAAACAAAAGGAGCTAATGATTGATTTGTCCAGAGCGTCCATGTGGTATAGTTGATGCAATTCTTCGAAACTAATATGTAAGATGTCATCGCCACGGAAGTAATGATGGTCTCTAAATCTGACAAAGATCCACTGCTCACCCCTGCCACACGTCTACATGTACCACTTGTTGAGCAAGTACATTTGCGTACCCAATTCATTCAGAGCCGCAGGGTTGTACAGACTTTTGCCATATTTATAAGTCTTCCAGGTATCAACTTCCAAGTTCTGGATTGGAGCTTTGCCCGTCAATTGATCGAAGGTTAAACCAGTATCTTGAAAAAAAGCATTAAGGGCTTGAACCGACACTTCTCCAGAGTTGTCTGGTCGATAGACTTCTATGTTGGAACCATATTCATTAGCAACAACAAGATTTTGCATTGGTTGCTTCTGTTGTCTGAGCTGTGGGACATCCTTCCCTGATGCTCTTTTCCTTTTCTTATCTACATCATGTGACTTCACGAGGGAGCGGTCATAGTCTGATAGTGGCGAAGGCTTACGAAGTTCAATCATCTTTTTCTTGTGTGCATCGACCTTCTGCCTCAGCACATCTCGTGGTATGTAAAAGTATGGCTTCTCCTTAAGCTTCGCTTGACTCTTGTTTTTGATATCTATAAAAAAATCTTTCACTTTTTTGTCTTCTTCAGCTGCTATTTTCTCATCAGTCTTTTCAGGAAGTATTTCTTGAGAAATAACTCTTTTTCTCGGGGTCTTCTTTGCCGCCGAGACCTTAGACGTCTTTGTAGTGCATCGCTGTCGAGGGGGTGGGGGCGGTGTTGGAGACCGGCGTGGAGGCGATGAGGCCGGTGTTGGTGGAGACCGGCGTGGAGGCGTTGGAGATCGTTGTGGAGGCGGTGGGGCCGGTGTAGGTTGGAGATCGTTGTGGAGGCGATGGGGCCAGTGTAGGAGTTGGTGATCGCCGTGGGGATGAAGTCGTCTCGCCCCCCGTGATGCTGTGATGAGATGGGGAATGAATGATTAGGCTAGGCTGGGGGGAGACCCTGCTACAAAAACAAGTTGTGTGTCAATTATTTTTGAAGCCAATAGAAAATTAATGGAAATTAATATTTTATTCACTTTCATTCATACCTAGGGTGAGGTAGGGGAAGCGGTGGCGCCCCAGGAATGATGATAAAGCGTTTGCGCCATTGAATAAATGTCTTCTCTACTTCTCCTAGTGTTTTCTCCCCATCACCGCCTTCAATGTCAAGAGGAACATTGCTGTAACCTTTGAGCACTCTATCGACCGAGACGCTAGTATATCCAGGTTGAATAACTGACCCATGAATTCTTGGTGTCTTCGTTCGGTCTATTGGAGATACAACCCCGACAGCCACCATGATTGATGCATTATTACCATCTGGAATGTGCAGCTCACATGTTGTTAGAGGCTCGGTAATGTCATCAACAGGGAAGCGCAACCCAGCGTCGTCTTGAATAACTGGCAGCTCCATAGAAGCACAACTGCTTTTCATCTGACCAATGGGGCTAATGGTGACTCCCGGCATTGATTGCGATTGCATTTGACTCATTGCTAGCTGCACTTGCCTCTTGATCTCCTCCTGCATTCTTGCCTCAAGAGATTTTTCTCGTTCACGTGATTCAAGCAATGCTTGTCGTGACTCATCAACAAATTGCTCCAATGCACGGATTCGTCCTGCCTCCTCATCCTTCTTTCTCTGGCGGCTTCTGTAGGTATCCTTGTCTGCTGGGAATGCGTGTAGCCACGGAACCGCCCCATAGCCTCTTGTTCGACCACCATGTTCGGGATTCTCTAGGGCATATGTCAATTCATCCTTCTCTCTGTTGGGCTTGAAAACACCACTATCAGCTTCTTCCCTAGCATGAGCTAGTCTCTGTGTTGCTCTCTCAATTTTTTCGCCGAAAATTAGCTTGCCAGTGTCTGGGTCTAGGCTTTCCCCATGAGCGTAGAACCAATTCTTCGCGCGTTGATGCCAGTTCTTCTCTATTGTTTCGTGTATGATTCCCTTGGCGTAATCTACGCTTCTAGGTTCTCGCCACTTGGGAATAGCACTCCTATAACCACCGATCCCATGCGATGATGGTATTGCTTCCGCCGGGCATTCTCGCCGATTCCTCATCACACGTTCCTCACCGCCTTGAGATGTCTTGTATTCTACGAAAGGCATCCCAATGGGACTCAACTTGACAAACACCTTAGCATTGAAATTCGGCGTAGCATTCTTCAAGATAAACTTTTTATACAATGTCTTCTTCCAACTCTGGAACAATGTTGCCATCTTCTTCATTGTCCAATCCCTCACTAGCTCTTTCAAAGCATCATCTGCTTGTAATGTGAAATGCTGAGTGATATCTCTCCAAGCTAGGTTCTTGTCACGATCAGATACAAAACTGACATTAGGAGCGAATATCTTCTGCTTCCATTCACGAGCACTAACTGGGATCCTATCCCTTACAACGAACCCACATTGATTGGCATATGTCTGAGCATGTGGTCCCAATGGTTTGCCGGTGTCGGTGTCGAATTCTGATATTATGAAACGGCCCTCTAATGGCTTTTTTGGCCCTCGGACTTTCCTACTTTTGCCAGTGGTTGATGTAGATCCAGAGACCGGCTACATGAGTAGAAACACAACGATTAACAACAAATATACGTATGCATGCATCTATAAGAGATGATAGATAATCGAATATACCTCGCCAGTATTTTCTTGCGCGACAATTTGTTGATCTTCAACCACTGGCATATTCAGGATATCCTCATAATCAGCAAAGTACTAACTCATGTCATCTACATCCACATTGGTGCCGCCGTTGATAATATCCACCATTATGTCATCACCCAAGTTATCATTCGGAGCAGCCATTTGTATCTTCAAGATAACACATAGATAGAATTACTATGGTACATAAGTACATGTGATAACACATATAGAATTACTAAATCCAATTAAATATAATAACACATAATATTTCATAAGGATAAACAATAATAAGTTATAGGCTTTGGAATCGAATCAAAAACACTTTCGATCAAAAAACATGGAAATAAGTACATGTATATATATACACATAGAATGATACAATATATTTTCTCTCTCTCTCAACACATAGAAATAAGTGCATATGTCTATATCTCTAAATATGCATGTGATAACACATAGAATGTCTCTCTAGATACAATTTTCTCTCTCTCTCTCAACACATGAAAATAAGTACATGTATATATACATATAGAAATAATTAAGTACATATGTATACATATATAGAATATATAATTACTAAATTCAATTAAATAAATCTAACATGAAATCAGATAAACTAGTAATAGATAATACATTTTAATCTAACATATATCAAAAAGTATAATAAAAAACTATATAAAAAAACTATCTAAATAAAATACTAATTAAATTTTAATACATTTAAATCTAACATATATAAAAAACTATCTAAAAACAACTAAAAACTAACAATAAACTACTAATTAAAATTTAATACATTTTAATCTAACATATAGCCGAGACTTTGTAAAAAAAAATCTAAAAAACATGGCCGATCGAGAGCCGCAGATCAAGAGTTTGACGGAGGTACGATGGGCGCGGAAGCGTCAGCTGACGGAGGGGGGGGGGTCGGGTCAAAAGGCGGCGGAGACGGGATCTGCGCCACGATGTGGGCAGGAGAATGGCACGCGGCAAAGGGGTAGAGATTTTACGGCAAGGCGCAGCAGAGACGAGCTCGACGACGGGCGGATGGCGCGTGATTGGCGCGGCCGAACGAGCAGAAGGCGAGATCGAAGATGAACAGAGAATGACGTTCGATATATATAGGCCGGGACCCTTTAGTCCCGGCTGGTAACACTAGCCAGGACTAAAGAACATTTAGTCCCGGCTGGTAAGACCAACCGGGACTAAAGGTCCAACCCTTTAGTCTCGATTGGTCTTACCAGCCGGAACTAAAGGTATTTTTGGGCGGGCACCGAAATTGCCGCCCACCCTGTAGTCCCGGTTCTTGGCCTGGGCCGGGACTAAAGGCCTCAAATTTTGATAACCCGCCAGCGTAATTGGAAAGGCCTGGGATTTTGATTTTGTTTAATACTAGGTTAATAAATTAATTCCATAGCAACTTCAATACTTGCAATATTTATTTTAAAAAATACTATTGATTAACTAATTATTTATTGTAAATAGGAAAATTTTGTAACCTAAAGTTTTTAATTTCTTTTATGAATATAGAATATAAATGTTACTAATACTAAGTATTTTGTTAATGCAAAAATATATTTGTAACTTAAAATTAATAAAACTAATATTATTCGATAGGAAATTTATTATCACATTATTGTAACGTCAATGTTTCAATTTTTTCTCGGTTTTTGACCAAAATTGACAGGAAATTTTTGTTGAACCTATAAAAATTAAGAAAATGTAGTATTTTTTGTTCTACAACTTTTTCAAATGAAAAAATGGCCTATATAAGGATTGTATATATTGATGAGCTTAACAAACTTGGTATTCAAAATTTTTCAATTTGAGACAATCTAGGGTTCCAAAAACTAGTTTGTAGGCGTCGAAATTTAAAAATCACAAATTTTAACCGTCCAAACTTTCTCAAATGGAAAGTTCACCAAAACAACAATTATAGATCTTTTTGATTTTAACAAACTTGGTATTCAAAATTTTTCAATTAGAAGTAATTTAGAGTTCATAATACTAGAGTCAAAGTATTGTTTTTTCATTTGACCAAATTTGACTTGGTCAAACTTGCTCAAATGAGACACTAAATGACCTCAGATGAAAAAACTCTGAATACCAAGTTTGATCATCTCAGCAAGATCTACAATTGTTACATAGCTCATTTCCCATTTGCAAAATTTTTATCAAACACTAGTCACAACTTCTTGAATCTCATATAGACTTTCTAAAACTATGTCACACACTTGTGAAATTTGAACTATATTTTGTTCAAGCTTTCTCAAATGAAAAAATGTCCTATATAAGGATTGTAGATATTGATGAGCTTAACAAACTTGGTATTCAAAACTTTTCAATTTGAGACAATCTAGGGTCCCGAAAACTAGTTTGTAGGCGTCAAAATTTAAAAATCACAAATTTGAACCGTCCAAACTTTCTCAAATGGAAAGTTGACCAAAACAACAATTATAGATCTTTTTGAGTTTAACAAACTTGGTATTTAAAACTTTTCAATTAGCAGTAATTTAGAGTTCATAATAATAGAGTCAAAGTGTTGTTTTTTTATTTGACCAAATTTGACTTGGTCAAACTTCCTCAAATGAGACACTAAATGACCTCAGATGAAAAAACTCTGAATACCAAGTTTGATCATCTCAGCAAGATCTACAGTTGTTACATAGCTCATTTTCCCATTTGAGAATTTTTTATCAAACACTAGTCACAACTTCTTGAATCTCATAGACTTTCTAAAACTATGTCACACACTTGTGAAATTTGAACTATATTTTGTTCAAGCTTTCTCAAATAAAAAAATGGCCTATATAAGGATTGTAGATATTGATGAGCTTAATAAACTTGGTATTCAAAACTTTTCAATTTGAGACAATCTAGGGTCCCGAAAACTAGTTTTTATTCGTCGAAATTTAAAAATCACAAATTTGAACCGTCCAAACTTTCTCAAATGGAAAGTTGACCAAAACAACAATTGTAGATCTTTTTGAGTTTAACAAACTTGGTATTCAAAACTTTTCAATTTGAAGTAATTTAGAGTTTATAATACTAGAGTCAAAGTGTTGTTTTTTCATTTGACCAAATTTGACTTGGTCAAACTTGCTCAAATGAGACACTAAATGACCTCAGATGAAAAAACTCTGAATACCAAGTTTGATCATCTCAGCAAGATCTACAATTTTTACATAGCTCATTTTCCTATTTGAGAAATTTTTATCAAACACTAGTCACAACTTCTTGAATCTCATATAGACTTTCTAAAACTATGTCACACTTGTGAAATTTGAACTACATTTTGTTCAAGCTTTCTCAAATGAAAAAATGGCCTATATAAGGATTGTATATATTGATGACCTTAACAAACTTGGTATTCAAAACTTTTCAATTTGAGACAATCTAGGGTCCCGAAAACTAGTTTGTATTCGTCGAAATTTAAAAATCACAAATTTGAACCGTCCAAACTTTCTCAAATGGAAAGTTGACCAAAACAACAATTGTAGATCTTTTTGAGTTTAACAAACTTGGTATTCAAAACTTTTCAATTTGAAGTAATTTAGAGTTTATAATACTAGAGTCAAAGTGTTTTTTTTCATTTGACCAAATTTGACTTGGTCAAACTTGCTCAAATGAGACACTAAATGACCTCAGATGAAAAAACTCTGAATACCAAGTTTGATCATCTCAGCAAGATCTACAATTTTTACATAGCTCATTTTCCCATTTGAGAAATTTTTATCAAACACTAGTCACAACTTCTTGAATCTCATATAGACTTTCTAAAACTATGTCACACTTGTGAAATTTGAACTACATTTTGTTCAAGCTTTCTCAAATGAAAAAATGGTCTATATAAGGATTGTAGATATTGATGAGCTGAACAAACTTGGTATTCAAAACTTTTCAATTTGAGACAATCTAGGGTCCCGAAAACTAGTTTGTAGGCGTCAAAATTTAAAAATCATAAATTTGAACCGCCCAAACTTTCTCAAATGGAAAGTTGACCAAAACAACAATTGTAGATCTTTTTGAGTTTAATAAACTTGGTATTCAAAACTTTTCAAGTTGAAGTCATTTAGAGTTCATAATACTAGAGTCAAAGTGTTGTTTTTTTATTTGACCAAATTTGACTTGGTCAAACTTGCTCAAATGAGACACTAAATGACCTCAGATGAAAAAACTCTGAATACCAAGTTTGATCATCTCAGCAAGATCTACAATTGTGAAGTCATAACATATTACATAATATCCGTCTCTAAAACATAATATATTAAACATGCATCGTTGTATCATGCGGGCACAACATTGAATTTCTTCTTGACGTGTGACCCTTGGTTATGATCTTGTCGTAACCATGGAGTGTCTTCATCATTTAACATGATGCTTGGATCTTTCTTCACTATGAAGGGTGGAATTCGGACATTTCTTTCGTAATCTTCTGACATGTCTGACTTGTCTTCAATTCCCATTATATTTATTTTCCCAGAAAGAATTATGTGGCGCTTTGGCTCATCCCTCATTGAGTTGATGTCTTCGTTTTTTCCTCTCTTTGATTTTGTAGACATGTCTTTCACATAGAACACCTGACTCACATCGGCAGCAAGGATGAATGGTTCCTCTTTGTACCCAATATTGTTGAGGTCCACTGTTGTCATTCCATACTCTTTGTCGACTGTTACCCCTCCTTCGGTCAGCTTCACCCATTGGCACCGGAACAAAGGGACTTTAAAATTAGGTGCGTAGTCTAGTTCCCATATCTCTTCTATGCGACCATAATATGTTTGTATATTCCCATTTGGATCTGTGCCATCTATGCGAACACCACTATTTTGATTGGTGCTCCTTTTATCTTGGGCAACTGTGTAAAATGTATTCCCATTTATCTCGTACCCTTGGTATGTGAGGATATGCCACGATGGCTGCCTAGCCAACAAATACAGTTGCTCATCAATATTGTCATCACCTTGACATTCTTTTCGCAACCAACCACTAAAACTTTCCATGTGCTGACGCCTAATCCAAGCTTCAGTCTTCCCTGGAAACTTGGATCGTAAGAACTCCTTATGTATCTCGATGTACGGATGCACCAATGACGAGTTCTGAAGAACTGTGTAGTGTGCTTTATTGAAATAATCGTCTTCCATGCCGATATATGTTTTCTTCCCTAAAGTTCCTTTACCACTGAGTCTCCCCTCGTGTCGTGATTCGGGAACGCCAATCGGGCAAGGTCAGAATAAAGTCAACACGAGAACTCAATGACCTCCTTTGTTCCATAGCCCAGGCAATGCTTCCTTCAGAGCTTAGAACGGACTTTCACATATTTCTTCAAGACTCCCATAAACCTCTCGAAGGGGAACATGTTATGTAAGAACACAGGTCCAAGAATACTAATCTCCTTCACCAAATGAACTAGGATGTGTGTCATGATATTAAAGAAGGATGGAGGGAACACCAACTCAAAGCTGACAAGACATTGAACCACATCATTCTGTAGAGTAGCTAGTTCCACTGGATTGATTGCCTTTTGAGAAATTGCATTGAGGAATGCACATAGCTTCACGGTGGCTAGACGTACATGTGGAGGTAGAATTCCTCTTAAAGCAACTGGAAGCAATTGCGTCATAAGCACGTGGCAGTCGTGGGACTTTAAGTTTAGGAATTTCTTATCTGGCACATTTATTATACCCTTTATATTGGAGGAGAATCCCGATGGGACCTTGATGTCTTTGCTAGACATTCGAACATCTGTCCCTCTCTTCTTTGCTAAGCATGTAGCTAGCAGGACTTAAGTAATGACGTCCATCATCTGTCTTCTCTGGATGAAGGTTGTCTCATTCTTTCATGCCCTGCAAGTCCTAGCGTGCTTCAAGTGAATCCTTTGGCTTCCCGTACACACCCATGAATCCTAACAGGTTCACACAAAGATTCTTTGTCAGGTGCATCACGTCGATTGCGTTGCGGACCTCTAGGACTTGCCAATAGGGTAGCTCCCAAAAGATGGACTTCTTCTTCCACATGGGTGCGTGTCCCTTAGCATCTTTGGGAACAGATTCACTGCCTTGTCCCTTTCCAAATACTACTTTCACATCCTTGACCATTGCGAGTACATCTTCCCCGGTTCGGTTATGAGGCTTCTTCCGGTGGTCTGGCTTACCTTTAAAATGCTTCCCTTTCTTTCTTACTTGGTGATTCAAAGGAAGGAATCGACGATGGCCAAGGTACACGACCTTTCGACATCTTTTCAAATATATACTATCAAGGTCATCAAAACAATGTGTGCATGCATTATATCCTTTGTTTGTCTGACCTGAAAGATTACTTAAAGCATGCCAATCATTGATTGTTACGAACAACATTGCTCGTAGGTCAAAGTGTTCTTGTTTGTACTCATCCCAGACATGTACACCTGGTTTGTTCCATAAAACTAGAAGTTCTTCAACTAATGGCTTCAGATAGACATCAATATCGTTGCCAGGTTGCCTCGGACCTTGGATGAGGATCGGCATCATAATGAACTTCCGCTTCATGCATAACCATGGAGGAAGGTTGTAGATACATAGAGTAACTGGCCAAGTGCTATGACTAGTGCTCTGCTCTCCAAAAGAATTCATACCATTTGCAAACTCTGGAAATTCCCTGTCTATCGCTCTCCACTGGGACCCATCAGCTGGATGTCTCAGCATATTGTCTATCTTACGGTCTTCTTTACACCACCGCAACAACTTTACATGGTCTTTATTTTTGAACAAACGTTTTAAGCGTGGTATTATAGGAGCATACCACATAACCTTGGCAGAGATTTTCTTTCTAGGACGTTGTTCACCCTCGACGTCACCAGGATCATCGCGCCTGATCTTATACCGCGATGCTTTACATACCGGGCATTCATCCAAATTCTCGTATTCATTGCCATGGTAGAGGATGCAGTCATTAGGACATGCATGTATCTTCTGGATTTTTAGTCTCAAAGGGCAGACAACCTTTTTTGCTTCGTACATACTGGTGGGCAATTCATTTGGCTTCGGAAGCATCTTCTTTATGAGGTTCAATAAATTCCCAAATGCCTTGTCGGATACACCATTCTTTGCCTTCCACTGTAGCAATTTCAGTGTTGTACCCAGCTTTTTTTGCCCCTCTTCAGCCGTCGGGTATAGCAACTTCCTATGATCCTCAAGCATGCGCTCGAACTTAACTTTCTCTTTTTCACTTTCCCATTTTTGTTGTGCATCACGAATGGCATCGCCAAGAGCATCGCCGAGATCATCTTCTACCGCTACCACTTCTTCATCTCCCCCCATTGTAGTATCATCAAAGGCACCATACTGAGCAATAATGTCATCAATGTCTAAATCTTCTCCTTCACCTTCTTCCATCATGACCCCGCTTTCTCCATGCTTAGTCCAACATATATAGTTTGACATGAAACCTGACTTAAGCAAATGTGAATGAAGACTCATTGAGCTTGAATATTCCTTTAAATTCTTACATAGGGCACATGGACAGCACATGAAACCATCCCGCTTATTTGCCTCGGCCACACCTAAGAAATAGTGCAAGCCCTCAATAAAGTCTTGGGAGCGGCGATCGGCATTATACATCCAATGGCGTGACATAATCAGTATTACCGACAAATTATGAAAAACCTTAAACATAATTAAGTATTTTATTACACAACATAAATGACACACACACGGTTGATTAATTAACTAAGCCCAGCTACAACGTAAGCAATCCCAACTATCACTAAACAAACTAAAACTACAATGCACTTCAAGAACATAATTATTTCGTGATCGTGCGCAACTAAAAAGACAAATCATTCTTCCGTTGAATATCAATAAACTTCTCCTTGCTGGCTCACTGCCTCATCAGCAGCAGCCGCTACCTCAAGCGCACCCAAATTCATGACGTATGTAGCATAATCTTCCTCCTAGTACCAACCATCGCATCCATTGCCCTCCCAATGAAATTAAAGCCAAAAATATTTAGTCAAAATATTCAAGAAAAGCAGGTCAATTAGCCATAATTATAAAATGCGTAAGAAACTCACATCGCGATCCGGGCACTTGTAGAAAATACGACCCTTGTTGGGTCCCTGTCTCTTGACTCGGTACTCCATCACAATCTTCTGCTTACACTTGCTGCAGATAATGAGAGGGAGTTCTAGCCTCAGTCGTTTCGCAACCGAACGAGAGGCCGAGGATCCGGTACCAGTTATCATCTACTTTCTATACTTATTTTTGCAAACTAGTGTAAATTTCATATTTTCTAAAATGATATATTTAAACAAAACTAGTACGGATTTCACATGTTTCAATAAATAACCATCCGTACTAGTTGACCAAGGAAGTTATAATCCTCTTATGTGATCATCTCGGTGAGCATTTCTCCACCAGACGGCACCGTACTTGGCCAAGGAAGAGCTCCGATTCTACGAGAAAGGGAACACGGTCTTCCACGACCGTTGCCGTTCTCTCTCGTAGAATTAAAGCTCCTCCTTGACGTCCGTTACCGCTCGGCAGAGAACATGTTGGCCGAGCTGAACACGGTCCGCAAGTTCAACTAGTACGGATTTTCTATAATTTTCTAATTATTTACTAAGTTTTTCATTTCATGGAAAATTTAATTCTAAAAAAAAGGCATGATTTCTAAGTAGTTCATTTCATGGAAAAAATAATTCTAAGTGACCTGCTCGATATCGGCGAGCTCACGGACGTTTAGGTTGCCGAGGATAGTAACATTTGTAGATGACATTTATAGGTCTGAAGTTATCAAATATCCATCAAATTATAGCTCAAAAACATGTTTCAATAAATAACCATCCGTACTAGTTGACCTTGCTTACGTGATCAACTCGGCGAGCATTTCTCCACCGGAAGAGCTCCGATTCTACGAGAAAGGGAACACGGTCTTCCACGACCGTTGCCGCTCTCCCTCGTAGAATCAAAACTCCTCCTTGACGTCCGTTACCGCTCGGCAGAGAACATGCTCGCCGACCTGAACACGGTCCGCAAGTTCAACTAGTACGGATTTTCTACAATTTTCTAACTATTTTCTAAGCTTTTCATTTCATGGAAAATTTATTTCTAAATAAAAGCCATGATTTCTAAGTATTTCATTTCATGGAAAAAAATAATTCTAAGTGACCTGCTCGATATCGGCGAGCTCGTGGGCGTTTAGGTTGCCGAGGATAGTAACATTTGTAGATGACATTTGTAGGTCTGAAGTTATCAAATATCCATCAAATTATAGCTCAAAAACATGTTTCAATAAATAACCATCCGTACTAGTTGACCTTGCTTACGTGATAATCTCGGCGAGCATTTCTCCACCGGACGGCACCGTACTTGGCCAAGGAAGAGCTCCGATTCTACGAGAAGGGAACACGGTCTTCCACGACCGTTGCCGCTCTCCCTCGTAGAATCAAAGTTCATCCTTGACGTCCGTTACCGCTCGGCAGAGAACATGCTTGCCGAGCTGAACACGGTCCGCAAGTTCAACTAGTACGGATTTTCTACAATTTTCTAAGTTTTTCATTTCATGGAAAAATTAATTCTAAGATCACGTAAGCCACCGGGGACGAGGATAGCGCGTGCTCCAGCGAGGACGAGCGAGGCGTGATTTTGATGAACTAATTTAACTTTTGTTTATCCAAACATATATGCAAATCATCATGTCATTTTGAGCTAAACATGACATATAAAATCATAATAAAGTCCAACATATAAAGTTACACATGCATCTACATCGCAAAATGAGATAAGCTACTGATAAAACATAAGAGGATTACATTTGTTACCTCCAAAATCGAAGAGCAACACCAATGGAGGGGGAGAGAGCAAGAACAACAGCAAGCTGAAGAACAGAGGCAGTGAGTTTGAATGGAATGGCTCGGGCTCGGGGAGGAAGAAATGAGCTGAATTATAGGTCGGGATAATTAGTCCCGGTTAGGGGTCCAAACCAGGACTAAAGATTAATCTTTATTCCCGGGGCATCACCTAAACCGGGACTAAACCAACCGGGACTAAAGATCCCTGCCCCGCGGACGACCGTTGGGCAGGGACCTTTAGTCCCGGTTGGTATTACCAACCGGGACTCAAGGGTCCTTTAGTTCCGGAGACAAAAAAAAATGCCGAGGCTAATGATAAATTAGGACATCGTTTTAAAATCTGTTATCTAGCAGTGGTGGCTCAGGAAAGATGGAAAAGGGGCGTTGATTGAGGGACGTGTGCCCTGATCGATGCCTTTTGGTGGCGGCGGGGTGCGGTGGTACGTCCGCGAGGAAGGAAGGAAGGGATTTTTTTTTCTTTCCTTGTGTTCTACGGAGTACACCAGAATTAGTTGCAGGTGGCGTGGGGTGCGCAACGATCTGTGGGCGAGGGACACGCTGATCGCGGAAGGCGTCAGCGAATGATTATTGTTTCTGTTTTTGCCAGGCACGTTGTGTCGGCGTCGGTTTATTAGGAATGAACGGGGTGTGCGGGGAATTGCCGTGATAGGCGTGGATCGCAGGCCACGCGATGATTTGCCGGAAGGCTCATGTATCGCAGGCACGCGGAGATTAACCGGGTGGACGAAAACTTTGGCTGCTTTTTAGTTGTTTGCTGAAACTTTTACTCAATGGTAAAAGAAAGTTAAGCAAAGGAAATGTTGCTACGGTAGACTTGCAGAACCAGATCATGGAGCGATCGAGCCAATGCTAATCATCATTCAATTCAACAGTAATAACAGAAATACTCAGCCATTTGAATCTAAAAGGATCATGACAGCTCAGTGGAAAGATGGAACACAGGCAATAAAATCAAATCAAAGTAACCAGAAGCACGAAATCATGGCAAATGGCTGCGGTAACGATTCGATTCCAGGCATAGATAGTCAAAGAACTTGAAGCAGAAACACAGAGGGTTCATGACGAATTACTGGACCAACCATTCCCAAACCACTACCACGACAACACGCATCACATAAAAGAGGCATGATTTCAGATCACACAAGCACTGGAGGCAATAACAAATAAAGAAACGCACCAGGACAGGATGTGATTCACTAACAGGGTGGATGTTTGTAGAAGGCAGAAGATGTTGGAAGCTCCTCGTGGCAGTCCGCAGTCCTCCTCGAGGGCACAGCAAGACGGCGAAGGCGATGGCGGCAGGCGACGACGATGGCAACGCGCTATGGCGAAGCACAACCGGTGCGTGAGGGAGGGCGCGAGGGCGGAGGCCGGTGCGAGCGAGGGCGAGCTCAGCTGGCGAGGGTGGGCGCTATGGCGAGGCCATAGGATTTATAACAGAGGATTGATAGCAGTCTCTCTCTTTCATTTTGTCTTAATTCTCTTTCCTTCTGTGTTAATTCTCTTTCCTTGGAGCAAGGCGTAAGGGAGCCGGGAGAGGCTCGTTGCCATGTATGCTGGTGCATGCAAACATGCAATGTGTATATGGATAGCACAATAATTTTCTACTTCCTATTTTGCCGTGATTTCTTATCACATGACAGCTAATATTCAATCAAATGGGAGATGTAATCGAGCACTATTAGGAAAGTAGATCAATGCACATCAAGAGAATGGCACGATCAATCTCATGTGCACTGTGCATGATACATAGTTGTAGGAGAAATGTTTTTTTTCAAAAAATTTATCTGCACTGTGCAGGTCAGGACTGCCTTAATTTTACTATAGCATTTTTTTTTCCGACAAACACTAAAGCTCATTTTTCCTCTGAAATACTCAGTCATCCCATCTAAAGTGCTTCATTAAAAAATTATATTGTCATGCCTAATAAATTTATAGTATTAGAACTGACAACATTCTAAATATTTCCTAAGAGATTATTGTTTAACAGATACTATAACACCTATAAAGCAGATTAGCAAGAAGATCACACTTTTTAATACCAAAATACCAGAGGACCGCCATCTGCTTGACAATGCCATCTGGTGGTCTTCTTTAATTTTTGATGGACAAAGAAGCCGATGGCTATGGAAACTTGTGATTTGCCCATGCTAACAGCAAATTATGAATTACAGAGCAAACAAGGAACTTTGAAACTTTCAGGATAAAAGATAGAGTGCAAAAATAAATTTCACCTTCCTCACCCTCCTCCAGTTCTTCCTCTTTGTTGTCTCCTTCCAAAAAAATTGAATAGTAGAACCAAAGCAATTGGGGAAGTGAAATCCTCAAATTTTTGTTCCTCTTGCTGCACCTTCTCCTCCTTTGGCTCATCACATTTCACATCCGAGATAGCAGCTACATGATAACAAAATCAGCATAAAAAAGCTGTCCACCAACAATCAGACAGTAGAAGCAAGTCGATCTGGGAAATGAAATCCTCTCACCTTTCGGTTCGTCTTGCTACACCTTCTCCTTTGATGCGGCCGCCACCACCTCGGCTTTCTGTTCCAAAGCTATCGTCATCTTCAATGTCTTTTCCTCGGATTCATCTTCGGCAGGTCAGTGAAGCAAGAAAGCAATAGTTGACAGGACGAAAACTGAACCTTGCCACTTACTTGCTACCTGTTGGTCATATGCTTTCTGCTAGGGTCCTTCTGTTATTGATTGACGTCCACTGAGATAAGCTGCTAATGAATTTATGAACAGACTATTGCATACGATTGAAAAGCGCAATGGACCCAAACAATTTGTTGCAGAAAAACTAAACTTAAACCATTGAAGAAAGGCGATGAATCAAAACTTTCAGTCAGCCTAACAGGTTGAAGGAGGAGACTGCATTACTGAACTGAACCTGAAACGCTAGAAAAATACAGCTGCTGTTGTTGATTCTGAAATAGAAATGGAATAGTAGCAGATTTCAAATCGAACTGCTCCCAAAACACCAAAAAGGATTAAACAAGCAGAAAGAACAGAAAAGAGTGCTGCTTGTCTTTGCTGTTACTGAAAAATGTTGTTTCAGAAACAACACAGTGAACTACCTGATAATAGAACAGCTCAAACGTTTCTCATAGGACATGCCAGCCTCGTAATGTGAAAACCAGTGGCATTGTAGTGCGAAAGAAATGGTTGCAGCTAAGAGACAAAACACAATGGGAATTAATAGCTTTTCTCCACCTTGTAATCATCTAGGCGAAGGCGACTTCGAGATGAGAGGTATTTAATAAGCATAACAGCATGCAGGATTTAGACTGAGATTAAGAGGTACTCACATCACTTGCCAAAACAAATAAAAGAGCTCCTGCAGCAATAGCGCAGGGAGGATCATCAATGTCCAGAACCAAAATAGCATCGATAATTTGTTGTACCAATCTACAGGATATAAGAAAAGGAAGGCATTTGTATAAGTAATAAAATGGAAGAAGGTGCCAAATCTAATACTGTGTTTGTTAAATGCTAACATCTTTAGAACTGGACAAGTTCTCAAATTCAATAATAATTTAACTATTCTGATGGACTTAGAGAAATGAATTGCCATTAGAGCTTGCTCCAAGAATTCAAGCCCAGTTGAGACAGAACAGATATCCCACACCTTCATCTTATTCTAACCAAGGTATTTTGTCTTTTAACTTAAAGTGAAGTACAACATCAGTGTTGGCATAATTGTCAATGTAAGAGTAAACCAACGACACATTTCAGCTCAAGCAGATCCCACGCCGGGGCATAACTGTCAGAAAAAGAGGCGCCTTTGATGAACTCACTCTTGGGACCGGAGCACACGGTGGCGCTCGGTGGAGGCACAGATCCCGAGCAGCGCAAGCAGGCTGGCCCGCCGCATCCGCTAACAACAATATGATGGATAACCCAACAGAAAGAACCGACATCAGAAAAGATGACCCGTTAGCACAGCCAAAGGACAAAGATAGCAGATAAAAAATGCGAGCACGCGGCGGCGCTCGGCGGAGGCGCAGATCCCAAGCAGCATGAGCAGGCTGGCCCACCTCATCCGCTAACAACAATATGATGGATAACCCAACACAAAGAACCGACATCAGAAAAGATGACCCGTTAGCACAGCCAAAGGACAAAGATAACAGATAAAAATGCAAGCAAAGTGATGCTTTGATGGGATCTATACAAATATGGTACCCAAAGTACAGTTCATTAACCACCGGGGTCACCATCACCCTGTTCAGTGGCACCGCCTCTTTTCAACAGAGTGCAGGGCAACCAGCGGAGTGCACCACCGCGGCCACCGCCACCCCTATGACGGTGCACCGCCCTATTTTTCCAGAGAGGAGGGAAAACGGGTAGCTCTGGGGTGGCACCGCCACCCCCTATCCGATGCCACCGCTGCTTGTTCGGTGCCCCAACCAGCCATTGGATGACCGTTGGCACCGCCACCCCATGTCCGGTGACCGCACCGCCATGTCCGGTACCTCCGCAGAAGCTGACTCAAAGGGGTAACGGCTCTATTTGCTTGTGGGCTTATAAATAGAGGTGGTGGCCGGCCTTGGCCACTCTCTTGGCACTTCTAACAGCTGCATACACCCTTTGAGAGCTGAGCACACCACTCCACTCACTTGCACATTTGATTTCATCATCTTGAGTGAGATTGGAGAGCCTCTAGTGCATTACTTAGTGTTCTACATCTTGTGGCACTAGTTGGGCGATTTGGGCTGGTGGAGATCTTGTTACTCTTGGTGTTTGCCGACACCTAGATGGATCAGTGATTGGTGGATCGTCGAGCGGAGGAAGGTGATTTTCTCTGGCTCCGATCATTGTGATTGTGAGGGGTTCTTGTGCCTTCCTCGACGGAGTGCCAAAGGCAACTCTAGTGGATTGCACGTGGCTTGTGGATCTCATCTTGTGTTGGTTGTGCGGCACCCGGTTGTCGGTTAGGCGTGTGATGCCTATTAGCGCGTGAACCTCCAAGTGAGTGAATCGCCACAACGGGGACTAGCTTGCCGGCAAGCAAGTGAACCTAGGAGGAAAAATTAATTATGTCATCATTGTCTCCTTGGTATTCTTTAGTATTCATTGATTGATCACTTGCCACGACAGTATATCACTTCTACCACTCTCTTGCATTACTTTGTGTATTTACCTTGTGTAGTGCTTGTAGTAGTTGTAGCTAGTGTTGATGTTTAGTTGTAGTTCTCTAGCTAGCTTGATCACCTAGGTGTAAATTAGTGACATAGCCCTTGTGTGACACACTAGAGATCATAGAGATTAGAATTGGGTAGGTGGCTTACAACACAAGTGTAGTGATAGTGCAAAATTCGCTTCGCCATCTTATTTACTAATCACTTGTCTTAGTGTTGTTGTAGAAATTTTTAATAGGTTATTTGCCCCCCTCTAGCCATTAGGACCTTTCAAGTGGTATCAGAGCCGTGGTTACTGTAATTTGAGGCTTAACAACCTTCAGTGTCAAAATGGCTCAAATCAACAACACCAAGAAGCCACCCCAATTTGATGGCATAAATTATTCTTATTGGAAGTCAAAGATGACCACATATATCAAGTCAATCAATAGAAAGGTGTGGAAGTTGGTAGATACCAAGATTGAGATTGCCAATCTGGAGAATCCCACCGCGGCCAAAGAAGTGCTTCTCCAAAACAATGACATTGCTCTAAGTGCCATTCATGATGCTATTGATGAGAGAACATTTGAGCAAATCAAGAACATTGAGATGGCTCATGAGGCTTGGAAGAAGTTGGAGGAATCATTTGAGGGAACACAAGCGGTGAAGGGTGCCAAGGCATACATTCTCAAGGAGAAATTTATAAGCTTCAAGATGAAGGATGATGAGAGTGTGCCGGAGATGTTTTATAGGCTATAAGTGCTAGTCAATGATCTCAAAGCAGTTAGTGAAGAAGTGAAGGACAAGGACTTCTCTCATAAGTTCTTAAGATGCTTACCATCAAGATTTGGTATGTTGGTCACTTTGCTAGTGAGGAGTGGTTTGGACACAATGACACCAAACCAAGTGTTAGAAGATGTGATGACCGATGATACATATAGAGATGATGATGAGAAGGAAGAAAAGAATGAGAAGAAAGATGAGAAGAAGAATGAGAAGAAAGATGAGAAGAAGAATGAGAAGAAAAAGAGTGTGGCATTCAAAGCCACATCATCATCAAAGGGCAAAGACAAGCAAGATACATCAAGTGAAGATAATGATTCGAGCTTTGATGATATGGATGATGAGAAGATGGCTCTCTTTGTGAAGAGGGTTGGTAAATTCATGGTGAAGATGGGCTATCGTGCAAGAAGAAAGAAGTCATCATCCAAGAGCAAGGATGAAGCAAGAAGGTGCTTCAAGTGTGGTAGCAAGGATCATCTTGTTGCTCAATGCCCCTACAATAGTGAGAATGATGATGATGATAAGAAGGGCAAGAAGAAGGAGAAGAAGGACAAGATGACCATCAAGAAGAAGAAGAAGGGTGGTTCATATGTGGTCACTTGGAATAGTGATGCTTCCTCAAGTGACGATGATGATAGTGATGATGACAAGACCACCAAGAAGAAGGCTCTAGCAAGCATTGCCATTAATGAGAAGCCTTCTCTCTTCGACACTCCATCGACTTGCTTCATGGCTAAGGCCAGGCACAAACTTGTGATGATGGATGTGGTGAGAAACATGATAATAAAAGTCAAAGTGATGATGATGATGAACCCACTAAAGATGAACTAATTGACATGTTAAAAGATGCTAAAGAATATTTTGACATTAAGAGAAGGGAATGCAAAGACTTGCGTAAGAAACTAAAAGCCCTTAAGCAGGTCTTCGATGAGCTCAATGCATCTCATAAGAGGCTAGAGGAAGCCCATGAGAAGCTTGGCAAGACTCACAAGAAGCTTGAAAAAGCTCATTCCTCTCTACTTGATGAGCAAAATGAGAAGGAACATATTGTAACATGTGACATAATTGATGAATCTTTCTATAAGCCTATTGTTGTTGCTCCTGCTAACCCTTCATGTAGCTCATCATCCACTTCCAGCTCACCTATGAATGATGTTTCGCTAGTGATGCCTCACTTATGGTTGAGAATGAGACCTTGAAGAAGGAGGTCAATGAACTCATCACTCGCGCCTTAGGTAAAGCCTATGGTGGTGACAGCCATTTGCTTATGTGCTTGGGTAACCAAAGAGCTTCTCTCTACAAAGAGGGATTGGGCTACACCCCCAAGAAAGGCAAGGCGGTCTTTGCTCCTCACAAGACTAATTTTGTGAAGAACAATGGTCGGTTTTGCACTAGTTGCAAGCAAGTTGGTCACATAGAGCAAAGATGCATGGACAAGAAATCACAAGCTAATGTATCCTCAATTAAGCTTGATTCTTTCTATGTGCTTACTAAGGGTACCAATGGTGTTCATGCTAAGTTCATTGGTGCACCATAGATGGGCTCAAAGAAGAAAGCTATTTGAGTACCAAAGAGCTTAGTAACTAACCTTCAAGGACCCAAGCAAGTTTGGGTACCTAAAAATAATTGATCTTCTTTTGTAGGTCAATTACAAAGTCGGAGGAAGGCATTGGGTGCTTGATAGTGGGTGCACTCAATACATGATCGGTAATGCAAGAATATTCAACTCAATCAACACCAATGATAGCAATGGTTATGATAGTATCACATTTGATGACGATGGCAAATGCAAGGTCAAATGGCTTGGTAAGATTGCAATATCCAATGACATGAGCATTTCCAATGTGTTGCTAGTAGAGAGCTTGAACTTCAATTTGCTATCTATGGCTCAATTGTGTGATCTTGGATTCAAATGCATATTTGGGGTAGATGATGTAGAGATCATAAGTGTAGATGGCTCTAACTTGATCTTCAAAGGTTTTAGATATGAGAACCTATACTTGGTTGATTTCAATGCTAGTAAAGCTTAATTGTCAAAATGCTTGTTCACTCAGTCTAGTATGGGTTGGTTATGTCATAGATGGCTTGGTCATGTTGGAATGAAATAATTGAATAGATTGGTTAAGCATGACTTGGTTAGAGGCTTGAAAGATGTTGTGTTTGAGAAGGATAAACTTTGTAGCTCTTGTCAAGCCGGCAAATAAGTTGGAAACACCCATCCTAAGAGGAGCATAATGAGTACTAGCAAGGCATTTGAGTTGTTGCACATGGACTTGTTTGGGCCAACACAATACACTAGCATCGGTGGAAACAAATATGGCTTTGTGATAGTGGATGACTATACTAGATACACTTGGGCATTATTTTTAGTGGACAAGACTGCTATGTTTGCAACATTCAAATCATTTGTCAAGGGCATTCACAATAAGTTTGAAACAACCATCAAGAGAGTTATAAGTGACAATGGTAGTGAGTTCAAGAATACTAGAATTGATGACTTATGTGATGAATTTGGAATTAGACATCAATTCTCGGCTAAGTACACTCCACAATCAAATGGCCTTGTTGAGAGGAAGTATAGAACACTTATTGATATGGCAAGGTCTATGTTTAGTGAGTACAATGTGAGTCAATCCTTTTGGGCCGAAGCTATCAACACGGCTTGCTATTGTAGCAACCGCTTATATTGTCACCCATTGGAAGAGAAGACATCTTATGTGCTCTTGAATGGTAGAAAGTCCAACATTGCATATTTTTGGGTCTTTGGTTGCAAATGCTATATCTTGAAGAAAGGCACTAGATTGGGCAAGTTTGACAAGAAGTGTGATGAAGGATTCTTGCTTGGATACTCAACCACTAGCAAAGCATATAGAGTTTGGAACTTGGCAAGTGGTACTCTTAAAGAAGTACATGATGTTTAATTTGATGAAATCAAGGGTTCACAAGATGAGAATGAGAACTTGGAAGATGTTAGAGGCATTCAACTTTCAAATGCTATGAAGAACATGGATGTTGGTGAATTGAGACCTAGGTAAGTGATTGATGAAGAAGATGATCAAGTGCAAGTGCTCTCTAACTCAAATGTGCAAGTTGACACTAATCAAGCAAGTTCAAGTGGCTCTCATGACAATGTGCAAGATCAAGTGGCTATTACATCATCTTAACCCAATGAGTAAGCAAGTGCAAGCAATCAAGTTCAAATACTCCAACTGTCGGTACAGAAAGTGACCAACTAGTGAATATTTGAAGTTTTGTTGTACGTTGTGATCGAAGGTGGCCTAGCACTCAATGACACAGGATTTATACTGGTTCAGGCAACGTGCTCTACGTCCAGTTTGGGTCGGTCGGTGACTTTATTCCTGAGCCTAGGTGCTCGAAGTCTGCAGTGGGGTTACAAACGAGAAGGAGAAAGATTGGGGGTACCAGAGGCTCGGTCGGCTCCGGTCGGAAGGGCCGAGAGTGATAGGAACTCTGCTATGAGCTAAGTGTTCAAGCGTGTGCTTGAGGTCCGAACCTGGCGGTTCTGTGGTTGTGAGCTATTGGACTAATGAATCTAAAGGAACTGAGCTTGAATCAGTCCTCTCTCTATAGGAGGGAGTGCATCCCCTTTTATAGATGAAGGGGATGGCTTTATAGGTGAGAGGGAGAGGGTACGGATGTTTTAAGCCTTGTTGCCCACGCCGATGAGGATAGGATAATGGTAGGCGCCCACAACACTGTTGATGTCACTGTAGAATGTCAGGTGCACGTGGAAGGTTGCGTTTTTTTGTCAGGAAGGGTTGATGTCGGTACCTGCAAAATACTGCTTGATGCCTAGAGGCATGTGAGGAGTCTTACCACGTTTACCGGGTATGGTGAATCCCGGCGCCCACAACACTATTGATGCCCAGAGGCATGTGGGGGGCTTTTTGACGTACGGGAGTTCAACGATGCCTACAATACTATAGGGATAAATGTCGTCGCCTACTATACTGTTTGTGTCAGGGCGGTTGTGGAGCACTGTCCCTGCAGGTGTACAGGGTATGGTCCCTGTACCGTGGTTTGACTTGTGTGTTGCTTTATCCGTTCATCCCTAGTCCCTTTCAAGCGGACGTCCCTGGTCGGATGGCCCCAGTCGGCTCTGGTTGTGCCAGTCGGAGAAGAGCGGCGAGCAGGGTTCTTACGTACCCCGGTTAGAGAGACATGGGGTCAGAGTCGGAAGTAGGGCTCGGGGCAGGCCTTTCGATCAGAGAGGCCATCCGGAGGCGGCTGGAGCCCGAAGTGAGCGCTCCAATCGGATAGGTGGGCCGAAGTAGTTGACGAGCGGGCGTTGTTCTTCCTAGGCCAGACCTTCCGGTCGGTGGCTGGACCGCCCTTTTGCCCTGTTGTTTTTAGACTCTTGGGTCGAGCCTTGGCGTGGAAGCCGGTCCCCGAGGGACCCCGAGTTTATGAACCTGACAGGAGCCCCCGAGCCCCTAGGTGATTCGGGTAGAATCGTCCGAGGGATTTTTTGACTTGTCGGCGGGTGCGCGCGAGCGCACCCGCGGGTGTAGCCCCCAAGCCCCCGGGCGGTTCAGGCAGAACCATCTAGGGGGTGTTGTTTTTAGCGTGCGTGTGTGCATGTTTTTAGTCTGAGATGGATTTTTGGTAACCAAGGCGTCGTTGTACAGCCGAGGTGTTTTTAGGCACGGGGATTGGATCGAGACAGAACTTTCTGATCCTAGTGTCGATGCACGCCGCTGATCGGGTGAGGAAGTTAGTTCATATGTGAGAGAGCTCACTGATCCTGGTGTTGATGTGCGCCGTGTTATCGGGTGAGGGAGTTAGTTCGGTCAAACCCTGGCGTCGGTGCACGTCGTGGTTTTGAAATGGTTAGTTTAGGGGTCGGAGATACCGAGCCCGTGGGTCTTGGCGTCGGTGCGCGCTGTGGGACCGGGCGGGTCAGAGTCGTGGATCCCTGGCCTCGGTGCAGCCTGGGTAGCCGAGGTAGCTAGTTCAGTTAGTTTTAGGGATCGAACGAGGCGACCAGGCGGTGCTCGTGGATCCTAATGACGTGAGTTCGGGGTCGTGGTCCCTGGATTTTTGGAGCATAGTCGGAAGTGTAGCTGGTTGACGTGAGTTCGGAGTCGCGGCCCCTGGATTTTGGAGCGCAGTCAGAAGTGTAGCCGGTTAACGTGAGTTCAGAGTCACGGTCCCTAGATTTTTGGAGCGCAGTCGGAAGTGTAGCCGGTTGACGCGAGTTCAGAGTCGCGGTCCCTAGATTTTTGGAGCGCAGTCGAAAGTGTAGCCGGTTGACGCGAGTTCAGAGTCGTGGTCCCTAGATTTTTGGAGCGCAGTCGGAAGTGTAGCCGTTTGACGCGAGTTTGGAGTCGCGGTCCCTGGATTTTTGGAGCGCAGCCGGAAGCATAGTTATTTTGGTTAGTTTATAGATCGGACGAGGCGGTGCTCGCGGATCCTAGCGTCAGTGTGTGCCGTGGGACTAGGCGAGTCGGAGTCGTGGATCTTAGCGAGTTCGGGGTCGTAGACCCTGGCATTTGTTTTGAGCCCCCGAGCCCTATTGGGCCTTCATAGTAGTCGATGTGAGTTGTGTGCGTTACCCCATCCTTGGTTCCTCACAACCAGAGGGGCTGAGTTTTGTCGCTTGTCCCGATCGCTCAGGCTCGAAGACTAGCTTGGTGAGTTCGCTAACGGGTGTGATCGAGTGGAATCCGGGTCCATCGTTCGTGACGAGGTCGACATAGCCCTTTTGTGACATTCCACTACTCCTTTACCTGCAACCCGGCAGATGCCTGGGGCGTTCCGGAGACCGACCCTGGTGGCCTAACGGCCTCCCCTCGATGGAGATTCTGTGGGCTTGGTAAGAGGTTCAGAATCAAACGAGAAGGTTGAGATGACTCGGTCTGCCGGACCGGGCGAGGGCCGCACGGGGCTCACCTACGGTTTTCTCCCCTGGCTCTGTTGGTTGCTCATGTAGAATGAGGCAACCACCGCTTCGTGACGCAACACGAAGCGTTTTGATGCATTTCGCTGCACGTGCGATGCTTAGTTCCCGAGCCCCCGGGCGGTTCAGGGCCCGAATCGTCCGAGAGGCACGGGCGTATGGAATGAAATGCGCGTATGGATGCATGAAATGATTTATAAGGAAATAGAGGGGGTTTTATAGTGTTTACCTTAATGATTTGAGTGACGGGGTTCGGAGAGCTTCAGTCGGAAACGTCCGACCAGGACCCATGCTCGTCGTTCGTGACGGAGTCGACATGGCCTACATGGGGTGTCCCTTTGCTTCCTACCTGTGTCTCGGTGTGGATACTGAGTGATTCGATCGACTTAGGGGGGCGGTTGGTCTCCCAGCGGAGATTTCATTTTTGGTTTTCCCAGGTCTGGCCTGGGGAAGCGAGGAGCCACCCGCGTGCGGTGGTGCTTTGGTTCTCGTGCCTGGCGTGTGGTAGTGGTTGGTTGTGCGGTAGTGGTGGGGCCATGCCTAGGCCATGTCCCTTCTGATCAGGAGCCATTCCATCGAGCAGGGCACGCCTTCATCGGTCAGGGTATGTCTTATCTGCATTAAATGAAAAAGAGAGAGGATTTCTCGCTCTGCCATTCCGGCTTCCCCGATCGGCGCGTCCTTCCCTAACTGTTGTTCCTTTTTCCTTAATTAGGAGAAGGGAGAGGGTTTTTGTTTTGTTCTTTTGCCTGTTTCTCATCTGCCACCTGCCTTTCCTCTTCCTTCTTGCCGTGAGCGTTCCCAAGAGCCGTGGTGGTTTCTAGGAAAGAAAGGGGAGAGAGCGAGGGAGAAGAGAAGAACTCATCGATCCTTTTGCGAACCGGGGCGAAATGTCAGACTGGAGGTTGTCCTCCATGAGGATGTCGGTGCTGGAGGCCTTCGCCAAGAAGGGATTTCTGCCGCCATAGGAGGTGGCACACTGGAGGGCTCCTAGGAGGGAGGAGTTCCCACGACCTTGGCTTGATGAGGTGGTTTCTTTCCTTACCTTTCATGAGCGTGGGTTATGATACCCCGCACATTGGTTCCTGCATGGGCTCCTCAATGAGTGGGGTCTGGAGCTGCAGCACCTTAATCCAATGGGGGTGCTGCATATCGCCAGCTTTGTCACCGTCTGCGAGGCTTTCCTTGGGATGGAGCCGCACGTGTATTTCTTCCGGCGACTGTTCTTCGAGAGGACCATGACGGCGGGGAGTTTGGCCGAGACCATGCCGGTGGGAGGTTTTTCCCTGTAGAGGAAGCCGAGCATGGGAGATTCGTACCCCGCGTACACCCCCTGTGACTCCAACCGGGGATGGCACGGGGAGTGGTTTTACATCAGGAATCTGGCGGAGGCGCCGTTTCTGACGTTTATCGGTGGGAGGCCGGAGAAGCAGAAAAGTTGGTCATGGGGTTGTGCCTACATGGAGAAGCACAAGGTGGAGGTCATCGAGGAGGAGCTCTAGAAGCTCGTAAGGCACGGCCTTGATAGGGTGCGGGTGTTCCACACCCTCTTCCGCCGCCGGGTTGCGCTGTTGGCGGAGAGGACGCAGCCGATGTGGAAGTACGGTGGCCAGTCGGACCTAGACCATGCATCGCCGGAGGACCTGCCAGACGACGAGGTCTGGAGTCGCCTTGGCCGGGTGCTGCAGCTGAGGCCCAAGGAGACGGTTGTGGGGAAACCCATATCGTTTAATGCTTCAATCGTGTCCAAACTGGTATGATCCCTTCTTTCTCGTTCGTGCCTCTTCCTCTGCTTTTCCTATTTCTTGATTTCGAGCCATCCATTCTGTAGGGGCTTGAGAGGTACAAGTCCTGGCCACACCTTCCTAAGGGACCGGAGGGCGCGGCCCGGTAGGCCACCCAGAAGGAGGCGGCAGATGCTAGGAAGAAGAAGAGAACTAGGGAGGTTTGGCAAAAGCAGGAGAAGGAGCGGGAGGTCACTCGGCGCGTGAAAGCCGGGGGACATAGGAGCGACGTCGAGTCGGAACTTGTGTCGGATGATCCTATGGATGTGGACGACTTGGTCTTCTTCAATGAGGAGGAGAGTCGGGAGGTCGTTGTGACCTCGGCGGAGCATCACGACCCTGCAGCGACGTCCGCTGGTGAGGAGCAGGAGGCCGCACGGCGTGCGGAGGTTCCCACGCCGAGGAAGCGTGCGGTGAGCCCGGGCGCCGTTGGTGGACGGGCAGCAAAGCGGATGTAGTCACCGCGCCCCTTGGTGGTGTCACCTGTCCCGTCGTTGCCTGTGGCGGACGCGGCTGTGTGAGCCGAGCGGTCCGAGGAGCGGGCTGACACTTGTGCGGTGACGGGACCGGTGCCAATGCCTGACTCGCAGCCGGAGGAGGCGCTGCCTGCTGTGGGTGCGGTTGAGCAGTCCGGGTAGTTTGAGGAGCACACTGGCGCCCGTGCGACGCGCGACTTGCAGTCGGAGGACGCTCCGCCCGCTGCTCTGGTCGGGGAGTCCTGAGCTGGAGGTCGTAGTGACCCACAGGCCGGGCAGGAGCCGATCGGAATGACTCCGCCCCCGTGTAAAGTGAGGGGCATGGGTCATAGCCTAGGAGCGGTCCTCGTCCCATAGGTCTGTCATCGTCGGAGCCTGCCTTCAGAGTCATGCCGCTCACCTCCCGGTATGTTTCCCTTGGTTGCTCTTCGATCTTTTGCTGGTCGAGTCTTTTTGGAGTGTGACTTACCTATGATTTCTGTCAGCGACCGAGGGATGATGGGGCCAAGCATTGCCTCGACTCCCATGCAGGAGATAAGGAGGCCCACCCTGTAGCGTGCTATAGCGAGCGAAGGGGGGGGGCAGGGTGGTGGCGGCAAGATTTCCCCTTTCGGGGGTGGTGCCCCCCAGGCCGGCTATTGATATGGCGGCAGCGGCAGCGTCGATGCCGATGGCAGGGGTAACTCTTGCGGCCCCTCCTCTACCGGGTGCGGTGGAAGAGGCGAGGGAGGCCGAGCTCCCTAGCTCGCCAGGTGGAGGACTGCCCGGCTCATCCTTGCCGTCGGGGCCGAAGGCGCCGGAGGAAAGCACGGCCGGGACAGAGTTGGGATGCCCAGTGGCGGTCCACGCGACTGAGGTGGTGGACATCCCATCTGACGACGAGGTGGATATCACGGCGGAGCCGCCGGTGTCGCCATGAGAGCTGGCAGTGGTCCAGTCGGAGGTTGGGCCCTCCGGCGTGCTGCCGGAGGGTGACCTAGAGTGGGTCTTCCCTGAGGACCCAACGAAGGCATGATTCATCCTTTGGGATTCCTAGGAGCGTCAGCTCTGAGACATCCTCGGGGGGCAAGGGCATGAAGCGGTGTCCGAGCTCACCAACCTGTCTGAGAAGCTCAGAAATTTCAAGAAGCAGGTTAGATTTGCTCAGTAGTTGGTGGAGGTCAACCTGCAGCTTACCGCGGCAGTGAGTTTCCCGTACTTTGTCCTTGACCTTTGAACCTTTTGTTGGGTGTCTTAGCACTCCTGTTTTCGTAGAGTTTAAAGGAGATATCGTCCCGCAAGTCTTGCTTCCTCTGGACGGAACACGCCCGGATGGCTGAGCTCGAGCATCGGGTAGAGTCCGCTCGCCGCGTGTCCTAGGACCGGGCGGCCGAGGCGGCCGTGGTGCGGGCAGAGGGGAAGCGTGCAGCGGAGCAGGCGACTACCGTTGAGCGAGGGCTTAAGGCGGCGAAGGCTCGCCAGGCGGAGACTGAGGCAGGGTTGCGGGCATCCCTGGCGAACACCGAGGCGGCGCTTCAAGAGGCCTTGGTGGCCCTTGAGCTAGAGCAGAGCGCTTTGGTGTCAGAGCGGGCCACCCTAGAGTCAGCACGGAAGGCCCTGGAGGTGGAACAGAGGGCCTGGTCGGAGGTGGACCGGGAGGTGCTCGCGCTCTGGGGCTGGGTGATGGGGATAGAGGAGGCGAACGCCCGGCTGTGTGCGCAGGCGGCTCGACAGGCGGAGGAATTCTCCGCCCTTGAGAACTCTCGCACAAGTACATACCTTTTCTATTTTTTCATTGCGTTGGTTTCTTTCTTCAGCCTGTTTCTGAGCTTGTCGTCCTTCTTTCAGAGCTGGATGGAAAGGTGAAGACGCTGGAGTAGAACCTGGAGATGACCAAGGCGACCCTCAACCAGAATGCGAAGGAGCTAGCCAAGTCCCATGAAGAGCGACGTGCTCTTGAGGGGGATCTTGACCAGATACGCAACGTTGCCCAGCTCGTCGTCTCAGAAGTCTTCGGGTCGACGCCAAGCACCAGCGCGCCCGCCGTCCAGCTAGCGGAGGTCCCGGACATGGTCAAGGACCTTGTCAGGAGTAGGCTGTTTTATGGAGCGTCGGGGGTGCTTACCTTGGTGGCAACGCTTCACCTGAATCTGGACTTTGCCACTATCTGCAGCGGGTATGCTGAAGGCCTAAACATGGAGGACGTCCAATCGATCGGGGAGAGCTTGCTGCCGCACGCGCGGTCGGTGGCGGACCAAGTCTCTACCGAGTGGGTGATGGACGTTTGCCATGAGGACATGGCCCGAAGCATGTGCGGGGAGGATGCTTCCCAGCCTGCGGATAGCACAGAGCCTGGGTCGGAGGTGAATGTCGCCTCGACTTTGGTGGAGCCGAACGTCGTGCCGCCGGGGGGTGAGCAGCCTATGCTCACGTTAGTCGCGCCAACAGCAGATGTCGTCGGGCCAGTCCCGTAGCTTGTAAGATATAAGTAGTTTAGTGAATGTAAAAAGTTTAAGTTTGTGGGGGAGCCCCGTGTAAACGTTTTTGTGTGCTTAACGATTATAATGGTATTTTGTATTCTATGATGGAGTCACTCCGTTCGGGGAAGCTTGTTCCCTTTCGTTCCTTAGCTTTTCCTTAGCATAACTTTGTTTTTTATTTCTTTCTTTCTCGTACCTACCCATTTGTCCCATAGGCTGCAACCTTGGGAGCCTAGGGCATGGTCCGCGAGGCTCAGCTGCTTGTAACCGTAGGAAAAGGCAGGGTGCGATCGGTCGGAATTTCTAAAACAAAGCTACATAAGGTAAATTAAAGGAATGAACCACCCCTTTGTTAGGGTAGGAAGGAATTTCTCCATACGACAGTAAACAAAACAGAGAGGTAGTAGTGCCCCTAGTGGAGGCCCTGAGCGCCTCGAGCCAAAAAGTGTTCGGGTCGGGGTGTTCTTATAGGAGCGTACGCTAAGTAAATAATGGTAAGACTGAAACTTAGGGGAAGAAAAAATGACATAGCTATTCCAAGGCGCTTGGAGAGAGCATCATCATTGTTGTCCTTCAATCAATAGGCATCCGGTCGGATCACTTCATCCTTCAATCGTCTAGATCCTTGCCCGCTGCCCCTCCCCCCTTGTTCGGTTGCTGCCTCTTCGCCTTTTTCTTTCCTTGGCCTGCCAGTCTACCTCAGCAGGCGCTTGAGGAGCTGGCAGTCCTTGTAGAGATGTTTGACTGGATAGTCGTGGTTGGTGCATAGGCTCTCCATGAGCTCATGAAAGTGGCCCGGAGGGTCTTCCTGGGCCTGAGTGCTCGCGTGATCCGCCGCGGCGACCAATGCGGAGTTGGCCGGTCGGCGGCGATCCTTTCTGTTCTTTTTTCCCCTCTGCGTGGAGGGGCCCTCGTCTTGATCCTAGCACTTGGCCTTACCTTTGTCGTGGCCTCCGTTGAAGTGCAGTGAGAACGACGCTTGCTGGGGGTGTTGGGCAAAGGTCGGTGGTCCCGGGCCGTTAGTGCTGGGACTCTGGTCGCCGCTGCAAGTGTCTCGGTTTGGTTCGAGCCGCGCGTAGATAGGCGGTTGGTGCGGAGTGGTCGTCAGGTCAAGACGAGGTGCCATTGCGGCCTCATGTGCTGCGCTCAGCGGTTGTTGCGGTGATAGGGTGTAGCACCCCATCTGCTGCGTCCCTATTCCCCGAACGGGGAGCGAGGTCACGAGTTAGCGTCGCGATACGGAGCACTCCGCTTGTTGAACGGCGGCGGTCTCCACCAGTGCCCGGAGGTTCCGGTGGATCGCCTATTTACGAGGGTCATTCGGCTAGGACACGCCGCGTAGGAGCATTGCTGCGGCGATAATGTTCTGACTGGCCCGAGCGAACTGCGGGGGATCGGTCCCCCTATCCGGGGTGTTGAGCTGGACCTGACGGGCGCGACCTCAAGCGCTATTCGCCGGTCTATGCGCACGGGGCGCAGCGTGGTGCGCCGAGCGCGCTGGCGCAGTCGATGGCTGATGCGGACACTGTCGTCGTAGATCCTCCACGTGTTCACGTGTGAGCTCGGGGGTGTCTGCATGAGGGTCCGGAGGGGCGTGAGTCCATGAGGACTCCGTTACCCCTGGAGGCTGTTCTAGAGCGTCCATCATAGCGCACTCCCGGGACAGACGGTGGCTAGGTGCCACATCGCCAATGCTGGAGTCGTCACTCTCGACATCGTCATCCATGATGTCGAGGAAACAGGTGGGAGCATAGCTCACCATCCCCATGAACTCAGACGTGAGAGGGGGCGGCGCCGACATCTTTTGGAGCCCCCGAGCGTACGCGTCCGCGGGAGACATGAGGTCGTAGGGGAACCGGACGTACGGTGGTCACGACGGGGACAACAGCAGCCCTCCGAGTATTTGGCGGAAGATAGAACGTAGTAAGTAAATAACAGCATGTATATTATTCACAGCAGGGTTTGAGCAGAGAGTTTGCTCGAAAAGAAGCGTAGATGTCGCGTCGTCAAAGTCGTGTGTCTCGGAGTCGATGAAGGACATCTCTCCGATGGGTGCCGGGTCCCGAGTCTCCTCGCGGAGGTGTAGTACACCGAGTCGGTCGGCGATGAAGTCTAGGCTTCCAAAGAGGAAGGCCTGGGATGGCTCGAAAATGGGTCAAACCCGCATCCCAGCCCGAGCCCGCCACGGCGGGGGTGGCGGAAAAATGGGCCATCCGATGACCAAAAAGTGTTGAACGTACAACGTCTTCCCCACGGACGGCGCCAACTGTCGGTATAGAAAGTGACCAACTAGTGAATATTTGTAGTTTTGCTATACGTTGTGATCGGAGGTGGCCTAGTACTCAATGACATAGGATTTATACTAGTTCAGGCAACGTGCCCTACGTCCAGTTTGGGTCGGTCGGTGACTTTATTCTTGAGCCCAGGTGCTCAAAGTCTGTAGTGGGGTTACAAACGAGAAGAAGAAAGATGGGGGGTACCAGAGGCCCGGTCGGCTCCGATTGGAAGGGCCGAGAGCGACAGGAACTCTGCTATGAGCTAAGTGTTCAAGCGTGTGCTTGAGGTCCGAACCTGGCGGTTCTGTGGTTGTGAGCTATTGGACTAATGAATCTAAAGGAACTGAGCTTGAATCGGTCCTCTCTCTATTGGAGGGAGTGCATCCCCTTTTATAGATGAAGGGGATGGCTTTACAGGTGAGAGGGAGAGGGTACATATGTTTTTAAGCCTTGTTGCCCACGCCGATGAGGATAGGATAATGGTAGGCGCCCACAACGCTGTTGATGTCACTGTAGAATGTCAGGTGCACGTGGGAGGTTACATTGTTTTCGTCAAGAAGGGTTGATGTCGGTACCTGCAAAATACTGCTTGATGCCTAGAGGCATGTCAAGAGTCTCACCACGTTTACCGGGTATGGTGAATCCCAGCGGCCACAACACTATTGATGCCCAGAGGCATGTGGGGGGCTTTTTGCCGTACGGGAGTTCAACGGCGCCTACAATACTGTAGGGATAAATGTTGGCGCCTACAATATTGTTTATGTCAGGGCGATTGTGCAGCACTATCCCCGTAGATGTATAGGGTATGGTCCCTGTACCGTGGTTTGACTCATGTGTTGCTTTCTCCGTTCGTCCCTGGTCCCTTTCGAGCGGGCGTCCCCGGTCGGATGGCCCCAGTCGGCTCTGGTTGCGCTAGTCGGAAAAGAGCGGTGAGCAGGGTTCTTACGTACCCCGGTCAGAGAGACATGGGGTCGGAGTCGGAAGTAGGGCTCGGGGTAGGCCTTCCGATCGAAGAGGCCGTCCGGAGGTGGCTGGAGCCCAAAGTGAGCGCTCCGGTCTGATAGGTGGGCCGAAGTAGTTGACGAGCGGGCGTTGTTCTTCCTAGGCCAGACCTTCCAGTCGGTGGTTGGACCGCCCTTTCGCCTTATTGTTTTAGACTCTTGGGTCGAGCCTTGGCGTGGAAGCTGATCCCCGAGGGACCCTAGGTTTATGAACCCGACACCAACCGACTCAAATTGCAAGAGATCATCCTTTGGACACTATAATTGGAGATATTTCTAGAGGTGTACAAACAAGATCAAAATTGGCTTCATTTTATGAGCATTTCTCATTGTGTCATCCATTGAACCAAAGAAGATAGATGAAGCATTCAAGGATGTTGATTGGGTGAATGCTATGCATAAAGAATTGAACAACTTTAGAAGAAATCAAGTATGGGAGTTAGTGGAAAGACCAAAGAACGACAATGTGATTGGAATCAAATGGGTCTACAGAAACAAGCAAGATCAAGATGGGATAGTAGTAAGAAAATAAAGCAAGATTGGTAGCACAAGGATACACTCAAGTTGAAGGTCTTGATTTTGGAGAAACATATGCTCTGGTTGCTAGATTGGAAGCAATTAGAATCTTGCTAGCCTATGCTTGTGCCCACAACATCAAGCTCTATCAAATGGATGTCAAGAGTGCATTTCTCAATGTCTACATCAATGAAGAAGTATATGTTGAGCAACCTCCCGGTTTTGAAGATGATAAGAAACCCAACTATGTTTACAAGTTGAAGAAGGCATTGTATGGCTTGAAACAAGCACCTAGAGCATGGTATGAGAGGTTGAGGGACTTTCTAATCTTAAAGAGGTTCATGATGGGCAAGGTTGACACCACTCTTTTCACCAAGAATATTGGAAAGGACTTGTTTGTGTTGCAAATCTATGTTGATGAAATCATATTTGGATCAACCAATCAAGACTTTTGTGAAGAGTTTGGAAAGATAATGGCTAATGAGTTTGAGATGTCCATGATTGGAGAGTTAAGTTACCTCCTTGGACTTCAAATTAAACAATTGAAGAATGGTACATTTGTGAGTCTAGGCAAGTACATCAAATACATGCTCAAGAAGTTTGGCATGAATAAAAGCAAAGTCATTAGCACACCAATGGGAACAAATGGCAATTTGGATAGTGATGCAAGTGGCAACATGGTGGATCAAACGTTGTATCGGTCTATGATTGGAAGCCTACTTTATGTGACCGCATCAAGGCCGGATGTCATGTTTAGTGTGTGCATGTGTGCAAGATTTCAAGCCTCGCCAAGATAAAGTCATTTGAAAGCAACAAAGAGAATATTGAAGTACTTGAAGCATAGATAAAATGTTGGTTTATGGTATATCAAAGGAGCAAAGTTTGAACTTGTTGGATATTCGGACTCTGACTATGCGGGAGGCAAGGTTGAAAGGAAGAGCACCTCAGGCACATGTCAATTGTTGGAAAGATCACTTGTTTCATAGTCATCAAAGAAGCAAAATAGTGTTGCACTATCAACCGCTGAAGCTGAATACATATCCGCCGGTAGTCGTTGTGCACAAATTCTTTGGATGAAGGCCACCTTGATTGACTTTGGAATCAAGTTCAAGAAAGTGCCATTGCTATGTGACAATGAGAGTGCAATCAAGCTAACCAACAATCCAGTTCAACACGCAAGAACAAAGCACATTGATGTCCACCACCATTTCATAAGAGATCATCAACAAAAAAGGGACATTTGCATTGACAGTGTGGGCACCGAAGATCAACTTGCCGATATATTCACCAAAACACTTGACAAGAAGAGGTTGTGCAAGCTAAGGAATGAGTTGAACATATTGGATTTCTTAAATATGTGTTGATGCACCCCCCACTTATATGACATGCCTCTCCTTCGAGCAACAGAGGTAAAAGTTGATTGACATGACATACATCCTTTGCTAAGGACATGTTTAGTGCATCTAGTCATTCTTCACATTTAATAGGCTTATTCATAAAAAACAAATGAATTTGATGCTTGTATGGTACCACTATTGCTTCTATGCTTGACTTGATCTAGTGGTAGCATATGACATGTTTGTGGGCTTGTGAACCTAGTGTTTGATCTAGAAAATAAGCTATAAGTGTTTAACTCAACATGGTACAAGATAACCCTTAAAATGAGGTGTGAAGAAGCTTGTCCTTGGATCAAACCGAGTTAAATAATTTTGGCAAGTGTTCTAGATTAGACCAAATTTGGGAAAATGATCCTCACCCCATTGATTGATGTTGATAATCTTGACCTATCTAAAATTGAACCTTTGTGGTCATTGATGACAAAGGGGGAGAAGTAATTCACAAAGATAGTGAAAAGATGACATAGAGGGAGAAATATGAAAGTAAGAGTTTCAATTAAAATTTGAGCACACAAGTAGGGGGAGCAAACTCATAAACTTGTATGTTGCATTTGAATGTGCGTGACATATGTATGCTTGCATGGAAAAAGATTAAAATTCAATATACATGCTTGTGTGGTGTATGCTAGTTGTAGGTTTGATTGATGAAATGAAAAACTAGCATGCATATGTGGTAGTTAGATATGACTTGCTTTGTTTTCACAAGTGGTACTAGAACCTTGCATATAATGTTGATCTCACGAGGTATCTAGTTCTTATCTTTGCAAGTGGTATCTAACCAACAATGGTGCTAAGGATGGTATATTTGGTGCACTCCGATTGGTATCACGCTTCAAAGGTCCATCTCTTATACCTTAGCATCATTTGGTAGACATTACTCTTTCACAACTCAAATCTATGCATATGTGCAAGCTTTCAATCCAAACTCTTAGCACATATGTAGGGGGAGCAAATGCTACCAATGGGGGTTCATGAAACTTGTCCAAATCCTTTACACATGGTAAAAATACTTGGGCAAGCAACATGGATTCAAATTTGAATTTATTTTATATCTTTGCAGAGGTTGTCATCAATTACCAAAAAGGGGGAGTTTGAAAGCCCTAGTTAGGTTTTGGTTAATTGATGAAACCTATTTGGACTAACCCTATGCTCTAAGTGTGGAATTGAGATAGGTTGGTCCAACCCAAGTGAAGGAGCTAGGTGGCACTCATGGATGGAAATGGCCACATGAAATGAAGATCATGGTGATGGTGTGTACACATGTGATGATGATCAAGCGCCGTCACATGGAAAAGAAGAAAGAGAAAAACAAAAATGGCTCAAGGCAAAGGTGATATCAATAGGGCCTTTTTGTTTTCGGTGATCGAGACACTATAGAGAGTGTGATCACATTTAGGATAGATGGTCGTACTATTAAGAGGGGAGCTCTTATCGGACAACTCGATCATCTAGTGCCACTAGGTGTTGGAAAACATGCATATGCATTTTAGGCCTAGTGCACAATCGGTGAGAAAGTGATTAACCTTTGACAAATGATTGTGAAAAATGCTAACACACTTGCACGTGATGGTGAAACACTTGGAGTGTTAGCACATTTGCAAAGGTAGCAAAGGAAGCGAAGAAGGGGATGAGGTGCTGCCTCAGGGGGCGCCATCACCCCCTGTCCGATGCATCGCCACCCCCTAGGGCGGTGACCGGCTAGAGGCCAAGAGGGGCAAGCTGGGTGTTGCCCTGAGGGGGGCACCGCCACTCCTTGTTCGGTGGCACCACCACCCCTAGGGCGGTGCCCTCCTGGTCTCGGCCGAGAGCAGTGAAGTGAGGGGCTGGCACCGTCAGCGACGGTGTGCACCACCCCAGGCACGACGGTGCACCGCCAGGGTCACCGTCACCCTATCTGGTGGCACCGCCTCTTTTCAACAGAGAGCAGGGGAACCAGCAGAGGGCACCACCCTATTTTCTAGAGAGGAGGAAAAACGGGCAGCTAGGCTAGGGTGGCACCGCCACCACCTGTCTGGTGCCACCACTGCCTATCCGGTGCCCCAACTAGCCATTGGATGATCGTTGGAGGGGCACCGCCACCCCATGTACAATGACCGCACCGCTGTGTACGGTGCCCCCGCAGAAGCTCAAAGGGGTAATGGCTCTATTTGCTTGTGGGCTTATAAATAGAGATGGTGGCCGGCCTTGGCCACTCTCTTGGCACTTCTAACAGCTGCATACACCCTTTGAGAGCTGAGCACACCACTCCACTCACTTGCACACTTGATTTCATCATCTTGAGTGAGATTGGAGAGCCTCTAGTGCATTGCTTAGTGTTGTGGCATCTTGTGCTACTAGTTGGGCGATTTGGGTTGGTGGAGATCTTGTTACTCTTGGTGTTTGCCGACACCTAGACGGCCCGGTGATTGGTGGATCGTCGAGCGGAGGAAGGTGATTTTCTCCGGCTCTGATCATTGTGATTGTGAGGGGTTCTTGTGCCTTCCCCGACGGAGCGCCAAAGACAACTCTAGTGGATTGCGCGTGGCTTGTGGATCCTCATCTTGTGTTGGTTGTGCGGCACCTGGTTGCGGATTAGACGTGTGATGCCTATTAGCGCGTGAACCTCCAAGTGAGTGAATCGCCATAACGGGGACTAGTTTGTCGGCAAGCAAGTGAACCTCGAAGGAAAAATTGATTGTGTCATCATTGTCTCCTTGGTATTCTTTAGTATTCATTGATTGATCACTTGCCACGATGGTATATCACTTCTACCACTCTCTTGCATTACTTTGTGTATTTACCATGTGTAGTGCTTGTGGTAGTTGTAGCTAGTGTAGCTCTTTAGTTGTAGTTCTCTAGCTAGCTTGATCACCTAGGTGTAAATTAGTGACATAGCCCTTGTGTGACATACTAGAGATCATAGAGATTAGAATTGGGTAGGTGGCTTGCAACACAAGTGTAGTGCTAGTGCAAAATTCGCTTCGCCATCTTATTTACTAATCACTTGTCTTAGTGTTGTTGTAGAAATTTTTAATAGGTTATTCACCCCCCTCTAGCCATTAGGACCTTTCAATGGGCCACCGTGAGTGGCATGGGCGGGCGCTCCTTCTATTCCATGGTTCCTTTACGTAGGTGGGTGGGCGCTCCTCCTGTTGCGCTATTCCGTGGTTCTATAGCTGAGATCGGACGGCTCCTGTGGCAAGTATTGGACGGGTCATAGGGCCAGACACCCAAGCGCTAGTCGTCCTGATATTAAAAATACTATAATATTCCATTGTTAAATTCTAGCCACTAACCTGAGGTATACATAATATGCATGTTTTTATCCAAATGTGATGGACTAGGGTTACCAATTACTCCATATGATTTTTTTTCCTTATTCATAGTTTTATGCCTTTGGGTCACCCCTCTGGGTTGTGCTCGACACTTGAATAGTTCAAACATTGGAACTATTGTCACGAACCAAGGAATCTAATCATGCATTTCCATCTTCAACCCTAATGTTTTGTCATGCATGTTGAGTGATACCGTGGTTTTCGTTGTACCTCTTATTATTATAGTCACGCTTTTTAGCAATCTATGTTCCATCCAACGCTGCATGGAGACATGGGTGTATGAATCAATACCATTATAGTACAGAAAACGGTTTTACTACGGTGGTACTTTTTCGATTTGCTTGGTGGTTTTCTAAACTGACAGTGTGAAAGGCCACAATGAAAATGGTGACGTTCCACTGGCTTAAATTTGAGAACTACCACTGTAAAATGTAAATAATACATTGGCGATTGTCTTAAGGCTGTCACCAGTGCAAATCTATTTCTCTAGTGGTATGCTTACACAAACCACCAGTTTTATTTACATATGAGGTTTGTTTAATATATCCATCTTTGTTAATTGATTTTCAGAGGCGGTTGTTTAACATAAATCACCTGTAAAAATATTTTTAAAAATTCAAATATTCCCACCATATTAGTATTAAATCTGGTCTTATTCAAATTCAAGTAGATATCTCAAACAATTTTAACAGCAGTTTGAAATATAAAATCACAGGAAATCACAATTTCATGTATCCACAAATACCAATGCATATTCCATGTACCATAGTGTCGGTGTTTTATAGACCGACTAGTGAATTTATACGAATGTCGCGCTGCTTCAAGAAGACGATGATAGCATCCAAAAGACACGAGGAGTTATATTGGTTCAAGCCGGAGCCCTACGTCCCGTCTCAGAGATAATCAAGTGTGTGTTCCTCACTTGAATGTTCTGAAGTTCTTACAATGGGGGTGCAAGAATAGTGAAAGAGGTAGGAGAGTGGAGCTAGAGCTAGGAGATGGACTGTCCGAATGAGAGTTTTGAGAGTCCGATGCCTTGGAAGGGTGCCTTGGCTGCCCTTATATAGAGTCTGAGGCCAGGTCACGTACAAAGAAGGAGGTTCTCCTAACCGAGGGGTCGTGAGCCTGAGGGAGGGAACTTAGCTAACTTGGTTTGCAAGAAACGCCATCTTGACTTGGTGTAGCACACGTCCGGGCGTGGTAGTCATCATGGTCTTATGCCCACGTCGCGACATGGGGCGGCGTGGTGCCACTGTGCCGGTTGTGGCGGCACTATTGGCAAGATGGTGATTCGCCAGCCGTCCTGTGCGATGTGGTCTCGCCGTGGCCTTCGTCATCACCTCCTGATCTCCCGGGAGCGTTGTAGTACGAGAGTTGGCAGCCGCCCCCAGGTCGTTGGTCGTCTTGTTGCTTGCAGAGCGGGTGGCCATGATCCTGAGCTCCAGGATCGTGGCCTTCATCCGCTTGGATGGCCTTAAAGTCAAGGCCGCCGTCGTGAACCCCGTCCCCTAGTGGGTGTGGTCGTACACCCATCTCGTCGGGCTATATTTGGACGATTGGTTACCGTACTGGCTGTTACCGCTCGACGGTGTTGTCTTGTCTACACTACGTGGCGCAAGAATGGCGTCTGACCGGGCAGAGGGGACTGCTGTCCCCTCGATCCTTGCGGGGTCAGTGCGGCGTGCCTGCTCTTGTCAGAGCAGGCGTACTTGGCGGGGCTCGATCTCTCCCCGTCCCCCCCCCCCGGGTCAGGAGAGGAGAGGTCGCGAGGAGTTGCGCGGCGCACGGTGAAGGCAGAGGAAAGGGGTGGTGGCCAACCCTTGCCTTAGTGTTTGGCCTAGGTCCACATAGCTTAGTTGGGCCTCGATCGTTTAGGCTTATACTAGCTGGAGTACCGTGGACCGCCCGAATGGCTAGCTAATCAGTGTCTTGAGATACCCGGGTATCGTAACCCCGACACGTAGACCATAGTCATCGATCATATATACATACACATCAACAGTTATACACCGAAAGTTTGAACTCATATGTTGCATATCAAGTCTTGAAATTTAACTCTACAAATTGCGACAGCTTCTCGCGTAGAAACAAATATATACTATGGCTATACTACGAGGGTATTTGGTTCTTTAGTCGCTCCTAAAATTCATGTCACATCGAATGTTTAGATACTAATAAAGAGCATTAAATATAGATTAATTATATAGATGGAGGCTAATTTGCGAGACGATTTTAAGCCTAATTAATCTGTCATTAGCACATGTTTACTGTAGCACAGCGTTGTCAAATCATGAACTAATTAGGCTTAAAAGATTCGTCTCGCAAATTAGTCGTAAGTTGTGTAATTAGCTTCGTAATTAGTCTATACTTAATACTCTATGCATATGTCTAAATATTCGATGTGACTGGAATTTTAGGATACCTGTAGAAACCAAACAGCCCCTACCACACATCAACATTTATCCACGTCGCTCTCTTCGCCTTCTCTGGCTTTTACTCTGCTTCTTCCGCTTTTCATCCGAACCTGGAGAAACAAATATATACTATCCTTCCAGATTCTTACCTCCTCCCTCTCTCCCCCCATCGGTCTCTCTCTCCGTCCCGACGCGAGCAGGGGTGACGGCCGCGACCGGGGCTCCGCGGCGGTGGCGGCGGCTGCCCTCCTCCTCCTCCGCCGCCCTCCCTCGCCTGCCTCTCACCTCCGTTTCTCCCTCCTCTTCCTCTCTCTTCCCCCTTCCCTCCTGATGCGGCGGCGGGTGCCAGGCGACGACGCCCCTGCGGGCGGTACGCAGGCGCGGGAGGGGCTCGGCGGCCCCCTCCCTCTCCCCCATCCTCCGTGCAGCCGCCTCAACGCCTCCTCCCGCTGGGGAGCTTATGCTCCTTTGCTCGACGAAACACTAGGTGCCTGTGCGGCGGCGGCAGCGGCGGTGAAGCTCGGCGACTGGATTTGACGGTGACTCACCCTCTTCTTCTCCTCCTTCGTCCCATGGCTCCTCCCCCAGATCCTCTCTCCCTCGCGTTAATTTCTATGGCAATTAAGAGCTGCAGATTCTAAAGCTTTTGCTGCTTTTATTGCCTTCAATATTTATTTTTCTGTAACCTCAATTAATGTTTGTTGGTTTGTTCAAACCAATACCTCTAGGTTAGCAACAATGGTTACATGTACAATCTTGATTTATTGCTGTGCATTGATTTGTCATCTCCTTGGAATGGATTGTGTCCATTCATTGAAAGAGCAGCAAGGCCGGTGCCTTTTATATGCCATTTTTTTCCTTGTGTGATTTACGACAGTGATTGGTTAGTGCATATGTCCATGTGCTCCTTCCAGTACATTCCTGTTTAACTTAAACCAATGAGTTTCCACACAGAATGATGCTCTATTTTAAATGTCATGTCAGTTTTTTCTCTATCTACACTGATGGACCCCATTCGATTTTTGGGGATTCGAGCTGAATCGTCTTGCGAGGACAGCAGCAGTCAGTGCGGCCATCAGCACTATGATGACAGAGCGCTCGGCAACGGGCAGCATCCCGGCATCCCCAGCAGGCAAATAGGTACAGTCTCAAACTGAACTGTCTTTAGGAATAAAGAAGAATCGAACTAGCGGGATGTTGTTATTTAATTATTTTAAAGATCCAAATGAGGCTGCAATCAGAGATTAGCCCGTTGCATGCTGCTACCCTTCTTAGTTGGAATACAGCACTGGCTTGCCTCCGTTTAAAAATCCAATACACCACCCAGGGTGGTTAGAAGAAAAACAGAGACCAAGTAAATGCTTAGTCAGTTCGGTGATTTTTTACTCCATATGTGTTTAGCTAATATTACCTTCTTCTTTTTTTTTTGCTTTTGTTCTGATTTTGCAAGCTGGGGTCTAATAACAAGAGGCATTTCCTTCCTCTTTATTGAACTGGACCGGTTCAAGCTCAGATAAACCTTTTGTTTATGCGTGCCTTACAGTGCTCAAATTGAAACTATACCTGCAGTGGAGGAATGACCGGAGGAAGGGACCAAACTATGCTCAACAGAACATCGGCCAAGACTACTGCTGTGTGAGATTTCTCATTCTCGTTACCTTCTACCTTCAATTAATTTGTAATTTCTAAAAGGATTTCGATCCATGTACTGGGGCGTACTGGCTTCATTTCTCAATTTCTAATTTGTTCGAGATCCTGCGCTAAATGTCGGACCACAGGGTAGCGTGAAGAGAACAAGGGACCTAAAAGCTCTGATGCTGCTCAACTTATCTGAAATCAGCAACCTCAATCTGTCTCTGACCTGAAAGGTAGCCTGTGGTACATTTTCAAATGTTCTTTCGATATGTGTTTCGGCATGTTCAAATCAAATGGCTGCAGGTGTAGAGGTTTTAGATAGGTTTCATCACAAACCGGCAACTGGACTTTTAAAAACCTCACATGTATTTTTGTCAGTTCAGAGATTGAACTTTTTAGCTCGTCGAAACGACTAGATAAATTACAGGCTACCTCCTGCCACAGTGCGATGTATTCAAGTTCTTTCCTTTCTTTGAACATTTTACTGCAGTTCAATTGATCAGTGTGGGTATTAAATTCTAGGGCTGTTGTTGTTTCCTCTTGATGATTGATTTTTTTATGCCTGTGTTGTTCTTCACTGAGATCTGTGGCTTTTCAGTACCAGAGAAAAAACTTGATTATGGATGTGACCATTAATGTCGATACACGCTATTCTCATTTTGATTGGGTATACATCTTATTAATCTATATATGACAACTAAGCATTGATGCTGTTCAGTGGTCTGCCCTTGTGTTACTTATTTGGTAATGGTGAGAAGTGTAGCCCATTTCTTAATGTCATACTTGGATTATAAAATATAATCTATGCTACATTTTTAAGATGGTTGCTTCATCTGATAAATTAGTATAATTTATCCAAATATTATGATCACTATATGAATCTTCTCTTAAACAGTTAATCCTGCAAGATTATTTTCTAAGAATTTTCACATCTGATTGACTCTTTTTTTTTCCTATGAGAATTAAATCAGCTGTCATTTAAATCTAGCTACATATTATTTGCTTTAAATTGTAATACATTGCCAGATGAATTATGCATCTGGGAAAAAAACTGGTACTAACAATGTGATGATTTTGTATGGATAAGTATATGACTTGCGGTTCTATAATGCAAGATAATGGATATCTGTGGCCTGCGGCGGTGTGCATACGAAGAAACCCTCAGAGGCAAGCTGGTTCTAGACAAGGTGATGATCAGTTGTGTCGTCTACTCCCTTGATGCATCGCACAGGTGCATTCACAGGTCAATTTCCATGGCCACTCTACCACAGTTGCTCATCATGCCGTGTTGCAGCGTTAGTGCCACTACTGTCTCTAGCGTTCATTTTGTTGCTGCTGCTTATGCTTCCATTGGCACAAAGGCAGCGCAATCTTTAACTTCACATAACTGCTATCACAGTTTAGTCCTTGGGCTACTAGAGAAAGGAGAGGGGCTGGGCTAACTTTAGTTTGCTCTATTTTTTTTGGGTGACTCCTCTGCTTGCTTCTGCAGTTTTTTTCAGACTTTCCTATGCCATCAACTTGGAGACCAATTGGATGATTTCTTTTATCCTTTACTTGATTGTATATTCTCTTATCTCGTGACGCAAGATGAATCATATTTACTCATTCATTTTTCCATGTCCAGCGGTTGTCCTACTCAATCTAATATCTCTTGCAGTCCTGCTCCATGAAAGGTACGATGCTCCCTCAGAATAGTCGTGCTCCATCCCTCCGAACACTTCTTTTATATATAATAATGTTGCAGTGAAGCTTGCTTCTTTTAAAAAACAATGGTAAAAACTAATGCTTCTGCACTAATAAGTTATGAAGCTGATTAGTTGTTTGATCAGTGTGTGTATCATTGACTTATATATAATAGTCTCTACTTACACTTATTAGTTCATTGCAAATAAAAAATGCCTGTTCATTTCCAGTTTTCCCAGTCCTAATGGCTACCTCCAGATTCAATTACTGTTCTTTTTTTCAAACTGATTAATACAGGTACAAGCTAAGATTACTATGACTCTTACCAATGTTTCAGCATAAGCGCTATTTCTTAGCTTGCCTCCAGAAAAAAAAAATGAGCTGGTCGATTTAAGGTTGTGTATTGCCTGCGCGTGCTTGTTTTAATTCTTTGCCTAAGAACGTTGATTTCAGTGTGTACTGTGTTCTTAAGATTGCCAGTCTGAATTATTCTTTCTTGGAAGCAAAGACCTTGTCGCTTTCTGTGTTAGTCATTAGATTATACATGAGGGCCGAAATTAACCTTTTGTTCTGCATATCTCTATTGTAAGCTGCTACCTAGCGAGCACCAAATTAAATATAGCTAAAGGACATCGACATATAGATGTTTCTATTTATTATTCATGACAATAGCATTTCGCATTTTACTTATCAAATTATGTTCCTGGTTTTAATCAATGCCTGGAGTAGAACAGACTAATAAAGGACAAGATGTTAGCATTTTCTCCTTAGAAGAATGTTTCAGGGATTAGTGTTCATGGATACCTATAAGAAATTCTAACTGTTGTTTCGGTTGCTGTGACACCCAAAATCCAAAAGGTTTGGACGGTACCACTTGGGTTCCAGAATGCTCATTGTGCAAGGCGTGCTCTGCACTGCCTCTACTCATGCATCTTGTTCCCTTGCATAGGGTGATAAAAAAGTTACATTTCGCCTTGCTATCCCTCTCTATTTGAACACTTCTTAAATCAGTTCTGCATCAAATGATATATCTATGTATATATTTGGGTATCACTACCTAATCTCCACACCATGAACCAAACCTTTGTCTGTATATACTTGGCTACAGCTTTTATCCAATATTTCCAGTCTATGAACTAAACATATATTTCCTATGTCTAACAGTCATATTCTCTCGATCTTTCTATTGCAGTCTGATGATTACCATAAACTAAGCTGATGGACACCAGTTCTATGAAGAAGATATTTGAAGATTTCATGATTTTTTTCCTTATTTTTTTATGTCAACTTCTTATTTATTGTAACGTTTGTAGACACACAACTACCAGTACAAAAAAATCTACAGTACAAAATGTAATATACATGTCCTGGATGTATATCTACCTCTCTTATTGCTCCTATTATTACCAACATGTTTTTCTGTCTTCAAAATCTTTCGTGTGCCCACCAACGCGCGCGAGGGCGCGTGCCTTGCACTAGTTCACTAATAATCATCTCTAGTCAAACCTAGCCTAGCAAAGTCATGAAGGCCTTTGTATTCTGGTTGCGTTTACTCAAAGGTTTCATCAAAATATTTCCGTTTGTAATGAATTATTTTGTGCATGATGAACCGGCACGTGTCAACACATATGGCTATGATGTAACAAACAACCCTAATGTCCAAGCAACTGTTACCAAACATAACCATTCTTCACACCTTTGGTTCAATCAGGCGTAATTTCGTAAATTCTGCCTGCCCACAACTACAACTTAAATCTGGAAGTGTATTGAAGTCAAACCGCAAAACTACATAACCATACCCGCGTCTACAGCAAAGCTCCCATTATTCTACTAGTCTTGCAATGGTCGATTAAGCATAAGGCATACCACAATACCATCCACCTTAACTTAAAATCACACCCCAGTTGTTATGGTAGCGGATCAGAAGCTCCCATGAACCAATTGCACCTTGCACGTGGTGAACTCCATGGACTTGTACTTCTCATTCTCGGAGAAGATGCGCGGGAGCGTGGGCATGTATGTCACATCGGCGCCATAGCGGCAACACAGCATGTGGAAGGGGGCTCTGAGTTGTCCACCATCAGGGCCACCAGCAACAAGGATCCCAACCATCTCTCGAGCGTCCACGCACGCTCCACCTTCTCCTCTACGGACACCGACAGCAGGAGCGGCACAAGGTCCTTCTCTTCCGAACCCGTGACGCTAGCGCAAAGAAGAGCAGTTGACCTCCTGCACCGGCGCAAGAGCGTCGACGTTCCCTATCGCTAGATGTGTCGTGCACTGCAGCAAAATGGGCACCACCGCATACCCCAACGCTGGATGGAGTGGCGCGTGATAAGCACCACCTCATCGAGAGGTCATTCTTATAGAAGAGAGCGAGGATTCGGCAGTGCAGGTCAAGACACTTCCCAAAGTGCACTAAGGCCAACTCTAGGGATCTTGGGCGCGTTAGGGTTTGACGTGGGAGCCACGCTTGCGGCATCGGTGTTCGCAGGAGAAGGAAGCAATCCCACATGCATGATCAATGGGTAAGGTGGCATGAAAACAGAAGATTCATGAGGAATAGAAACCAGAGAGGGAGGGAGAGAACCGCGTGATGCACGATAACCGTGGCCATTAGATCAATCAACGAATCCTAATCAGAGGTAAGCTATTTTCAAATTTTTCGCTCTTTTATAGTATGGAATAGATAGATTATTTTAAGCCTTAATTTTATTCTCCTAATTCTAAAATACTATTGTCCAAAATTTAGAACATTATATTCTTGTAAATCTAGATTATTTCTTGATTCTAGAAAATTAGATTGCTTAATAAAAAACATTTTTTTTATCTCCACAAGAAAAATATTCGTTAACAAAATATATTATGTACATAAGAGGTATTATTTTAAGGATTTACTGTAAGCAATGCAAAGGTACACTTAGATTTAATTCTGATGCTGGGTTTGTCAACTACAGATTTTTTTTAATTAAATTCTATTAAATGCCTCTTGAGCATGAGCTAGCCGTTGGGTTGGGCTTATGCGCTAGGACGCTTGGGCCGCTCGCACCATACTTCCCTGGCTTGTTAGGTTGGCAAGCATGGACAATTAGTGTCGTCAAACGATGAGTCAGCTTTTCTCAAAAAAATAAACGAAGAGTCAGCTCATTTAAAAAAAATCGGACGCCAGTTAGCCGAGTCCACGAGCTAAGTCTTTCGTCTAAGATGAGACGAGTCTACGAGCTAACAGTTTTTCGTCGAAGACGAGACTGCAAATCAGATGGCGAACACAATGCAATCGCGCAAATACATGCAATTGGGAAATCTCATTGAGCATGCGGCCGAAAAACTTTCGGCAGCTCTTTGTAACGTTTTGCGCTTGAGCTGGGGCTTTACCGCTTTACAAATAGTTCAGCCTCAAGAATACAGCCAAAAACATAACACTAAAATAATACATACATTCATTCGGAGCCATATAACACTAAAATAATACAAACATATAACACAAATAATAACAAATAACAAAAGTTTCAAATAGCTTCTGGAGACCAAGAAATTCAGCCCTCGTTTAGTTCACGAAATTTGGATTTTGAGGCTACTGTAGCACCTTCGTTTTTATTTGGTAAATAGTGTTCAAACAATGACTAATTAGACTCAAAACGTTCGTCTCGCAATTTCCCACCAAACTGTGCAATTAGTTTTTCTTTTCGTCTACATTTAATGCTCCATGCACGGGCCGCAAACATTCGATGTGACAGGTACTATAGCAACTTTTTGGACTTTGGGGTCCAACTAAACAAGGCGCAATCACATTTATTCCAAGCCATGCAATCTAAATCCAGCGTAGCTTCGGGAAATTCAATTCCAACAATGACCATCACTTTTATCACATTTATTCCGAGCCATGCAATCTAAATCCAGTGTACCACAATCGATAAACAACCAGGGAGGAAAAGCATCATTACTGAGAAAGATGCAATAACGAGTTGATCCTGATCTTGTGAATTCAGGGAAAAGAACTTAAGCTAAGCACATGAAAACCTCTACTACAGATCCCAGGGGGGGAAAAACCGGTGGAAATAGTTGAACTAGTTGATGTTTGCGAGAATGCCTACAATAAAACCATGAATGTGAATTGCGCACAGCAATCAAGCAATGGATGATATAGGCAACAGGGAAAAAAAGGAAACCAAAGTAAATAATGGTAACCTTGGCAAAGTTGCCCGAAAAAATGTACAATGGTAATCAGAAACCAAATTCAGTACACATGGTCAGAAGGCCTAAATATTAACACACTTGGATTCAAAATATCGAACTAGTTGATGTTTGCCAGAATGCCTACAATAAAACCATGAAGGTGAATTGAGTACGGCAAACAAGCAATGGATGATATAGGCAACAGGTGAAAAAAGGAAACCAGGTAAATATTGGTAACTTTGGCAAAGTTGCCCGAAAAATATTTACAATGGTAATCAGAAACCGAACTAGCATACATGCTCAGAAGGACTAAATATTAACACACTTGGATTCAAAATACAAGGCAAAAACTCACAATCATGTCACTAATGGAAAAACAAATTGATTACACAATGTCACGCAAAAAGAAACAGATTATGATACAGAATAGAAGAATACATGAGAATTCATAGCACTGCAAGTTTCATACAACTTCACTGGTGAAATGTTCTTTTACTAAACAATGTTGGCAAGGACGCTCATCCAAGAAACCAAATAAAATAGCTCATGAATTGGAAAGTTCAAACATCCAGTAGCAACAGTGATATTGGCAACAGGGAAAAAAAGGAAACCAAATTTGTAGTTGGTAACCTTGGCAAAGTTGCCCTCCTAAGTAATGAGATCATTTTTTAGAAACACAAAACGTCACAACTTAAACACCAAACTAGCAAATTTTACTACTTTAAGAGCATTGCAAATATATTCAATTAAACAAGCAATCGGCAAGATTAGCAAATGACAAGGAGGGGTAAAGAGTAAAAACAACGTTGACCAGATCATGTTGCAACTGACTTGACACAGGGAAGACTGCAGCCACATAGCCTTAAGCAAACACCAATTTAGACATTTGAGTAAAGTTTGAAGCAGATGACATCTGAACTGGCTATTATAATTTATAAGGCAGCAGATGGTAAAGGATGGGGATATTCATCAAGCTAATAAAGGCCACTGCCACTGCATGGACCTACAACTATAGAATTTAGAAACAATAGGTTGAATGTAGATTCGATTAACCTGAACTAGCAACCCTCCAGGGTGTCAGGGTGAGTTGGATCACATGAACAAGTTGGGCCTGGAAGCCTTGAAGGTGGTCTTCAGCTTCCTGGTTGGTGGCCTGACTTTGCGGTAAACCAAAGGAAACTTGATCTTCGAATTGTGGAACTGCTTGGTGTTGTCCCTCTTGCAGAGCTTGAAGTCGACTGTTGCTGTCTTGATGATCTGGATGCAGGGTGACCTCACACGGTGACGGGAAGCCATCTCATTGTACATCTGCTCCACAGCACCATTCAGGGTGGTATCACGGTACTCCTTGTACATGTTGTGGTAACCTGTCCTGCTCTGGTAACGTAACCAGATGCCATAGTTCTTGATTGTGGTAGGGTTACGCTCAAAGATCTGTGAAAGAACAAGCATGTTTAGAAGCAGACATGACAAAGAAAACAAACGCTACATTTAAATTTACAGAGAACAAGTGCTTCGATGGCCAGTGATGAACAGAAACCAATTTTCTACATCCCTAAATAATCCAATTTCCCCATTGGCTCTTGGAAGACAATTAACTTAAGGATTGCAAACCTATCCTCATTAGTTCTGGTACAGCTACATCCACTAGTCAAAATGCCACCAGGAAACCCACTCGACAACTTACGAAATCACAAAAAAGTTTAAGCATCAGTCAACAGCCAAATACTTGATCAGAGTGTCATAATGCCAAACTACCACATCTCATTACATAGTCTGATTAAAAGGGTTCATACAAATAGCAAGTAAGGTGGGTCATAATATGATTGAACAGGACTACTATGTGGCAAGTCTAACATTGGACAATGGCATAGCTCCAACAAGCTATTGACATGCATCAGCTAGTTGGAATCTCTTAAAGACATAAGCACTCTAATGCTGAAAATTGTAAACATGCATTACCCCGTTTGCATTTACTTGTTAATTTGACTTTGACTAATCAACCTTCAACTAAAAATATTTTAAATAATATGATTGTGCAGTATAAAGGGGTATACTTGAAGTTGTAATCAAAGGTACTTTGTGCACCAAGATATATTTGCTTTTACGCTGCTTGAAAAGAAATACTCAGACAAAAGTTACAACTCAATGCAAATAGAAGTAGTAGACGATTTCTTAAGAAATGATCCTTCAGTAGATGTGCATCTAATGTACATTGTCGGACACTCAAGTAGAATAGCACCCACTCTCTGCTTAAGTAATCCAAGGGCAAACCAAATCCCCACAATCCAACATTTGAGAAACCAGATGACAAGGTTCATCACTGCAATCTCAGATCTCAACTGAAACAGGTCTGCCTGTGCTACTCACTTCTAAATAAATTGTGCAACATAAACCATTCATCTATTGCATTTAACCAATTAACAATGATGGAATGTAGTGACTGGTGAGGCAGGGCATCAACTCCACGACATAAATAAAATCAGCAAAAGCAACACACTTACAACACCTATCTGCCAAACGTTTGAAATACTAAACCCATATGATCCACACAAATTCAGCAAAAACACCATCATTAGCATTAAGCGATATGGCGTGGTCGTACCTCGTTGATGGCGAGAATCTGACCGTTGCTCTTCTTAACCTTCTTGAGCTTCCTCAAAAAGTACCTACGCGCGCACAAGACCCAAGCCATAAGCCATTGTCACGAAACAGACACCAAAGCAACAAAATAAGCACGGTATCATCGTCAACTAGACTACAAGGCACTGACCAGAACTTGGATTTGGAGCGGACCTCGTTGGTAGCCCAGAGCTTCATGCGGTAGATCTTGGGGTGCTCATCAGTGGGGGTTGGCAGCGCGCGACCCACCACCTGGTACTGATGGAACTGCAGGGTCGAAGAAACAAATTACACAAAAGCGGCCCAGATCAGCAGCCGCGGTAAGAGGAACAAAGCGGTGGATCGAGAGCAGGCGGAGAAGGCGGCTCCGCCGAAAGAAGCTTACCCTGTGGGCGACCATTTTGGCGAGCTCCCCGCAGCTGGAGGCGGCGGGGAGGAGAGCGAAACCTAAGCCGGGGGTGACACGGCGGCTGACGAGGGAGGTGGTGGAGGCGGAGTGGTATTTATAGGTTGGGCGAGGAACCCTAATGGGCCGGGCCTGATACTATGGGCTTGATTAATTTGTTCTATTCAAGGGAGTGTATTGGGCTGATAAAGTTTTGGGCCGTAGTAATATTTTAGCATATTAGAAAATCAAATCCATGCTAAAATGGTTGGTCAAACAATAGCTCAGTATCTCAACAACAGTATCACATTTTCCTAAAAAAAACAGTATCACATTGCGTTTTAGTAGAAAGGACCTCCCAATGATTGTGTAATAAGCAACGTATCCTGGATTATGGGCGTGTTTGGCTAGAGGCCTCCCAAACGGCTACCATCTACAGTATGTTTGTGTGGACAGCTCGTTAATGTTTTTACCTGAACATCCTTAGTAGGGCTTGTTCGGTTGTTTCGGAACGAGCCTAGAACCGTTCCTGCTGATGATGGTTATTCAAATTAACAAAGCAATTCGAGCCGGGAATTAATCTAGGAGGCCATTCCGTAGCAACCGAACATGCCCATAGTCTCGTACGAGTGAAACATGTTGAAAGAGTTTAAATGCACCACCGAACATTTATAAAAAAATCTCAAATATGTAGGAAAAGAAACATTCAAATTGCTAGTTTTAGTAAAAGTAGGCTGATTTCTTATTTAGGGTTACTATACATAATTTAAGCACTAGATGCTATAGCACCCAAAACGTAGAGATAGAGAAAGCTTGCCCTTGAGAGTCAACATAGGTGTCACACCCAATTTTAAGGATAAAATTGAATGCACAAAACTCGTGTGTGCCCAGGAATCAATCACACACACGAGCTGACAAATTACATAAAGTATCATCACGGTGTCTCATACATCAGAGTTATAATAAAACTTAGTCTTATACATCACAGCGGAATAATAAAAAGATGATAAAACTCTCGTGGCCGTCTTCACAGGGAAGGTCAACTGGTTGACCACAAGCCTAATAATCCTCCGGGAAATCCTCATACCCGTTGTTATCTGTTACCCATCCGGGATTTTTATCCAAGTAAAGAAAATAAACAAGTGTAAGTACATTCCGTACTTAGCAAGCTAACATGGGGTTATGAAGCTCAAAAGATTAGACTCTGGTTAACTGCAGTTAGCATTTTTTATAGGTCAAGCTTTTATTCTCAAGTATTATCAAGTTATGCTTAAGCTCCCATTTAATTCCCATAAGAACATATATTGGAGTCATATGTACCATATATCATCACTAAACAACTTTATAAGATCATCATCAAGTATCCAGTTATTCTGTGAGTTTTCCGGGCCGCTCGTAACCGTGAGCACGGCTGTTATAACAGTTTGTTACCCTCTGCAGAGGTGGTGCACATTCACCGCGAGTCGTGATCCCCATATGCCCGGGTTAATTACTCCCATGTCACTACCAAGGTGAGCGGGCAGGGTACACTATGAAGCCATTTCATAGGTTTCCCTAACAAGTTAGGGCCGCTAGGTTTCCTTGGCAGGCAGATGTAGGGACCCCCCTTTCCTATGGCACAAATCCATCGCGGCTATACTCATAGGAACAGAGGCAGCCCTATACCCAAAGTGGCAAGCCCCATTTGCGCCAAAAAGGTAACCTCTAACCAGCTAGGAAAGGTCCTATTACTGAGCTAAAGTCAGAGCCATATGACTCTCCCGGTTGCACTGTCAGTCCCAGCTTTTGCCGACAGATAAGTCCTTATGGAGGGCCGGGAGCAACATGAACAAAGATCATTTGCACTTTCGCCCTATGGAACAGTTGTTATAATTCATGTTACTCACTTTGTTCCATAGTATCATTCATCAACATGTATATCAAGTTCAGTTAGAGCACTAGCAATCTACCCATATGCATTTAACCCATAGGAGACAAGGAACAGGATAACAATCACTAGGATGTCCTTACGGGTATCAAAATTAGACACATGCAAATGAGTAATTGCTTAAAGTGAAATAGGACATCAAGGAAGGCCCATGTTATACTCGCCTTGGTTCACAAATTCGTGCTGGTCCTGCTGGTCGTCGAAGAGTTCTTGGTCTCCAACGTTTTCCTCACCGTCTGAACGCGACCAACACGGCAACATACAACATTCCAAAAGCATTCATGCAAAGCAAACATTCCTATCATTAGAACAGTACACCAACAGTATTGAAAACAAGATAAAATGTTTGTAAAACTAATCTACGTTTCTCTACGATCACGTCAACGCGAAGTTCACGAAAAACGGAGCTAAAATGCGATAGTTATGATTATAACGGGTTTTCCTATAGCCCTATATTTAATTAATTCTAATCATGAAATTAAAAAGTTCCAAACTTGTCTAACAGTAGCTCCAACATGTAGCTTATGAAATTACGAAACTAACGCGATTTGAATGGATCAATTCGGAGTTAAAACGACAATTCTATAAGCGAAACAGTTCGAATGGCATTTCTGTAAATACTGAAAGCGTACTTTTGACTTAAACAGTGAACTTTACGCTTTCAAAACGAGAATGCGTACTCGAGGAAATACGCTAAGGACGGCGGGTTCTATTACGCGAAAAAACAGGAGGGCTCTTTAGCAATTTTACCCCAAGGGGTATCACCGACGTGGGCGTCGATCAAGAAAACCGGACGGCCTAGAATGTATGGGAGGAGAGAGAAAAGGGCGCCGACGGGAAGCGTGGGCTGCCACGGCGACTCTCCATTGCTGGGCGGGCGAGAGCTCTCCGTCGTGGTCGGTTAAGGCCCTCACGGCCACGCAGCCCAACCGAAGCCGGAGGATGATGCGGGGAGGATGGCGAGTCCACCCTAGGACAAAACACGGCCGGGGAATGGCGGGTAGGCGCGGTGGCCGCCATGGCCGGGCGGCCAAGGTCCTCGGGCTCATGGCTACGGTGCTAGAAGCCACCAAATGCTAAATAAAAAGGGTCGGGAGAGAGAGGGACCACGGCGAGCTCACCACGGCGAAAAATCGGAGGCGGTGATGAAGCGAGGATGGCGGACCACGGTGAGCAGCGGACGGCGGCGTTCTGTGAAGACCGACGACCAAGAGTTAGCGATTGAAGGCGAAAAACAAGAAGATAAAGGCGGCAAGTGGTTCGTTACATCACGGCAAAGCTCGGCTGAGGGCCAGACGCGACGGCGAGGCGACGGAACGGCCGCCACAAGACCTGTGGATCCCGGCGAGTCTTTGCGGCCGGTTGTTGCGGCTTCTTCGCCCGAAACAAGTGCGAAAGGAGAGCGGGGAAAAGGCAGCAGGGGTGCGCGGAGGGTCTCGGCTCCCTTTTAACGAGGCCGTGGAGCGGGGCGACACGCCCACGTCGCGAGGAGCGGGCGCGGGGCGGCGGTTGCGCAATGGCAGCTTACTGATCAAGCAAGCGCGCAAGGGAGGAGGTGGGGAAAAGAGTCGACAAGCGGACCAGCTTAGGCAAATGCCATCGACGCTGGGGAAAGGGCGCGCATCTTGGGTCAAGCCTTGGGGCAACGGTTCTCACTGAATCAATGGCCCAGAAGGAGAATGGGAGGAGTGGAAGGAAGAGAGGGGAGCGGGCCGAATGTGAGGAAGGGAGGAATGAAAGGAATTTTCCCTTTTTCTTTTTATAAATAAAATCTTCAAACTCATTTTCAAAAGGTTTTTAGAATCTTTTAGCATTTGAATAAAACACCAATCCACGTAATTAAATACTTAATAGCATGAATGCATCACATGTTTCTATTCTTGCATTTTCTTTTAATTTTATAAAAGAAATATTACTTCCTAATTTGAATTGCACATATAATTGCATATTTAAATCAAATTTACTATTTTAAAAGAATTTCAAATTTTAGGGTGTTACAATTCTACCCCCTTAAGATGAATCTCGTCCTCTCGAGATTCGGTGATTGCTTACTCAAACAGGTTGGGGATAAGTCTTTCTCGAGATCCTCTTCTCTTTCCCAAGTAGCCTCATCCTCTCAGATAACGATTCCACTCGCACCTTGCACATCTTTACTGTTAAACTTCTCGTAACTCTTTCGCAGCTTCCAAAATCTTTATCTGATACTCTTCATAAGTAAGATCTTCCTTGACAACAAGTTCTTCCAAAGGAATTTGTTCTTCCGGTACCCTTAGACACTTTTTCAATCGAGAAACATGAAACACGTCGTACACACCGGACAAGCTCTCGTGCAATTCCAACCGATAAGCTACTTCTCCACGTCTCTCTAGGATCTTAAAAGGTCCTATATACCTTGGTGCTAACTTTCCTTCATATTAAATCTTCTCACACTTCTCATTGGTGACACTTTCAGGTACACATAATCATCAATCTCGAAAGTCGCCTCTCTTCTGCAGTATCGGTAGAACTCTTCTACGTCGAGACCGAGCTACTCTCAAATTGTCTCTAATCATTCTTACTTGCTCTTCCGCGTCTCTAAGGACATCGTGACCAAACACTTGGGTTTCTCCATCGATTCCGCAACAGGGCGTTCTACACTTACGTCCATACAACGCCTCGAAGGTGCCATCTTGAGGCTCTTTTGATAATCATTGTTGTATGAGAACTCAAGTAAGGCGACTCTTATCCCAACTATCACCATACTTTGAAGTGCACAGGCTCTCAACATATCTTCCAAAATCTGTTGATCCTTTCATCATCCATTAGTTTATGGTGGTAAGCGTAATCGAAATTCAACTTTGTTCCCAAAGATCTATGTACTTTATGCCGTAATTGCGATGTAAATTGGGTGCCTCTATCCGACACAATTTTCTTGGGAACACCATGTAAGCACACTATTCGCTTCCATGTATAACTCGCTAATCTTGCACCATTATAAGTAGTCTTGACTGGTAAAAAGTGAGCGACCTTGGTGAGTCGATCCACTATTACCCATATTGAATCATAACCTCTTTGAGTGCGGGGTAATCCTACAATAAAATCCATTCCAACTTCTTCCCATTTCCATTCGTGGATCTTCATTGGTTGTAGTAACCCTGCGCAGGTCTTTGATGCTCAACTTTCACTCTTTGACAAGTGTCACACAAAGCCACATATTCTCGCCACATCTCTCTTCAAACCATACCACCAATACTTTTCTTTGAGATCCAAATACATCTTGGTACTTCCAGGATGTATAGAATAAGGCACTCATGGGCCTCTTGCGAATTGCATCACGGATAGCTTTCACTTCCGTACACATATCCGCTTCCCGAACCATAGAGTTCCATTCTCATCCATTCTCAATCCGGTGCCTTTCCAAGCACTACATTCTCTGCTATCTCTTTAAGTTTTTCATCCTCCAATTGACCCTTATGTATCTCCTTCTCCAAAGTAGGCTCTATTACCAATTCCATTGCATTAGTGACCGTGCTCAAGTTGAGATATTCCATTTCAAAGACACAACTCTGCCGACATAGGTGTTGTCTCAATTCCATTGGCATAGCTCTTTCTCGCTAAGTGCATCGGCTACAACGCTTGCCTTTCCCGGTGATAATGCACTTCCAAATCATAGTCTTTGATCAATTCCAACCAACGACGTTGTCTTAAGTTCAGATCTGATTGGGTGAAGATATACTTCAAACTCTTATGATCAAGATAGATATCACTCTTATGTCCAATCGATAATGTCTCTAGATCTTCAAAGCATGAACCACAGCTGCCAATTCCAGGTCATGAGTAGGATAATTCAACTCATGCTTCCTTAGTTGTCTGGATGCATATGCGACCACTCTTCCTTCTTGCATAAGCACACATCCAAGACCCAAACGGGATGCATCACAATATATAGAGAAATTCTTGCTTAAATCGGGCGTAAATTAATACTCGAGTCAGTAGTCAATCTCTTCTTTAACTCTTCAAAGTTTGCCCGGCATTTATCCGACCATACATACTTAGCATTCTTTTCCAACAGAGTTGTCATAGGTTTGGCTAGCTTGGAAAAACCTTCAATAAACCTTCGGTAATATCCAAATAATCCCAAAAGCTACTTAATCTCACTTACAGCTTGTTGGTGGTTTCCAATTCAAGACATCTTGTACTTTGCCCGATCCACCGCTATTCCACCATTGGAGACAACATGACCCGTAAAAGAGACTTCCTTTAACCAAAACTCACACTTGCTCCGCTTAGCATACAACTTATGTTCTCTAAGCTTTTGCAAGACCATCCTTATGTGTTCCGCATGTTCTTCTTCGGTCTTGGAGAATATTAGTATGTCATCTATGAATACTACCACAAATTTATCCGAAACTCCATGAACACCTTATTCATCGATACATGAAGTATGCAGTGCATTGGTCAATCCAAAAGACATAACGGTACTACTCATATAGTCCATACCGTGTAGTGAATGCTTTGTCTTGGGTATGTCCGAGTTCAATCTTAAGTCGATGATAACCAGATCGGAGATCAATCTTGGAGAACACATGAGCTCCTCTCAACCGATCAAACAAATCATCAATCCTAGGCAAAGGGTATTTATTCTTGATGGTAACCTCATTAAGTGAGCGGTAATCCACACACATTCGCTGACTACCATCCTTCTTATCCACAAAGATCACAGTGCCCCCCCATGGGGAAGAACTGGGCGTATGAAACCTTTTTCTTGCAACTCTTTTAGTTGTTTCTTAAGCTCTTCTAACTCATTAACTCCCATTCTATATGGACGTTTAGCTATTGGTGTAGTTCCGTAGTAATTCAATAATGAATTCAATGTCTCGGCCGTGGCATACCCGTAAGTCATCGGGGAAGACATCCGGAATTCCTCCACGACACGATCTTGTTCATTGATTTCACCATCTAGTCGATTCAATCGTGGGTCAGAGGGTGAGCTTGCACTACTACTTCTACATGATTCTATCCCCATTGAGTGATGTCACAACCACAGATTTCTCCCCGACACCGAATCACCGCCTGATGTTGTTTCATCCAATCCATTCCTGTGATAAGGTCAATTCCCATTGTTCTCAACACAATAGGCTTCACCTTGAAGTCTACCCCCTTAAGGAAATGCTAGTTGAGGGGCTCCAATAAGAAGCGGGCATACTACCTCCCGGGAATTCACTAGTATTGGGTTTTTCATGGCACACAAAGGTATGCTATGCATTCTAACAAAAGCTTGGGAGATAAAAGAATGCGAAGCACCGTAATCAAAAAGTACGGTAGCGTAAATAGAGTTGACGCCGAACGTACCCAACATGACCTCAGCGCCTCTCTGAGCATCATCGATGACACATAGTTCACCTTCACCGTGAGAGGTGGGGCGTTGAACTTCGATTGTTGGCCCGTTCTCGAGGTGCTTGGCGGTTCTGCTTCTTAGGATACCGATGAGCATAGTGACCTACTTCTCCACATCGATAATGTGCATTGGGATTGTTGGGCGCACCACTCTTCACAGAGCATTGTTAGGCACTCCCCGGCGTGTTGCGATTTGCTAGTCTGCTATGGGGACGCCGATTTCCAAACTGTTGTCGACATCGAGGGCGTTCTTGAACCGGGTTCCGCTGAGGATACTGACCACGGTTTCCCTGATGAGTTGGTCCTTGATTCCTCTGGCTGAAACCTTCTTTGATAAGCACGCATGCGAGTGTTGCTTCCGAAGCTTGCCCTTGGAGCCTTCTCTTCTTAGCTTCCATCTCCTTGCGCTTATCATCAATCACGATTGCGCGATTCACCAAAGACCGGAAGTTAGGATAAGTATTAGACATCACCGGAGCTGCAGTCCATCATAGAGTCCCTTGAGGAAACGGCGTTGCTTATCCTTGTCATCTGCCACATCATTAGGAGCGTGGCGAGATAGTTGTGCTGAACTTGTCCCGATATTCCGCCACGCGCCATTGATCCTTGCTTGAGAGATCTGAATTCTTCCCGCTTCAGCTTCTACTAGTCCATCGTGAATATGGTATGATCGGAAACTGTCCTTAAATTCCTGCCAAGTCATATCAGGGAGCATTGTTGGGACGTCCAACTGGAATGATTCCCACCAATCTCGAAAGCAGCCCCTTGAGTTGCCCTAAGCGCATAACACCTTCTCCAGTCGTTGCATTGTGCTATGTTCAGTTGTTTCTCCACAAAGACGCAACCAATCATCGGCCTCCATAGGGTCTCGTGGCATGTGTGAACACCGGTGGACGACCTTTCATAAACTCTCCACGCTTATCTCTAACCCGGGACAGACGGTGGACCTCTTGCAGGTTCATTGTCCAAGCGCCGCATCATAGCTTGCATCACCAAGGCTTGCATTCCCAATATCTGCTCCATGGTCACAGTGGCGGTGGTGGTGGGTTTATGAGGGCATCACGTCCACGACCACGGCCTCTGCCTCTTCCTCCTCTTGCGGCCATCTGTTTTCCAACAAATGTGCAAAATTTAGGAATTTTTCCAATTATAGAGAGCTTACCAAAGATAAGAAACAATGCTGAAAAATTCTCTGAGCAAGATACAATTTCAGCAGTTCAGTAAAATTGTTATAACTCGAGTTTCAGAGATCCAACAGAGGTGCACCAAGATTCGTTAGAAAGCTTAGGACATCAGTTACAACTTTCATTTAGACCACTTTTACAGATTCGAACTCGCACATAGTCAAAAATAGAGCTAAACCGAGACTGTTCTGAGTTCCAGACAGCGCAGGAACATCAACTTGTGACAGCTAGATCTCCCAAATATGAACAGATATTGACGTGATTCCAAAGACACTTGAAAGATACAGAGGTCTAGTTATCTCCACAAAAATTTCAGAATTTTTATCATCCCAGATTTCGAGTTTCCAGATAAAGAACACAGGCTGCTCCAGAAATCAGCACAGCAGAGATAAGATAAAATGATACTTCGCATTAAGATTTCATTCTAAATTTAAAGTTCCAATCTAAAGAAGTTGTGGACATGCCCACAAACTTCCAGCAATCAAGCAAAATACCAACTCAACCAAGTTCACAAATCAAACATCTAATCAACCAAGTTCACAAGACCAACAAGACTAAATAAGGACACGAACTAACGACATGATAATCTAGATCAAGGCACCTAACACCTATGGAGCGGTGTCAATCATGGTGAAGGAACGGCTTCTTCTTGTAGATGGAAGGCTGTCCCAGCTGTGCTCAAGTTCATCCACTTGTTTCAAGACGCCTCACGCCCTCCGAGATGCACGTAGTTCTCCTTTGACCTCATCATCCACTCCACCGCATAGCGTGGACATGCTGCACCGCTGCCTCCAAAGTGGGATCATTCTCTGGTGGAGCCAAACCTGCCAAACACCCTCATGATCATTTCGAGGAAGGAACCTGAAACGATCCTCCCTCATGGCCTCAAACGACGACCCATGGTAGTGGATGTAGGCATTCTACATCGCATCCTCCATGCCATCCAAAGCATGGGCTCTCTGGCGAGGGCATCAGGGATGCCTCTCCACCTCATGTCCATTAATGATATCATTCCATGCGGTGACCACCAGCTCTACCTTCTAGAAGGTAGCCTCCGAAGGGTGCTTGTACTCTACAAGCAGCAGGTAGTGATGGAGGCGTGCAAGTCGGGGAAGTAGTCGCCCAAAGACGCGGGTAAGGAGAGTGTGGTAGTAGGTCGTCTCTGAGCTGGCTTGAAGTAGTACTTGCACTTCTAGCCAATCTCCTCGCCCACCACGGAACAACTGGGGATGGTGCAGTGTGGGGAAGTAGCCGTCGACTCCTCGTGTAGCTACCACAGGGTAGACGGGCACGGCGATTGGTGTAGGAGTAGGTGTAGGCGTCGGTGTAGCCATCTCCTCGTCGTCGGAGATGATCACAATCTCCCTCTCCACCGGTGGGGCACGCGGGGTGAACATGGCACGATAGCCACGGTCGAGGCGAGCGATCTTGGATTATGAGACATCTATAGATTTAAAGTGAGATAGAAATTAGAATCAACAATTTTAAATAATAGATTAAGGTATGAAAAGCATAAATGTTTTAATAAAATAACAAGGATAAGTCAAGAAGCAAGAAACCGAGGAACAAAGATGCTAAAACGACCATTTTCTAACTAGGCTTATGCGTCCTACAAATCAACACGGCTCGATACCAATTTGTCACACCCAATTTTAAGGATAAAATTGAATGCACAAAACTCGTGTGTGCCCAGAATCAATCACACACACGAGTGACAAATTACATAAAGTATCATCACGGTGTCTCATACATCGAGTTATAATAAAACTTAGTCTTATACATCACAATGGAATAATAAAAAGATGATAAAACTCGTGGCAGTCTTCACAGGGAAGGTCAACTGGTTGACCACAAGCCTAATAATCCTCCGGGAAATCCTCATACCCGTTGTTATCTGTTACCCATCCGGGATTTTTATCCAAGTAAAGAAAATAAACAAGTGTAAGTACATTCCGTACTTAGCAAGCTAACATGGGGTTATGAAGCTCAAAAGATTAGACTCTGGTTAACTGCAGTTAGCATTTTTTATAGGTCAAGCTTTTATTCTCAAGTATTATCAAGTTATGCTTAAGCTCCCATTTAATTCCCATAAGAACATATATTGAGTCATATGTACCATATATCATCACTAAACAACTTTATAAGATCATCATCAAGTATCCAGTTATTCATGAGTTTTCCGGGAGCAGCCAGAATCGTGAGCACTACTGTTATAATAGCTTGTTACCCTCTCAGCAGGGTGGTGCACATTCACCATGAGTCGTGATCCCCATATGCCCTAAGTTAATTACTCCCATGTCACTACCAAGGTGAGCGGGCAGGGTACACTATGAAGCCATTTCATAGGTTTCCCTAACAAGTTAGGGCCGCTAGGTTTCCTTGGCAGGCAGATGTAGGGACCCCCCTTTCCTATGGCACAAATCCATCGCGGCTATACTCATAGGAACAGAGGCAGCCCTATACCCAAAGTGGCAAGCCCCATTTGCGCCAAAAAGGTAACCTCTAACCAGCTAGGAAAGGTCCTATTACTGAGCTAAAGTCAGAGCCATATGACTCTCCCTGCTGCAATCGTCATCCCCAGCTTTTGCCGACAGATAAGTCCTTATGGAGGGCCGGGAGCAACATGAACAAAGATCATTTGCACTTTCGCCCTATGGAACAGTTGTTATAATTCATGTTACTCACTTTGTTCCATAGTATCATTCATCAACATGTATATCAAGTTCAGTTAGAGCACTAGCAATCTACCCATATGCATTTAACCCATAGGAGACAAGGAACAGGATAACAATCACTAGGATGTCCTTACGGGTATCAAAATTAGACACATGCAAATGAGTAATTGCTTAAAGTGAAATAGGACATCAAGGAAGGCCCATGTTATACTCGCCTTGGTTCACAAATTGCGTGCTGGTCCTGCTTGGTCGTCAAGAGTTCTTGGTCTCCAACGCTTTTCCTCACCGTCTCCTAACGCGACCAACACGGCAACATACAACATTCCAAAAGCATTCATGCAAAGCAAACATTCCTATCATTAGAACAGTACACCAACAGTATTGAAAACAAGATAAAATGTTTGTAAAACTAATCTACGTTTCTCTACGATCACGTCAACGCGAAGTTCACGAAAAACGGAGCTAAAATGCGATAGTTATGATTATAACGGGTTTTCCTATAGCCCTATATTTAATTAATTCTAATCATGAAATTAAAAAGTTCCAAACTTGTCTAACAGTAGCTCCAACATGTAGCTTATGAAATTACGAAACTAACGCGATTTGAATGGATCAATTCGGAGTTAAAACGACAATTCTATAAGCGAAACAGTTCGAATGGCATTTCTGTAAATACTGAAAGCGTACTTTTGACTTAAACAGTGAACTTTACGCTTTCAAAACGAGAATGCGTACTCGAGGAAATACGCTAAGGACGGCGGGTTCTATTACGCGAAAACAGGAGGGCTCTTTAGCAATTTTACCCCCGAAGGGGTATCAGCCGACGTGGGCCGTCGATCAAGGAACGGACGGCCTAGAACAGATGGGAGGGAGAGAGAAAAGGGCGCCGACGGGGAACAGGGGCTGCCACGGCGACTCTCCATTGCCGGCGGCGAGGAGCTCTCCGTCGTGGTCGGTTAAGGCCCTACGGGCCACGGTGTGCCCAACCGAAGCCAGGAGGATGATGCGGGGAGGATGGCGAGTCCACCCTAGGACAAAACACGGCCAGGGAATGGCGGGTAGCGCGGTGGCCGCCATGGCCGGCGGCCAAGGTCCTCGGAGCTCGCGGCTACGGTGCTAGAAGCCACCAAATGCTAAATAAAAAGGGTCGGGGAGAGAGAGGGGACCACGGCGAGCTCACCACGGGCGAAAATCGGAGGCGGTGATGAAGCGAGGATGGCGGACCACGGTGAGCAGCGGACGGCGGCGTTCTGTGAAGACCGACGACCAAGAGTTAGCGATTGAAGGCGAAAAACAAGAAGATAAAGGCGGCAAGTGGTTCGTTACATCACGGCAAAGCTCGGCTGAGGGCCAGACGCGACGGCGAGGCGACGGGAACGGCTGCTCGCGCACGGTGGATCCGGCGAGTGCTGCGGCGGTTGTTGCGGCTTCTTCGGCCCGAGCAAGTGCGAAAGGAGAGCGGGGAAAAGGCAGCAGGGGTGCGCGGAGGGTCTCGGCTCCCTTTTAACGAGGCCGTGGAGCGGGGCGACGCGCCCACGTCGCGAGGAGCGGGCGCGGGGCGGCGGTTGCGCAGCGGCAGTTGCCTGACTGGGCGGGGCGTGCGGGAGGAGGTGGGGGAAAGAGCTGACAAGCGGGCCCGCTTAGGCAGCGACTGACGCGCGGGGAAAGGGCGCGGTGCTGGGCTGGCGCGGGGGCAACGGTTCCGCCTGAACTGGGCTGGCCCAGGAAGGAGAATGGGAGGAGTGGAAGGAAGAGAGGGGAGCGGGCCGAATGTGAGGAAGGGAGGAATGAAAGGAATTTTCCCTTTTTCTTTTTATAAATAAAATCTTCAAACTCATTTTCAAAAGGTTTTTAGAATCTTTTAGCATTTGAATAAAACACCCGTCACAGAATTAAATACGCAATAGCATGAATGCATCACATGTTTCTATTCTTGCATTTTCTTTTAATTTTATAAAAGAAATATTACTTCCTAATTTGAATTGCACATATAATTGCATATTTAAATCAAATTTACTATTTTTAAAAGAATTTCAAATTTTAGGGTGTTACAATAGGTGAGTAAGTTTATCTTAGAAAACATCTGGATGAATCTTAAAATGGCTTTCAACCTTATAAAAGTTCCTGGTGTAGTAAAAATATAAAATGCTGTTGATCCTTCTACCCTAGATAGTATGTACTCGAGCTTCAGTTGAGATCGATGATTTTGCCATAGTCATAAAGAAAAAAATAAATAAAAGGACTAAAATACATCCTGACTGGCCCAAAATTATAAGTACACATAAATTATTGATGAGAAATAAGTAACAGAGGACAACACCCAATTTGTGGGAAGTTGAGGAAATCAAATACAACACAGGAGCTTATTTGACCTTCCTCTGCTTGCTGATTTCTTCAAAACCAGCATCCACAACCGAGTGATGACGGTATATGAATACAAGCTTGAATTTTGTCATGCTTTCTTGGTCTTAGGCTTAGGTGCCGGTGGTAGGAACACCGCCCTAAAGGTCCATCCAGCAAGCATGGCCCCAATAAAGGGGCATATCCAGTACACATACAGCTGCTCCCATGTGTTGTGCCAATTGTTAACATATGCCCAGCCAAATGCCTATTCATGATAGTTGACCAAAAAACAAATTACTAAAGTAAAATGGAAACCAAGATATGACTAATGCTTGTTTTCCTACAAAGTGCATAGATGAAAATGGATACAAACAGGATACCTCCGGGCTGCTCAAAAGGAGAAATAACTTAAAATAAGTTAACAACAGATTCAGGATTTAGAAATACTATGTGAAGCATACTGATCCCTGATAAAAAAACTGACATTGCTTAACATGGAGGCAACTATGAAATATGCTTTGATAATGCCACCAATAGAAATAACCTCTACCTATGTTGTTGACCGATGACTTTTTAGGCTTCATTTCAACAAATTACATTTAGTCGCCCTGTCATAAATGTGTGGAATAACGCATATAGAAACCAAAATTATGAATGGATGTGTATAATAACTACTAACTAGAGATAAAAACTTCAAATCATACAGCTGCAGCTGCTTTCTTGAGTATTTTAGTTCTTGCACTAGAGTCAATTCAGTTCACAGCAAGGCTTGAGTTGTTGACCAAACTACCAAAGTAGGCTGCGAATTGGATAGACTTGGCGAACCCTATAGGCCCAAAGAAAGTAAGACATAATGGCCAAAATACACCTACTCATCGATAGTGATTGGATTATTGTTAATTAAAAAGCATTTGATGGGTAGGGTACATCCTCCAGTTTCAAAGTTGTACCCCTTCCAGCAAAAATACATTTTGGATTAGATTTAGACAAAATTTTAAAATACTCTACCAATAGACTTTTAAAAACATTCAGCTTCAAAAACTGAAAATTAGGTGCAGATCAGTTCATGATCTTAGTGATAATGTGATATAACTTTGACCATTATTTTTCTAACTTTACACCAATCTAACAGTAAATTATAAAATTCTGAAAATATTTTTCTAACAAACTTAGTGTTCATCTAGCTAGACCCTGTTCTAGAAAAACAAAATTAAGCCATGCCCATATATAAAGTGCTAAACTTATACTAAAATGCAGTCTACATTAACCTTTCCTAAAAAAGCATAATATATGAACAAGAATTTATTTTTGTTGTCACAGAAAGTTGGCACCACCTTGGTAAGAGCATGTAAAATGGAGGTGCTTAGCGTAGAACTTTCTTCAGCATATGATTAGCACCTAATGCTTAGAAGGTGGATAAGATGCTTAAGTTAGCACCAATGCTTAATGCTAACAAGGTCATTAAGCCTATCTAAGCACATGTTTGCAATGTAGGAAATATCTTATATACCATGCTTAGTGATATGACAACATTCTCTCTCCTTAAGCACTTGTGTCTAAGCACCTTGCATTGTACTTGTACATAACAAGGTGATGTTCCTTTGAAAAAGAGAAACAAAAAGAAAGGACTCAAGACACTGTTTTGTAAGCAGTACTCTTTGACTGCTCAAACGCAGATGGACAAATCAAAGTGAAAAATAATGAATAAGCAACTTTAGCATCACAAACATAAGAAAAGTATTTCTACAAATAAAAGATTACAACAATTGACAGGTAGTGGTAAAAAATAAAAAGAAATGCTTTGAACTGCCAAATACATACCAATATTTCTGGCAGTATGTTTTTCTTAACTAGTGACTTCTCTGATGATTGATATAGTAGATGGAAACATTGCAACCTGAAGCTGAGTTTTGGCCATGACATTCCCATCAGTATGTATGTTCTTTTATTGCTAAGCCCATTATAGTTATTCGAGGTTAGATTTTAGGAATGGTACTTCTGAAGCTGTAGAGGTCCAGGATGCAATATCACACATGAAGAGCATTTAATTTGGTTTTCTCATGGCCTGCACCAATGCCATAATGTAATGTTCTTGGTAATAGAATTAGTAGTAAGAAGTAGATGGTGACGGAAACTACCCATGGACATTGAATTGAAGCAAACAAACACAAAGAGAACAAAATGAAAGGAAAGGCAAGATACTGACATTAGCTGGGTTCATGGACGGTCCGGTGTACTCTGCGCCTGCCAGGATGAGGGAGACAATGGAGACTGAGAGCAACAAGGTCTTGAGGATGGCGTTGCGGGGGCCCTTGACGATGACCCAGAGCACGGCCAGGGTGATGACGAAGGTGAGCACCCCTTCCGCAAGGGCGCCGGTGTGGGGATCCACCTTGAGCGAGGGGCCCGCGAGCGTGTGCTTGTACTGCGCCGGCATCAGCTCCGAGATCGCTAGGGCGCCGCCCACAGCGCCGGCGGCCTAGCAATAACAAAGATGCTCATAATTAGGCTTGGTTCCACTAAAGTCAGGCGGGAGATAAGATAAGGAGCAAAAAGGTCGATCGCTACCGCACCTGCGCCGGGAATCGGAGCGCGACGGAGAAGAGGAGGGGGCTGTCGAGCCCGGCGGCATAGGAGGCGGCGAAGTCGGTGGGGTTGAAGCTGGCGCCGCCGAGCGCGCCGCAGAGGAGGTCGAAGGTGAAGAGGAGCACCGAGAGGAGGGACGCGGTGACGAGGAGCGAGTAGTGGCCGCCGGCGCCCTCCTGCACCCCCAGGTACGACGTGACGGCCGCCGTGGAGGCGCCGAGCGCGGAGGCGCACAGCACCCACAGGAACGTCACCACGGCGTCCGCGGCCGCCGCGCGAACCGCCGCTCCCATCGCCATCAGTCTGCGCCGGCGCCGGCGTCGGCCTTCTTCCTCCTCGATCGGAAGTAGAAGATCGGATTGGGGGTTTTGGAATGGAAACGGCAACTCGATCGATCACGCACTCCAGTTGACGGAGAGGGGTATCCACGAGCACGCTCTCGCCGTGCTTCTCCCTCTGACAGACTGTTCTCTCTCTCTCCCAAGTCCAACAAGATAACGACGACCCATGCTTATCTTTCCCTTAGGAGTTAGGACCTCGCAAAACATTGCAATCCCTTTCGATTCATGCATATTAAAAAAGTTATGGTAAAAAAAAGACGTAGCTAGATGGACGCCCGCGCCTGCTGCGCCTCCCTGCCTGCTAGCCCGTCTGGCCGTATGCTCACCCGATCGTCGTCTACTCGCCCGCCTGGCCAGTATGCTCATCCGGCTGCTCGGCCACCTGCTCGTCCGACTGAAACACGTGCTAATACCAAATCTACTTTTGCAATATCTAAACGAAACATTTATAACATATATCTGAAGCAGCTGAAACACTTGCTAACATACATCAACACTTGCATAACGTCTGAAAACACTTGAAAGCCAGCGCAAGCATATGAAATATTGACGTAAAACATTTGCAACATATGCGTGAAACATAAGCAATATCCAAAATAAACACACTTGCAACATGCTTCAAAAAAAAACAGATGAAACATTGGAAAACACCCTTGCAACATGCGTGTATAGCCATTAAACATATGTAACATCTCAATCTATTTTTGCAACATCGATGTGAAACACTTGCAACACACATCGGAAAAGTCTAAAAAAATACGCTTGCAACCTGCGTTTTCAGTACAGTGTCACCTTGCTGCTTGAACGAATGGAGGCTCGTCGTTGTGGAGCTCGACACCTGCGCGGAGGTTGGCAACGACGCATGAAGCTCACCGATGCCCCAGCGGAGGCACTGCGCTGGTCGAGCACCTGCACGAAGCCGCGAGAGCAGAATTGGGCGAGCACCTACGCGTGGAGCACCTGGCGTGCATGGCAGCTTGCTCGGCGAGAATCCCATGAGCACCCCTGGCGAGAGCCCAGGAGCCGGCGAGCACCTCCTGCCTGGCGAGTACGAGCAGGCAAGCAGGTGGCGAGCACCCTTAGCTGGCGAGCATGGGCACCACCTAATGCGCCAGCAACTCACGAGCACCACCTTGCTGGCAAGCACGAGCACACTGTGAGCACCCCTGGGTATTGTAACACCCTAAAAATTTGCATAATTTTAAATAGGGGAATGTGATTTAGTTACGCATTTTGTGAACTTTGAAATTTAGAAAAATAATGACTTTATTAAAAATAAAATCAAATATAGGTCAACAAACAAGTATGTGCATTCATGTTGCTGCATATTATTTTGTATTGCTTGGTTTGAAATCAAATTTCAAATTGATTTGAAATTGTATTTTGAAATTTGCTTTGGAAAAATTAGAAAAGGAAAAATGAATTTCCCTTCCTCCTTTCCCTGCTTTCAGCCTAGTCGGCCTGCCTCTCATTTCCTCCGCGCCGGCCCAGCCACCCCGTCCCTTGCTTCTCCACGCCCGTGGCCCATTTCCTCGCCCGCGGCCCAGCAGCAGCGCTGGCCTAGGTCTGAGCCGCGCCTGTGTGCTCTCCTTTCCTCTCGCTGACCGCCTTGGCCCACCAGTCAGCAAGCCGTCTTCCTCCTTGTGTCGTGTCCGAGCCGGGCACATCTTCGTCGCCGCTGTCTGACTCTGCGCTGGCTACGAGTGCTGCGTTTGCCGTGCCCTCAAGTCTCCCACGCCTCATAAATACCAGAGCCACACCTGCCGCTCTCCCTATCTCGTTTTGGAAGCAAGCCGCAGCCGCCCTTGCCCTACATCAGCGCCGCCGCGAGCTTGAAGAGCCGCTGTCACCTCGTTGAGCCCCGTGCCTTCCCTGCTCTTGCTCTGCTGCCGAGGAAACCCTAGGTGAGTCCGCCGTCGCCCCCTCTTTCTCCTCATATCTTCGGTTCATCAAACGATGGACTGTAGGCTTAGATTTGATGAGCTCTGTCGTACTGGCCATGGTGCCGCCGCCGCCGGGTTCGCCGCCGGCCCTGTTCCGACCACTCCCCCCCGTGCAATCCTAGCCATCCGATTTTGATCCAACGACCGAAAATAGAAGATACCCCTTCGCTGCGAGTTTTGCAAAAACCCCCTTATAATTATTTGAGTCTTAACCTGTAGTCCAAAGTGTCTTTTCAGATTTTGTTTTCTTCTTTTGAAAGCGTACTTTGTTTTGGTTAGATCTAAAATACGTTTTCAGCTATTTACAGTTTTGCCACTAGGTTTGTTTAGGCCATAACTTTTTCGTTTTAACTTCGATTTAATCCGTTCAAATTGTGTTAGGTTTGTAATTAAGTAATCTACATGTTCATACTACGGTTAAGCATGTTTTCAACTTTTAAAATTCGAGGTTAGATTTAATTTATTATTTTACTAAAAAAACTTGTTTAAATCATAACTTCTTCGTTTTAGCTCTTATTTTTGTGATTTTTGTGTCTGTGTGTTCGTAGCGAGACGTAGATTTATTTTCCAAACCTTTTCATCTTGATTTTATGCCGTTGGTGTACTGTTCTAATCTATAGCTTTTGTTTGCTATGCATGATTGCTTCTAGATGCTTGTTGCTGTGATTATCGAGTATAGATGGCGAGCAATTCGTGGGAGACCAAGAGTATTACTTTGACGTGCCGGATCAGCAGGAGTACTTTGCTCAAGGCAAGTATAGCATGAGATCATCCTTGTTTCCTATTTACTTTAATACATTAAATTCATGTTGCATGTGTTGCCTTGATAGGGATTCCCTAGAATTGAACTTATACCTTGTCACCTACGGGATATGCATTGGGTAGCTTTGCTAGTGCTCAATTAAACTATGATCTTGTAACTTGACTAATGGTATATGCAATAAACATTAAAATATGACTTTTTAGCAACTTGGAAACAGGGGGCTGGAGTGTTTAGCTACTTTCTAAATGCTTCAGATTCCTCTCTCTAAGGACTTATCTATAAGTAATCATCCGGGACTTACAGTACAGCTGTGAGGGCTACATGGCTCTGGCTTTAGCTCAGTATGAGGACCTTTTCTAGCTTGTTAGTGGTTACCTTTATTGGCATAAAAATGGCTTGACGAATCAGATATAGGACAACCTCTACTCTTATGTGTATAGCCGTGATGGAATTGTGCCATTCGATAGGGGGGTTCCTATATCTGTTTGCTGAGTGAATCTAATAGCCCTAACTTGTTAGACGAACCTTTGAAAGGCTTCTTAGTGACCCTTGTCTGCTCACCTTGGAAGTGTTTTGGAAGTTGGAAACCCGGGCATATGGGTATGACGACTCACAGTGAAAGTGTACAACCTCTGCAGAGTGTAAAACTTGTATATCAGCCGTGCTCACGGTCACGAGCAGCCTTAGAACCCTTATGGAATAGATGAACACTAAGAATTATCTGTTTATGCTATTTATTATTCATGTTTACATTGATCATGTGTTTTGCATTGGGAATTGAAACAACTTGTTGCTACTCTTATGTTAAAATTGTGACAACTAAAAGCTGAACACTGTTAAACCTGTGTCAAGCCTTTTTGAGCCTCATGACCCCCATGTTACACTTGTTGAGTACGACATGTACTTATGCTTGTTTATTTTCATTACTTGGATAAAAATCCCAGATGGGTAACAGATGGCTATGGTTATGACGATTTCCTTAAGGATTACTAGACTTGTAGTCAACCAGTTGATGTCCCTGTGATATGGAGCTTCTGCGAGAGATCCTTTCTTTATACTTCCGCTACATTTATGTGAAGACTCTGTCTTATTCGTGATGTAATAAACACTTGTGATGATACTATTCATAATTTGTCGGCTTATGTGTGTGACTGATCTCTGGGCGCACATAAGATTTTGCATCCTATTTTATCCTTAAAATCGGGTGTGACAGATTGGTATCAGAGCCGTGTTGACTGTAGGACGCAAGCCTAGTTAGCAATGGTCGTTTTAGCTTCTTTTGCTTCACTCATTTCATGCTTTCCTATCTCACCCTTGTTATTTGCTAAAGTTTTATGCTCCTTTTGTCTTACTCTATTATAAAAATTATTGCTTCTAATCTAACTAAATCTAATTCCATAGATGTCTTGTGCTAGTAAGACTACCCGCATCAGCACCGGAGGTTACTACCTGCCTCGTGGTTTGTTCATGGAGCCTGAGGAGGAGGAACCCCAAGAACAAGAATTTGATTCAACAACACCTGTACCTACGTCTGAGCCAGTCTAGGAGGAACCCGAAGAAGTTGAGGTCATCTTACTGTCCGATGAGGAGGAGGAAGACGTCATTGAAGAGGATGAGCCGATCCCTCCCCTAGGATGGACGACAAAGGTCTGGTATAAGCCAGGGTGTGAATCCTCTGTTTCGCACCACCGACTCATGCGGATTCTTCAGACCTACTACGGAGATTGGGACGCAGCTGTGGAGTACGTCTGCAATGAACATACACACCCTCTAGAAGACACCTATTGGAAGACCAGGGTGTGCATCTCCATCAAGGACGAACAGAAGGGCGCATATCAGTTGGATTCAAACTATGCGCATCATGCTCACTGTGCCACCATGGAGGATAGCATAGAAGATGCAGCTGCTGCAGCATGCATGGGTCTCCATGGTCGTTGATTCGAGGATATGAAGGATGACCAATATCGATTCCTCCCTCGCCAGCACCCTGAATTAGAATGGGAAATGATGGACCCATAGGGCACGGATCCAACTACCCAAGTGATGGTACACTTTGGCTATGGGTCCATAGCAAAGATTCGTCGACTAGAGGATCAGTTGAAGGCACAGCAGAAAACCATTAAGAGACACCAACAGGTGATAGATGAGCAAAGGGTGTGCCTCAACCTGCCAAAGATGTACGAGGAGTTTCCCCATAAACCTCACCCATAGATGTTGGAGTCCCTTTTATATAATAAAATAATAGTAGAACGAGTCAAGTTGAGTCTAGTCAAGTCTATTAGTGCGGAGTGAATATTGGTATGCCTAGTTGATTTGTTATTATACTTATGTGTGAGTTGGATTTTTGTATTGAGTGCTGAAACTTTGTGGGCATGTCCGCAAGTTCTATAGTTAAGGATATTAAAGTTTGGGTCAATAAATAAATAGTTGGGTTTGGTATATCTTGTTCTCTCGGAATCTATTTTTCGAAGCAGTCTGCACTTATCTCAATGCCAATTAAAATCTACTTGACTAAAAATTATGAAATTTTTATGGGAATAACAAGACTTAAGTATCTTTCCAATGCCTTTGGAACAACCCTTATATCTGATCTGGTTTGTGAGATATCGCTGTTTCAAGATAAAGTTTCTGCTTAGTCTGGAATCTGGAATAGTTTTGGTTGTATCCTGTTTTTGAGTAGCCTAACGATAGAATCTGGGAATGTGGTATGAATAAAAGTTGTAGATAATTTCTTAAGATTTCCAAACATATAAAGTATGTCTCTTTTGGATGTCTAGAACTCGAGATATGACTGTTTTACTAAGCTGTTGATGTTGGAACTTGTCCAGAAAATTTTCAGAATGCATTCTAACTTGGAAATCTCTAAAATTTGAATATTTGTGTTGGATGGCAGATGTCTAGAAGAGGAAGAGGCCAAGGTTGTGGAGGTGTTCCCCCACATCCACCACCACCACCGCCACCGACAAAGCGACAATTGAGCAACTTCTGGCAGTGCAGACACAACTTTTGCAAGCGTTGGTGCAGAATCAGCAGAACCATCCAGTTGGTGGAGCACCACGTGATAAGTATGGTGAATTCTTGAAGGGCCATCCCCTGGTGTTTTCCCATGCCACTGATCTATTGAAAGCAGATGATTGGCTTCATGTAGTGGAAAAGCAGCTCAACATAGCACAGTGCGATGATCAACAGAAGGTGTTGTACGCTTTAGGACAGCTCTAGGGAGAAGCTCAAGACTGGTGGGAGTCATTTGAGTATGGACATCCCGCCAATGCTCATCCTGTCACCTGGCAGGAGTTTAGAGAGAATTTCCGATCCTATCACATACCTGAAGGATTGATAGAGCTCAAGCAGGAGGAATTTAGAGCTCTGAAGCCGGGATCCATGTCCGTTGCTGAGTATCGTGACAAGTTTGCTTAGTTGTCACGTTATGCTCCGAGTGAGGTGGCTGATGATGCCGATAAGAAATGCCGCTTTCTTAAGGGTCTGTATGATGGTCTGCAGCTCTAGCTTATGTCCAATACATACCCCAATTTTCAGACGCTAGTGAATCACGCTATTGTTATTGACAATAAGCGCAAGGAGATGGAGGCCAAGAAGAGGAGGCTTCAGGGATAGGACTCTGGGAGCAATACTCGTCACCAACCCTCAGCAAGACTTCCAGCAGAGGTACCAGGGACCACCCAATCAGTGGAATCGTGGTAAGTACCCTCAGCACAACCTGAACTAGCAGCAAAGTGGCCAGTAGACACCACGACAGGGAACACCCAACAACACTCCCATGAAGTCCAGTGCACCTAGTACCCCCAACGTATGCTATCATTGTGGAGAAGTTGTGCATTATGCTAACCATTGCCCTAGGAAGTAGAATCAGCAAACACCCCAGGGTCAGCATAGTAACCAGAAGGGAATGCCGCAGAAGCCAGCACCCAACATAGGAAAGGTGAACCATGTGTCTACCGAGACGGCGCTTGCAGAATCAGAAGTCATGCTCGGTTTGTTCGATGTCAACTCAACCCCTACCACTGTTCTTTTTTTATTCTGGAGCTTCGCATTCATTCATATCACAAGTATTTGTTAGAAACCATAGCATACCATTATGTGCCATGCAAAATCCCATATTAGTAAACTCACCGGGAGGTAGTATGCAAGCTTCATACCGTTGTCTTCCGACTAGTCTATCCTTAAGGGGGGTAGAGTTCAAAGTGAGCCCCATTGTGTTGAGAACATCTGGTATTGATGTGATTCTGGGTATGGATTGGATGAATCAACAATAAGCAGTCATTCAGTGTCAAGAGAAGGTAGTTGTTGTGACCGCATCGAATGGGAAAAGAATCAGTGTCGATGTGGTAGTACGAGCACCGCCAACATCTATAGTGAACCAGCTTAATGATAACATCAACAAGGAGGACCCATTGGTGGATGAATTTCTGAATGTGTTCCCCGATGACTTGCCAGGTATGCCACCTAACCGTGACATTGAGTTTATTATTGAATTATTACCTAGAACTACACCTATAGCTAAGCGTCCATATAGAATGGGGGTTAATGAATTAGAGGAACTTAAGAAACAAATAAAGGAGTTACATGAGAAAGGTTTCATTCGTCCTAGTTCATCACCTTGGGGAGCACCAGTTATATTTGTTGACAAGAAGGATGGTGCTTAGAGGATGTGTGTTGATTATCGGTCACTCAATGAGGTTACTATCAAGAACAAGTACCCACTATCTAGAATTGATGATTTGTTTGATCAGTTGAGAGGTGCTTGTGTTTTCTCTAAGATTGATCTTCGTTCTGGTTATCATCAGTTGAAGATTCGTGCAACTGACATACCCAAGACAACTTTTACTATGAGGTATGGTTTGTATGAGTACACTGTTATATCCTTTGATTTGACCAATGCACCTGCATACTTTATGTACTTGATGAATAAGGTGTTCATGGAGTTTTTGGATAAGTTTGTGGTGGTATTCATCGATGATATATTGGTATTCTCCAAAATAGAAGATCACGCTGAACATCTAAGGTTGGTCTTGCAGAAGCTCAGGGAACACAAGTTGTATGCTAAGCAAACAAGTGTGAATTCTGATTGAAGGAAGTTTCTTTCCTAGGCCATGTTGTCTCTAATGGTGGAATATCAGTAGATCCAAGCAAGGTGAGAGATGTGTTGAATTGGAAAGCACCAACCGATGTGGGAGAGATTTGAAGTTTCTTGGGATTGACTGGATACTATAGAAGGTTCATAGAAGGTTTCTCTAAACTTGCCAAGCCCATGACAGCTTTGTTGGAGAAGAATGCTAAGTTTGTGTGGTCCGAGAAGTGCCAGGCTAACTTTGAAGAATTGAAGAAGAGGTTGACTACCGCCCTAGTGTTGGTTTTGCCAGATTTGAACAAGAGCTTTTCGATCTATTGTGATGCATCTCGTCAAGGTCTTGGATGTGTTCTTATGCAAGAAGGCAGAGTAGTGGCTTATGCATCCCGACAGTTGAGAAAGCATGAGCTAAACTATCCTACTCATGATTTGGAGTTAGCAGCAGTGGTTCATGCTTTGAAAATATGGAGGCACTATCTTATCGGATATAAGAGTGACATTTATACTGATCACAAGAGTCTGAAGTACATTTTCACTCAGACGGATCTAAATATGAGACAGCGTCGATGGTTGGAGTTGATCAAAGATTATGATCTGGAGGTACACTATCATCCTGGAAAGGCGAATGTTGTTACCGATGCTCTTAGCTGGAAGAGTTATGCCAATGAGGTGCAAGTGGCACCGATGTCAAGTGAGTTGTGTGCTGAGTTTGAGCGACTAAATTTGGGCTTTGTCACTAATGCAGTGGAGTTGGTGTTGGAGCCTAAACTGGAGCAAGAAATACGTAAGGGACAGTTACATGATGCGAAGTTGAAAGAGATAGCGGAGAACATAGTGATTGGCAAGGCACCAGGTTTCCGTATGGATGATAATGGAACTCTGTGGTTTGGAAAATGACTATGTGTGCCTGAGGATAAGGCTATACGAGAGATAATTCTTCGTGAGACACATAAGATTTTGCATCCCATTTTATCCTTAAAATCGGGTGTGACAGGTATGGATACAGAGATTTTTTAAGGGCACGGTGAGAATGAGCGGACGACGAGGTAGCAAGTGGGAAGCCACGCCCGTCCATCTGGACGTCCTCACGAGAGCATTACCCATAAAAAATGTTAATTTTCTATTCTAATCCATATGGAAAAGCAAACGTGCTGGCATTGCAACGGAACCAATACATCTAGGGATCGGACTCTGTGTCATCGCAAGATGTGAAGTGTTCTGACTCGTAGTATGTGTCATGAGGTCGAGTCACACACAAGACACGGAGGGCCTAAGTGCAATTTGGAAAGTAAAAAAAAGGTGAATAGAAGAGACTCTCCACGTTAGTCAGGAGATTCGACAAAAGAAAATAAGAGAGGAATTTCTGCTCTTTAATGTTAGGTATAGAAGATACAGATATAGATATAGGATATATATATGATGAGAGATTGAGTTTATCCAAACTAATACCTCTCATACGAGTTTTTCTCCAATCTTTTCTCTGTAGAGAAACTGTGTATGGCCATGTTCGTTTCGCTGAAATTTGGCTGATGCTGCTACTGATGCTGATTTCTTGTAGGAGGAAAACATTGTTTGTTCGCTGAAAGGTACTGCCGAAGAACACGGCCTAATAGTTAATTGCCACTTGTTTGAACTACTTCGTAGAAGCTATAGGCCGAAGTCTTTATATGTAAACACAATTGACGTATTTATATTTATGTAAGGACTTTAGACTAGTCTTAAGTCCAATAATATTCGTTTTGTTAGGTTCTTGTTTATAGTAAGATAAAAAAAGATACATTAGATAACAATGAGTGTTGTTAGGTCTTGTTTGAGTGTACACACACAGCGTGAAAACTTATGATGAAAATATCGTATTATGTTGTCCGACTGATTTTTACAATATATGAAAAGGGTCCGGTTTCTTAACCTATGAGGTTGAGATTTCTTGTTAATATAAAATAAATATCTTTTTCATGGATTATTTTTCTATAGGCGGCTATCCTACCGTGACTTCTTCAAACTTGTGACATCCAACCACTCTATGACCTAGGAATTCAAATAGATCGTTAATTAGCTTTTACAATTCGGTTTTTAAGTTTCAACCATCGACAATCTACAAGTTAGACTTCAAAGCTTCTTGGTATCGTCCTCACATTTGATGAGGGAAAAATTATAAATAATTGATACCCATATCATTCATTTTTAGAAAAAAAAAGGCTTCCCCGCTTTATTGATCAAACATTTAGGTTCAAGCGTAACGGCACGCCCGCCACAAACATAAAGGCCTTACACCCAAATTCGCGCTCATCACAGACATCCATAACACTAGAAGACAATGTTTTCATTCATGCGATGAATCACAGACAAAGAGACTTGATCCATCCCAGTGCAGAGTCTGAGTAGCTTCTTGGGTTCCGGCCGATCCTATGGGTAGCTGCGAGGCTTTGTTTTGCAACAACCGTATAAAAGAGTCCACCTTCTCTCCTAGGTCTGCTTGATCACACATGGATTTTCACCTTTCCAGCATCTTGGTAATCCACATCAACCACCTTTTCTGTCCCGTCCAAGTCACTCTCCGAAAGCACACAGAGTTACGAAATTTTCAGAAACATCACGATAGATATCGCCGAGCTAATGTTATAAAGAGCATGCTTCTTATTAGCAAGCCATCTAGTAGCAATAAGCTCAAAAGTAACATCCTTCGAAAGATTAAGTAGTAGATCTGAGAGCTGTAGATGGAACGGGAAAAAAACAAGTTGGCGTGTGGCAAGCTAATAGCGCCGAAGTCAATCAAAAGCCCAAAAAGCTTGCTACTCTCGTAGTGTGCGCCAAAGGTTCTTGGCAATCCATTGAGCTATCTTTTTTCTTTTCTTGGCACGACTAGATTAGCAGATCCTTTGATTTTAAAGAGAGCTGGTACTGCAAGGGAATCCTTTGATTTTAAAGGTAGTGCCTAGCATGAAGAGACATTTTCTTTTATTTGCTAGAAAATAATGGTAAACTCTATGTATAGATATCTTATCGACATAAGGACAAAGGTTCCTTAGAAAATTTAGTGGCTAATAATGTTTTCAAAATAAAAATTGGGGGGTTTTTAAAAGAAGGGTTACTTTAACCAAAAACAATTCCACTAAAAAAAGCAGAGATTTTGTGGCAATGGTGAATTTTCATGAGTTAAGAACAAGCTCCCACAAAACTAATCCTTTATGTGAAGATGTTGCCAAAACGGTCATGAAAGTACATTTTCATGAAGGAGTGTGAGTAAACTATCATGAAAGAAGATTTTTAATGTGCACCTAGGCTCTTATGAAAATATGCTACATACCGCCAGAAAACACCCTGGCACGCCACACAATTTCATCACGGGTGTTGTTTTTCATTCAGGCGCCATGTGAAGTCTAGCCCTTGCTTGCAAAAACAAAATTTGGTCGGCCCGGTTTAAGTTCTTAACAGGTAAACCCTAGCCCTTCTTGTGCGTAGAAGGGAAAAAACCTCCTTGAACTATTTTTGTCGTCTGATTTTTTGGATGAATTTCAAGATATTTTGCTCCATTAACTCATAAAACAGTTTAAATTACCTCACTGCCTAGGTTAGAAACGGTTTTCAAGGCACTTTCATTAGTTTTCACATAAAAGAATCTGGTAAATACCATATAAGGTTTTAACACCCTAAAAAATGTATCGAAGACTATTAAATTTCGAGAAAATCCTAGAGATGTATCGGGACATGACAAAAACCAAATAAACATTTAGAGCTCATGAAAATATCTCTAGAAGATTATAAGAAAATAGATTTAGCTCTAGTAAAATGGGAACCCCAAAAAAAAATCTAGAAATTCCCAAAATATTCTAATTAATGCACTTTATGCCCGGACGTAGCCCACGATCAATGACGACCCCAATCCCCAGATGTGGAGGTGTGACAGAACCGCCCGAAATAACACGCTTTTGGAGGCGCTCGTCTTCCTCTAGACACTAAGCACCCTGAAAGATAGCTACATCGGATAGTTCCGTCGAGCCCACCCCAAGGGAGAACTCAAAACAATCCACGTTTTACATCTAAAATCCAATAATGAGTACGATATTGCAATACTTAGTCCATTTTATAAAACAAGAATTCTTAGAAATTATTTATTACAATACCAGAGTTCAGAGTGCGATAATTAAATAGTGGAGTGAAAATAAACATCTAACGAAAACGATACAAGGATCCGTCTGAGCCCACCAGAAGAATCCTCCACACAAGAGCTACTTCTCATGCTGCACCTACAACAGAGGTAAAATAAACCCTGAGTACACAATGTACTCGCAAGACTTACCTGACTAGTCGGAATAGTTTCCCGACTCCAAGGAGTATGATAGGTAATATGGGTTTGCTGTTTTCTTTTTGTTTGCGAAAAGCATTACTAGGAGTACGTCCTTAAGATCAAGTTTAATTAGCAGTCATGATTACTTCATTAGCCAACCATTCTTGGTAAGCACATATTCTACTTTCAAGCAAGGGTTGAGCAATCAGAACCATTTCAACATCTTTCATCTTCTAGTTCTTACTACGGTGCTAGACCATAGCTAAGTCGTACCGTCTAACGAAAACGGCGATTCGCGAACCAATGTATCCCAGCTAGGTACCCCAAAACACATGCCTTGTTTGTACCCCAGGCACAAACAAGACCAACCCATTTCACTTCTGTCACGGGGTCTAGGTCCCTGTCCAAACTTGGACTCCAAGCCCCCACACGATAAGAGCGTGCTGAGACCTCCACCTTTCCCCACCTCCAATCAGTCGGCCCAGAAAGAGCCGGAACCCACGACAAGAGCGTAACAAACATTCCCGCTCCCATAAGCAAGTATGTGCTCAAGATAATAAGTCTGTGACCTGACTACCATCCACAGCAACGGACGGTCCTTAATCGACATGAACAGGGAAAACAATATAACCAAATTGAGCCCCATTGGCCGTGGAACACGACCTGTTACACCCACCAATACCCATACCGTATCCCTGCCCTGTCTCTATTTTTCCTTTCATCATTTTATCATGAGAGTAATTATAATAATTACTTATTGTGAGTAACAGCATGTTACTTACGCTACCGAAAACCTAAGCATAGCAGCTACCTGAACTTGAACCAGTAGACTCTTAGGACAGATATATTTATACATGTGGTTTTCATAAAATTCCTATAACGTAAATGCATATAACATATATAAATAGTGATTATAAAAAATAAGGGGTTATGCACCGAGGCTTGCCTTGGGCAGGCGCGGTGTTAGCTGAGTCAGTCAGTGTCGGCTCCGAGACCTCCTCCTACACGAGAATCTCCTCTTCGTACTCCTCAAACTCGTGATCATCGGTGGTCACGATCTCCACCAACTCGTTCTCTATATACATGCGATGATGATGCAACACTTAGCATTTATGCAACAACAACTCTTAAAATAAGAATACACATACTAAGCTACTAAGCTAGCTCTAATGACTAAGATACTACGCTAACTATCATTTTCATCAAGCAGGGTGTTGGATTCAACTAACAAACACCTAGCTGTACAAATGAAGGATATATCTTTATTTCTACTAATGATTTAATGTATATTGAAACAAAGAGCATTTAACTACCCTAATGCTTAGTCTATTCTAAGGATACAAAAATTATAGTGAGCACATAATAATACAATGAAGCTACTATACAAATTTCAGGATTAAAGCTATCACCAATTTACCACAAAATTTTCCTACAATATTTAACCTAATAATATTGAGCACTCTCAAATGATTTAATAGCTCCTGGTATCAACATGTATATATATGAACTAAATACACTAATAGATATAGCACAATTTTAGAAACCTAACAAAATTTATTTCACAATTTTTGGACACCTACATGATTTTATATGATTTACCAAATATCAGCTCAAAAATTAAATTAGAAAACTATTTCTAATTCCTTATGAAAAAAAAACGAATTCTCCCACACGGCCCACACGCGTGGCCCATGTGATGCAGCGCGCGCTTGAGCGCACGGTGGCCCACGGTGCGGCCCATGTGAGGCCGGCCTGTAGCGCGAGATGGCCCACGGTGGGGGAGTCTCTCACGCGCTGGTGATTTTGCTTAAGGGAGCTCGAACTTCTCCTGAATTATGACTAAGTACTAACACTATTTCCCCCTCTCAAACCTTCTCACTTAACCCCCTGGCTTTCCTGGAATTCCCCCGCGTGCACCCCTGGCAACTCAGTGCACGATGGCACGGTGAGCGGCGACACTGGGCGCCTACACCGGCCACCTGGGACCTACGTGGGCCCACCTAACGGGTCGATCACCATCTCTGACCCGAGCAGCTATGCTAAGCGGCGGTGCAGGGTGACACGACTAGCTAGGGAAGGCTGTAGTGGTGCACGACTATTCGCGACGGCGGCACCACTATTCCGGTGGGCTGGGGTAGCTATAGGCCTAATTGGTTAGCTTGTGAGCATCAAGAGGCTTCCCTGGACCAGGCCAAAGTGACGGTTGGGGAGGAAGATGATGGAGGAGGGTTGGCCATGTGCGGCCGAGCCGTGCGGCGGTGCACCACGGTGGCACGGTCACGTCAGCGACGACGGGAGGCGGTAGTGGTTCTGCTGACGTGCGCAAAGTGGAGAGGGAGGCAAGGCGAAGCTAGTGGTGCAAGGGAATTGGTTTGGGAGGGACGGTAGGAGGGCTGCCCTCGTCCATGGCCGGACATGGCCTTATCGGCACGGCGGTAGGAGAAACTCCAAATTGGAGCTTGGCCTTGCACGGTTCAAGACTAAGTAGGGTTGGGCAGTGAGAGGACGTGATATTGAAATCATGGATGCACAGAATTGAATGGAGGTGATCATTCGCATGGTAATTTGATGGCGTGGCTAGACGGCGGTAGCAGCGGGAGAAAGAGAGAAAGAGAGATGGGGCATGGCAGGTGGGCTCGGCTCATCCTTGCCTTGGCAGGACGCGGTCGACATGACTGTGGAGGCCCACTCGCAGGCGCTAGCAGACAGGCGCACATGTTTGCGACTGGCATGGCCCACGCGCCGTAGTGCCATTAATGACAAGGTGATAGCGAGCCCGACCATGTACGCATGGCAGAGGTGGCATCGCACTGGGGCGGCAGCGGCGTAGAGATGTAGAGTGAGGCACGGACATGACGACGAGGCGACGACACCAGCAGCGGCTATAGCGCGGCGTGGGATGAGTCGCAATGCGGCAGCCCGGTGGGGCCGGTGGCAGCACTGCCCCGCTGCGCAAGCAGCAGCAGCGGCTCCGCGCGCTAGGAGACAACGGCGGCCAGGCCACAGCCAGGCTAGAGCAGCCGTGGTCGCCACGCGCGACAGTGCGTGTAACACCCTCGGTGTTACACTGTACAGTCTTTTGCTAAAACACTGCATGAGCATCATACTTATGTGTAAATGTGTGTAATATAGCGTGTAAAGCAATACACGTAACTCGAAACGTTCATCAAAAATGCGAAACGAATGTTATATTTCATGTCGCGTTGTATCACTTTAGTGTTCTAAACGAATTTTTATTGAGCAAGAATACTATAGAACGCACATGCGGGATTTTAATAAAGTTTGTAGTACAAGCTTCATAGGTGGTGGTGAAATACTTGCGGTCGTGAACAGGAGTCACTAGCTAGCTTGGTTGGTAGCTTGGAAATCGAAGTTGACGCAAATCCAAGCGAGACTTAACCAAATTGCTTAAGTTAGAAAATGGTGTGACGAGGCTAAGGTTTGGGAATTTTTATAGAAGAACCGGGTTTGGTAGTGGTATGGTCTTAGGGTTTGTTTTAGTAGCTGGATATACCATCTTAAGCGTAAAATAGTTGGTTTAGCAATTAAAGCATCGAGGTGGGTTTTTGGCACGCTTTAAAAAGCGTGCAAGGCAAGTTCCCAGCCGGCGTCAGCATCTGGGCGCGGTCACCACCTCGGTTTGGCTCAGCGCCGCAGCCTTGCCTTGCCCAGGTGCGCACCATCGTGCAGGCCACACCGCTGTTGCCGCGCCCTGGCATGTACTCACGCACACGACGTGCACGCACGCCGCACGTGTGCCACCATTGGATCCGCGTTGCTGGCCGCTGCCACCTGCCTACCCCGCCTACCTTGCCATCACATCCATCCTCCATGCATCACTATGCTGCTGCCTCTCCCTTGGCCGGCGCCATCCACTGTGGCGCGTAGGGCCAAGCCATCATCGACTTGTGAGTTATGGCATTGCGGCCAAACCTTTCCTGTGCGCGCTGGACTAGTTCCCTATCGCCCTATAGCACGTGCACAATTGTGCTTCGAGTTGACAGCCATGTCCTGCCATGGCAACGTCGTGCCAAGCCTTGCCGACCGTCCCCTGTTCCTTTGTCGCCTTGGTCGCCGGACCCACGCTTGCAATTCGACCGGGTGGAGCCGCCTCGGTCCAATTAACTCAGTCCACAGCTTCGTGGTGTAGGCAGCCAGGCACCTGAGCCCATCGTGTCATGATCCATGCTATGCCATGCTCCAATTTGGAGTTTTCCTCCCGCCGGGCAGTTAAGACTGCCATGGCACGCGTCGTCGGCAAAGCCCCAATCCAGAGCTCCTCGTGTTCAATTCGTTGCACCGCCAGATTTGCCTCCACCTACTAATCACCATGCACAACCTTTCCTAGTCACTACCACCTTCTAGCCTCCTCTGACGCAGCTTTGCCATGTCCGTGCACCACCACACCATCCATGCGCATGTGGCCAGCTCGGCTCGGGCCATCTCTGGTCGAACCGCCACCTTGTCTATGTACATGGTGAGTCCCTCAAGCTCACTAGCTACCCCAACTTCCCCAGCTTTGTTGTAACACACCGGAACAACACCGTTTTCAGTGCAGGAGCTCCACCACTGTGGTTAAGCCTTACTACGACATCCCAGCTCGTTCTTCCTTCGCCCAGTGCTTCACGTTCAAGCCTAGTAAGGTATTGGCTCCGTAGATAGGGCGGGGAAGGGCTGGTCTCACCGGCGTAACCACCCGGTGTCAGCGTCGCCGCGCCGGTGCGCGTGCGGGAGGGCCCGAGGGTATGGCCATGGTAAAGATGGAAAGGGGGAGAGGCGTAAGTGTAAGATAGAAGACTGGTGGAATAGTGCTATGAGTGCTCCCATGATTACCGGGTAGGCCGGGGGTGTTTTTGCATGATGACCGGCGCGCGCGAGTCCTCCTCGTCGCGGGTCGTTGTCGTGCGGACTGGGCCGCGCCTACGTGGGATGCGCCATGCGTCGCACGTGCGCATTGCGCCGAACTGGGCCGAGCCGCTCGCGTTTTGGGCCACGCGGTAGAATTAGGTTTTCCATTTTTCAGTGAATTAGTAAAGGCTTATTCAATTTAGTTTTGAGCTGAACTTTGATAATTTGTAGTAAATCTTATAGATGTCCAAAAATAGTGAAACCAAATTTGTTAGGTTCACAAAAATGCTATCTAGGATGTAGTTAGTTTACATTTATCTATGATAATGATAGGTTCATAAATTCAATTTAGAAAGCTTAGTATTATTTAGCTTAATATTTGTAGGAATTTTTGTGGCAAATTGAAGATAGCTTTAGCCATGAAATTTTTACAGTAGGATCATTAGATTATTATGTACTCATTGTAATTTTTGTAACCTTAGAGTAGGTTGATAAATAGAGTAGCTAGTACCCTTGTTTTATCATGTATTGAGTAAATTAGTATTAAGAGTAAGAATACTTTTAGTTGCTAAGATAATATATGTCATGCTACAGACTTGTTAGTGGTAACAGTAGGTAACTTAGCACCTTAGTCGGTAGAACTAGCTTAGTATCTTGACAAATGTATTTTATTTTAAGAGTTGTTGTTGCCGTATTACTAAGTGTTGCATCATCATTTCATGCATGTAGATCACGAGTTGGTAGGGTTCGTGCCTATGGACGAATAGGACTATGTGGAGGTCATTGAGGAGTACGAGGAGGAGATTCTCACGCTGGAGGGAGACACGGAGCCATTCATTGCTGACCTTGTTGACCCACCGCCTGCCCAAGGCAAGCCCCGGTGCATAACCCCTATTTTTGAATGATCAGTGAATGTATATACGATGTGCATTTTCGGTACAGGCATTTTATGGAAACTACATGCATAAATATGTCTCCCTATGAGTCCTACTAGTATAAGTCGAGTAGCTACTATGCTTAGAATATCAGTAGCATGAGTAACCTGTTGTTACTCACAATAGGTGATAATTATGATCACTCGTGATAAAGTGGTGGAAAGGAAAAATGGTGACCGGGCAGGGATATGGTTTGGGTACTGGTGGGTGTAAGAGGTTGTGTCCTGTGACCAACATGGCATAGCTTGGTTACACTTTTTCCCTGTCTATGTTGGTTAAGGACCGACAATTGCATAAGTCTCGAGGCAAGTCACAGATTTATTATCCTGAGCACATACTTGGGTATGGGCGCAAGGAAGACTTGTTGCTCTCTTGTCATGGGTTTCGGCTCTTTTCGGACTGACTGATTAGAGGTGGGGATGGTGGAGGTCCTTGCACCGCACTAAGTCCGGGACTTTGGGGCGGGGGCTTGGAGTCCAAGTTTGGACGGGGACCTAGACCCCATGACAGGAGGGTGATGGGTTGGTCCTGCTTATGCCTGGGGTACAAGCGGGGCGTGTGTTTTTGGGGTACCCAGCTGGGGGCATTGATTCGCGAATCGCCGGGCAATCCGGTACGGCTTGTTTTGGGTCTAGCACCGTAGTAAGAACTAAAAGATGAAAGATGATGAAATGGACTGATTACTCAACTCTTGCTTGAAAGTAGAACGGATGCTTACATAGAATGGCTAGAGAATAAATTAATCATGGCTGCTAATAATAAACATAAGGACTCACTATTAGTATTGATTTCTACAAAAAAAGGGAAACCAGCAAACCATAAAGCTTATCATATTCCTTGGAGTCAGAAAATTATTCCCACTAGTCGGATAAGTCTTGCAAGTACATTGTGTACTCAGGGTTTATCTACCCCTGTTGCTGGTAATGCTTGAAAAGTATCATTGTATGAAGGATTCTTCTGGTGGGCACAGCCGGATCCTTGTTCATTATCAATAGATGTTTATTTTTAATTCCGCTGTTTAATATTCCGCACTCTGACTTTGGAAATATAATAATGTAATTTTTAAGAACTCTGGATGTATGAAATGGATTAAGTATTGTAACTTGTTGTCATTATTGGATCCTTGGGGAAAAATGTGGATCTTTCGGGCTCTCCCTTGGGGTGTGCCCAATGGAATCCGCCTGCTGTAGCTCGCTTTTCGGGGTGCTTAGTGTCTGGTGGAAGACGAGCACCTCCATAAGTGCGTTATTTCAGGCGGTTCTACCACAGTTGGTACTAGAGCCAATAATGAGTTTACGAGTTTCATCACTCTTTTATAAAACTTAGAATTTGACCAACAAAAGTTTTGCGAAAAGTAGGATGCGCTAAAATTATGTAAATAAGTATAAGCCCTAGCAATATGGTCTATCTAGGATAGCGGCACTGGTTTTATCTAATCAGTTTTCTATAGGTACACTGACTTATGTTGCGTAAGAAATTGCTTAGCATATGGAAAGTGAGTGTGCGATGTGCCAAAATTTTGCGAATGCCGCTATATTCCGGCTTGAGTGAGCGTACAGGCCGATACATGCATCATGATTTTAGCAACTTGCTAAAGTCCCCCCCTACACGTATAATTTGGATTAGTAAATTGATAGGATAACTAAAGAATGCTTTAATAAATGTCTTGTCATTTCTCTAATCCCTTGCTTCTGATCTGGAAGGTTGTCCTAAGTGGTTGGTTCCTATCTCTTATAGATGAATCTGAGGTCTAGATGTGGGAGCACCAGTGCCGGGGTAGGCCACGGTCTTGGCGAAGGCCAAGGTGAAAGTGGCCGAGCCAATGAACATGGCGGGGAGAGCCATGAGGCTCCACTTCTGGCTCCTCCTCCACCACCGCCGCCTTCGATGACTCACGTGGAGATGATGGCAGAAATGATGGCTGCTCACCGCGAGTTAGCCCGTGCCGTGGAGCTACTAGCATAGGCTGTCACTGGCTTCACCTGTGGAGGACACGGCAGCAATGGTGGGAACGGGGGTGGTGCCCACAGTCCTGAGGGACCCTGCACTTATCAGGATTTCCTAAAGACGCACCCACCCACGTTCATGCCCACGGCTGAGCCTCTAGATGCGGAGCATTGGCTTCGTGTCCTGGAGCAAAAGTTTCTGTTGCTCACCATAATGGATGAGCAGAAGGTGCGCTTTGTGGCGCAATAGCTGTTGGGATCCGTGAGTGCATAGTGGGATACATTCCATGCTATGCAGCAGCCGAATCATTAGGTGACCTGGCAGGAGTTCACTGCAGCATTCAGAGAGTTTTATATTCCTGCTGGTGTTCTCAATAGGAAGCTGACTGAGTTTCTGGACCTTCGGCAAGGAAGTATGACCATGATGGACTACGTCAATAAGTTCAATCACTTGTCGCAGTATGCCGAAACTCATGTTGACACCGATGAGAAGAAGAGGGACCGTTTCTATCGTGGCCTCTCTTGCGGCTTATAGAAGGAGCTTTATACTGGGAACTATCAGACCTTTGGGGTGTTGATGAACGCCGCTATCGCCATGGACGGCTTGCAGCAGGATTCCCAGGGAGAATGGAAGCAGAAGCGGGTGGCTACTGGGTCTTCTAGCAACCCCCATACTCAAAAAGTACAGGTTGTTAGGCAGGTGCCCTATCAATCTTCAGGAGGGCATTCGTATCGACAGTCTCAGGAAACTTTTCAGGCTCCTTCCATGCAGTATCGTGCACCTACCTAGCAGGTGCAACCTTAGCAGCCTTAGGGACAGCAGGTCCCACCGCATCAAGGATTGGGGAACAAGCCTGGCACTTGTTTCAAATATGGCAAGGATGGACACTATGCCTGAGAGTGTCCCCAAAACCAGCCAGCCTAGTCTGGTCAACCATCGGCTAACTCCAGGCTAGTCAAGCGGACAGTGATAAAAAAGAAAGTGCCGGTCAACCGATCTGGATAGGTGAATTTCATGGATGTTGAGCAAATATTACAACAAGAACCGGTGATGGCTGGTATGTTCACCATTGATTCCCGTCTAGCTTATGTGTCATTTGATTCTGGTGCATCACATTCATTCATGAGCATGGGATTTGTAGTCCGGCACAATATACCTCTTATGGCTATACCGTTTGCCGATAGAATCCGTACTCTGGGTGCGCAGATGTGCGTTAATACTCGGACGGACACAATGAGCTTGGTATTAGCCACCCACACTTACCGCCTCTAGTTCAAGGTACTGCCTGGGCAAGGCATTGATGCTATTCTTGGGATGAACTGGTTGCAGGTATATGGGGTAGTCTTGGATCTGAAGCAGAGAGTTGTGGAGTTACAGCTTCCTTCTTCTGAGGATAGTATGTCTCTTCTTGTACCCTCAGATCCAGTCTTACCTGTTGCTGCTCATGCTAAAGCCTCTCCTAATCTTGCCTCTATTTCGGTAGTATGTGAGTTCCTAGATGTTTTTCCTGAAGATCTACCTGGGTTGCCGCTGGACAGAGAGGTGGAATTCTCCATTGAGCTAGAGCCTGGTATTGCTCCTATCTCCCGGCGTCCGTATCATATGGCTCCAAAGGAATTGGCTGAAATGAAGAAGTAGTTGGAAGAATGATTGGAAAAAGGCTTCATCCGTCCTAGCTCTTCACCATGGGGTTGCCCAGCCATTTTTGTGAAGAAGAAGGATGGCACTCTCCAAATGTGTGTGGATTACCGCCCTCTTAATGCAGTAACCATTAAGAACAAGTATCCTTTGCCCCGCATAGATACTTTGTTCGATCAACTAGCTGGTGCCAAGGTGTTCTCCAAGATTGACCTCCATTTAGGCTATCATCAGATCAAGATTAGACCACAAGATATACCAAAGACAACTTTTTCTACTAGGTATGGGCTATATGAGTACCTAGTAATGTCTTTTGGTCTCACCAACACTCTTGCATTCTTCATGTACCTGATGAATTCAGTCTTTATGCCAGAGCTAGACAAGTTTGTGGTGGTATTCATTGATGATATCCTGATATATTCCAAGAACAATGAAGAGCATGCCCAACACCTTCGGATAGTACTAGCTCGATTGAGGGAACACAAGCTATATGCTAAATTCAGCAAGCGTGAATTCTGGTTAGATCGAGTGCAGTTTTGGGGAATGTGTTGACACCTAACGGCATTTCTGTAGATCCCAGCAAGGTGTAAGATGTGTTGAATTGGAAGTCTCCCAAGTCAGTGCACCAGATTCATCAGTTCCTTGGTCTAGCTGGGTACTATCGGTGTTTCATCCTGGATTTCTCTAAGATAGCTTAGCCAATGACCAAGCTACTCCAAAAAGAAGCCAAATTTGATTGGAGCCCAGCCTGTGAAGAAGCCTTCCAAGCTTTGAAGACATTTCTGACCACTGCTCTTGTGTTGGCCCAACCAGATATTGACAGACCTTTTGATGTATATTGTGATGCCTCGAAGACGGGGTTGGGATGTGTGCTTATGCATGATGGGCGTGTGATAGCTTATGTGTCGCGCTAACTGAAAAAGTACAAAGTGAATTACCCCACTCATGATTTAGAGCTGGCTGCTGTGGTCCACGCTCTAAAAATTTGGAGGCATTACTTGTTGGGCAACAAAGTACACATCTTTATAGATCATAAGAGCCTCAAATACATTTTCACTCAGTCTGAGTTGAATATGAGGCAAAGGAGATGGTTGGAATTGATTAAGGATTATAACTTGGAGGTACATTATCACCTAGGAAAGGCCAATGTGGTAGCTGATGCCTTGAGCCGAAAGTCATATCAGGTTGAAGAAACACCTTTGTCTCTCAACCATGCAGAGGTGCTGGCTCACATTGCCATGACCTCAGAATTGCTGGAGCAGATTATTCTGGAGCAAAGGCAAGACACTTTAGAAATTCCTCCCATCAAGAAGTTGATTGCCGAAGGGCGTGGTCCTCACTTTAGTGTTGATAAGCAAGGTGTAGTGAGATACAAGGACAGATTGGTGGTCCCATTAAATGAGGAGTTGAGAAGGAAGATTTTGAATGAAGCCCACCATTCAAAGCTATCTATCCATCCTAGTAACAACAAGATGTACCATGATTTATGCCACTTGTACTAGTGGTCCAACCTGAAGCTGGACATCACCCAGTACGTCGTGGAGTGCGACACTTGTGGGAGAGTTAAAGCAGTCATATGCATACTTCGGGATATTTGCAGCCCTTGCCCATTCCTGTTTGGAAATGGGAAGATATCTCCATGGACTTTGTGGTGGGTTTGCCCCGCACATCCAAGGGCTATGATTCTATTTGGGTCATTGTGGACCGTCTCACTAAGTCTGCTCATTTTATCCCGGTGGACACTAAATATATAGCCAAGAAATATGCCAAGATATATTTTGATTGGATTATGACCCTACACGGAGTTCCCCTTACTATCATCTCTGATAGAGGGTCAGTTTTTGTCTCTCGTTTCCGGGAGCAATTACAACAATGTCTTGGTACTCGTCTCCTCAGAAGCTTAGCATATCATTCACAAACTAATGGCCAAACTAAAAGGGTGAACCAGGTGCTCGAGGATATGTTGAGAGCTTGTGCCATTTCTTTTCCTGAGAAGTGGGATGGATGCCTGAAGTTAGCTGAATTTTCATACAATAATAGCTACCAAGAAAGCATCTACATGACACCATTTGAAGCTCTATATGGAAGAAAGTGTAGGACACCACTAAACTAGGTTGAAGTGGGAGACCGTGGATACTTTGGGCCAGATTTCATCACAGAGGCTCGAGAGCAAGTAAGCATTATTCAGAGTCACTTGAAGGCAGCTCAGAGCCGACAGAAAGCTTATACAGACAAGCGAGGAAGGCCCTTGCAGTTTGCAGTTGGAGATTATGTGTATCTCAAGGTGTCTCCTATGAGAGGGGTGCATTGGTTTGGTATCCACGGAAAGCTAGCCCCTCGATATGTGGGTCCTTATAAGGTTTTGGCATAGTGTGGCCCAGTTGCTTATCGCCTCCAGCTTCCCGATATTTTATCGGCGGTACATGATGTGTTTCACGTCTCCCAGTTGAAGAAATTTCTGCGACTTCCTGATGAAGCTGTAGAAATTGAAGGACTTCCACTCTAGCCTAATTTGACTTATATTGAGCACCCTGTCAAAATGCTGGATGAAAAGGAAAGAGTGACAAGGAATAATGTGGTAAAGTTCTACAAGGTGCAGTGGCAAAAACCACTCTGAGGATGAGGCCACGTTGGAACAAGAGAGCTATATATTGAAGCATTACCCCCACCTTCTCTCTAGTTCTGATGGGTAGTTGTTATGTTGAAATGTACTTCCTATCTCCTCCCACACTAGGCACATGAAATCTCGAGTCAAGATTTTGTTTTAGGGGGTAGATTTGTAACACCCTTGGTGTTACACTGTACAGTCTTTTGCTAAAACACTGCATGAGCATCATACTTATGTGTGAATATGTATAATATAGGGTGTAAAGTAATACGCGTAACTCGAAACGTTCATCGGAAATGCGAAACGAATGTTATATTTCATGTCGCGTTGTATCACTTAGTGTTCTAAATGAATTTTTATTGAGCAAGAATACTATAGAACGCACATGCAGGATTTTAATAAAGTTTGTAGTACAAGCTTCGTAGGTGGTGGTAAAATACTTGTAGTCGTGAACGGGAGTCACTAGCTAGCTTGGTTGGTAGCTTGGAAATCGAAGTGGGTTCGGTAGTGGTATGGTCTTAGGGTTTGTTTTAGTAGCTGGATATACCATCTCGAGCGTAAAATAGTTGGTTTAGCAATTGAAGCACTGAGGTGGGTTTTTGGGACGCTTTAAAAAGCGTGCAAGGCATGTTGCTGGCCAGCGTCAGCGTCCGGACGTGGTCACCGCCTCAGTTTGGCTCGGCACCATAGCCCTGGCTTGCCCAAGCGCGCACTGTCGCGTAGGCCGCACCACTGTTGCCGTGCCCTGGCACACGCTCACGCACACGACGCGCACGCACACGCACGCCGCACGCGTGCCGTCACACTGGCCGGGCCTGCCGCTGGCTCCGCGCTGCCGGCCGCTGCCACCTGTTTTCATGGCCATGCATGCTCATTCGCACCGTCACCTTGCTGCACGTGGGCCTACCCTGCCTACCTTGCCATCACATCCATCCTCGATGCGTCACCACGCTGCTGCCTCTCCCTTGGCCGGCGCCGTCCACTTTAGTGTGTAGGGCTGAGCCGCCGGCTTGTGAGTTATGGCATTACAGCCAAACTGTTCCTGTGCACGCTTGACTAGTTCCCTATCGCCCTGTAGCATGTGCACAATTGTGCTTCGAGTTGACAGCCGCGTCCTAACATGGCAACGTCGCGCCAAGCCTTGCCGGCAATCCCCTATTCCTCTGTCGCCTTGGTCACCGGACCCGCGCTTGCAATTTGACCTGGTGGAGCCGCCTCGGTCCAATTAACTCAGTCCACAGCTTCGTGGTGTAGGCAGCCTGCCACCCGACCCCATCGTGCCATGATCCGTGCTGTGCCATGGCACGTGTCATTGGCAAAGCCCCAATCCAGAGCTCCTCGTGTTCAATTCGTTGCACCGCCAGATTCGCCTCCACCTACTAATCACCCTGCGCAACCTTTCCTAGTCGCTACCACCTTCTAGCCTCCCCTGATGCAGTTTGCTACTGCCGTGCACCACCGCACCATCCATGCGCATGTGGCCAGCTCTGCTCGGGCCGTCTTCGGTCGAACCACCACCTTGTCTGTGTCTGTGGTGAGTCCCTCAAGCTCACTAGCTACCCTAACTTCCCCGACGTTGTTGTAACTCATCGGAACGTCACCATTTTTAGTGCAGGAGCTCCACCACCATGGTTCGGCTTTACTGCGGCATCCCAGCTCACGCTTCCTTTGTCATGTGCTTCATGTTCAAGCCTAGTAAGGTATCGGCTCCGTAGATAGGGCGGGGAAGGGCTGGTCTCGCCGACGTAACCACCCGGTGTCAGCACCGCCGTGCCAGTGCGCGTGCGGGAGGGCCCGAGGGTATGGTCGTGGTAACGATGGAAAGGGGGAGGGGTAGAAGTGTAAGATAGAAGACTAGCAGAATAGTGCTATGAGTGCTCGCACGATTACCGGGTAGGCCAGGGGTGTTTTTGCATGATGACCGGCTCGCGGGTCCTCCCCGTCGCGGGCCGTCGTCGCGCGGACTGGGCTGCGCCATGCGTCGTGCGCGCGCGCGTTGCGCCAAACTAGGCCAAGCCGCTCGCCTTTTGGGCCGCGCGGTAGAATTAGGTTTTCCATTTTTCAGTGAATTAGTAAAGGTTTATTCAATTTAGTTTTGAGCTGAACTTTGATAATTTGTACTAAATCTTATAGATGTCCAAAAATAGTGAAACCAAATTTGTTAGGTTCACAAAAATGCTATCTATCTGTTGGTGTAGTTAGTTTACAGTTATCTGTGATAATGATACGTTCATAAATTCAATTTAGAAAGCTTAGTATTATTTAGCTTAATATTTGTAGGAATTTTTGTGGCAAATTGATGATAGCTTTAGCCATGAAATTTTTACAGTAGGATCATTAGATTATTATATACTCACTATAATTTTTGTAACCCTAGAGTAGGTTGATAAATAGAGTAGCTAGTACCCTTGTTTTACCATGTATAGAGTAAATCGGTATTAAGAGTAAGAATACTTTTAGTTGCTAAGATAATATATGTCATGTTGCATACTTGTTAGTGGTAACAGTAGGTAACTTAGCACCTTAGTCGGTAGAACTAGCTTAGTATCTTGACAAATGTATTTTATTTTAAGAGTTGCTGTTGCCGTATTACTAAGTGTTGCATCATCATTTCATGCATGTAGATCATGAGTTGGTAGAGTTCGTGCCTGTAGACAAATAGGACTATGAGGAGGTCATTGAGGAGTATGAGGAGGAGATTCTCGTGTAGGAGGGAGACCTAGAGCCATTCGTTGCTGACCTTGTTGACCCACCGCCTACCCAAGGCAAGCCCCGGTGCATAACCCCTATTTTTGAATGATCAGTGAATGTATATATGATGTGCATTTTTGTTATAGTCATTTTATGGAAACTACATGCATAAATATATCTACCTATGCATCCTACTAGTATAGGTCGAGTAGCTACTATGCTCAGGATATCAGTAGAGTGAGTAACCTGCCATTACTCATAATAGGTGATAATTATGATCACTCATGATAAAGTGGTGGAAAGGAAAAATGGTGACCGGGTAAGGATGTGGTTTGGGTACTGGTGGGTGTAAGAGGTTTTGTCCTGCGGCCAGCAGGGCATAGCTTGGTTACACTTTTTCCCTGTCTATGTCGGTTTAGGACCGGCCGTTGCATAAGTCTCGAGGTAAGTCACAAATTTATTATCCTGAGCACATACTTGGGTATGGGCGCAAGGAAGACTTGTTGCTCTCTTGTCGTGGGTTCCAGCTCTTTCTGGATCGACTGATTGGAGGCGGGGATGGTGGAGGTCCTTCCAGGACTTAGGGGTAGGGGCTTAGAGTCCAAGTGTGGACGGGGACCTAGACCCCATGATAGGAGGGTGATGGGTTGGTCCTGCTTGTGCCTCGGGTACAAGCGGGGCGTGTGTTTTTGGGGTACCCAGCTGGGCGCATTGATTCGCGAATCACCGGGCAATCCGGTACGGCTTGTTTTGGGTCTAGCACCGTAGTAAGAACTAAAAGATGAAAGATGATGAAATGGACTGATTGCTCAACTCTTGCTTGAAAGTAGAACAGGTGCTTACATAGAATGGCTAGAGAATAATTTAATCATGACTGCAAATAATAACATAAATAAGGACTCACTATTAGTATTGCTTTCTGCAAAAAGGGAAACCAACAAACCATAAAGCTTATCATATTCCTTGGAGTCGAGAAATTATTATAGATAAGTCTTGCGAGTACATTGTGTACTTAGGGTTTATCTACCCCTATTGTAGGTAATGCTTGAGGAGTATTGTTGTGTGAAGGATTGTTCTAGTGGGCACAGCCGGATCCTTGTTCATTATCGATAGATGTTTATTTTTAATTCCGATGTTTAATATTCCGCACTCTGACTTTGGAAATATAATAATGTAATTTTTAAGAACTCTGGATGTATGAAATGGATTAAGTATTGTAACTCATTCTCATTATTGGATCCTTGGGGAAAAATATGGATCTTTCGAGCTCTCCCTTGGGGTGTGCCCGACGAAATCCGCCCGCTGTAGCTCGCTTTCGGGGTGCTTAGTGTCTGGTGGAAGACGAGCACCTCTATAAGTGCGTTATTTCGGGCGGTTCTGCCACAGTGCGCGTCCACGTGGGATAGCTAGCTTGGCTACGCCGAACGCTCGAGCATGGTGACCGCGCCCACACGGCCAATCAGCCCAAAACAGTGTCGTGCATGAATTTTAAAGCGCCTATAAAAACTAAACGGTTGCTTCTAGACCTAAACCATCTTCATCATACTCAAGATGGCATATGAGACTACCAAATCGAGCTATAACACTACACCACCCCTTAACCCAATCTCTTAAAATAATTTGCTAAACATAGCAATGTCTAACTGTTGACAAACTTGGAAATTTTCTAAGTTTTTGAGCTGAACTTGATTTCAATTTGCAATTTCTAGGCTAGTAGAAATATTTGCTAGAAATATCATTTTTCGACAGCAAGTATTTCACTGTCATCTACAAAGTTTGTACTTCAAACTTTATTTAAGTATCATACACATGTTCTATATTATTTTTGCTTAATAAAAATTGGTTTTTAACCCTACTTGATATACATGAGCTATTGAATCAACTTTCATTTAGTATTTTTATTGATCATTTTAAGTTACAAGAAATTTATCTACACATTCTATCACATGCATTAACACATAAATATGATGCTCATGACATGTTTTAGTAAATGATTTAGGGTGTAACACCGAGGGTGTTACAGGAGGGTCCCATCATGATGGTTTCTTTTGCCAGACTAAGCCATGGCCGCCATAGGCCTCCAATCAGGCCGAAGGGCTTAGGTGCCCACAACATCAGCACCCCCGACAAAGTCAAATTAGGTTCGAAGGCCAGCCCATCAATGGACTCATGGTGACCCAAGTCCAAAACTTGAGTGAGGCATGAGCCTGATGGGCCTACTAGTAGTGTATTGTCAAGCATAGAGTGGCCTAGACACTATAGCACATATCCGAGTCCAACTTTGAGACCAGTCGAAGTTTCCCCATCGAGGGAGGCAAATGTCCCCCATAAGTTGTGCGGAAGACTCAAGAACTATTCAGATAGGATAGTCGAGACCAGATGGAACGCCACTTGTTGGGCCATGGCTAGGAACCCTTCGATGGGGGACTAGGTTCCACTCGGATCTACTAGATATCAGCTCTACGAATACAACATTCAGCCATCTGAATGTCGTACGAATCACCCCTTCGAGCACCGACCTCCCAAGATTTGTTCGTCATGTATGTTCACATCCCTACTAGTCACCCTATGCATAACTGGATCTGGGAGTCCTTTCGTCAACCAAAGGACAAGGTTTTTTATGGTTGCTGATCAAGAATAGGCTAAGCACCGGGAACATTTTGAGGAGACACATGGACCTAGATTCATTTGAATCTGTTCTTTGTCAACAGTAAGTTGAATAGACAACTGAACACCTCTTCTTTAGATGTCCTTTTGCAGTGGACCGCTGGAACTTGCTGAACCTAATAGTGAAGCAACAAAGGAGCTTGTCTGAAATCCTAGAGGGGTTTACCTTGCAATTGGGCTCCCCTTTGAAAGGTCCTTGTTTGATTTTGGTAATTGAGTGACAACCTAGATGGACTAATGTTTTTAAATGTGAGATACATAGGTGATTAGTCCACAGGTACACTTGTGTGAGCAATTCATGCCATAGAGGTGAAATGGCTTGGATATGTTGCAAAGCTCATACATGTGATGAAGGAGCTCATTGCATATGAGACATGACATGGAGTCATGTGACTAAGGTGGAGAAGATCAAGACAAGACTTGGCTTGATAGACTACGTGGCGGTAAAGCTTGAGCAAGACTTGGCGTCGATGGACAAAGACAACGGTGAAAAGCAAGTGAGGTCAAGATCGATGAACCAACAAGGTCATGTGATGATATGAAGTGGATCATATCATTTGTGATATGTTTGGTGCATGTGTTGCATCAACAATGGAGGAGATGGAATGGAATGCGCAAGGCAAAGGTATAACCTATAGGGCATTTAATTTCACCAGTCATAGGTGAGTAGAGAAGTTTATGACCGGGTTTAGGATAGATGGCCGTACTATGAAGAGGGGCAAACTTGTTTGTAGTCGTGCCCCAACAGTTCCCCCCTTGAGGGTGCGGTTCGATGCGAGCGGGCCATGAGCCTCAAGTCTGGCGCTGGTGCCGAGTGGTGGAGGCTTCCCCCATTTCCCCCTGGATCGCCGAATCGGACCATTGGTGGTGTGACGTGTCGGCTCCTGACTCACTATGGTGGCTCTAGAACCAATGCGTTCTGGAATAGTCATCACCGTTGGTGCCTGGAAGGCAAAGCGTTTGGTTGCTGCCTATATAAGGGGGGTTGGTGGAGGTCCCCCCTATGCTTTAGTAAGTTGTCTCTTTATTTGCTCTACGCCTTCAGCGCTCTCTTTTTGCCTTGCTAGCCTCCGCTCAGCGCCTTGCGTCCATCGCTCTTTCTCTATTTTGCTTGTTTTGGTCTTAGCGGTGGCTCCTACTGCCAGTCCTCCTCCTCGCCGGGCTACCTTCTTTCATCCCTATTCTTAGCTTTTAAGCATTAGGGCTAGTGAGTGGCTTGCGCGTTTTGAGGAGTGCATGATCGCTAGTGTGGAGGCTCGAGAGCTTGAGGAGGATCTTGCAGGGGTTGAGGCTTCAATTGGTGATTTGATTGGTGCTGAGGAGATCGAAGCGATGGCCAGAAAGACCTCAGACTTCAGGCTTTCACTAATGACTAAGAAGATGATAGCTGGCCTTGAGAAGGAGGGATGCATCCCCCAAGGCCGGGCGAAGCTTTCACAAGGCGAGACGGTCCTAGATACCGGTAGGGATTATGCTATCATTTTCAAGGACTTTTTCGCTTGCGGCCTTCACCACCCTTCTGTTAAGTTCCTTCATCAGGTTCTTGAGGAATTTGATCTCCAGATCCACCACCTTACTCCCAACGGATTTCTCACTTTGAGTAAGATTTGCTGGGCCTACCAATCCTATGGTGCTGAGCCTAATTTGGACACGTTTTCACATACTTTGAGCTTCAGCGCCAACCGAAGAAGGTAGGCGCTCAGGGGCTTGTAGCTCAGTATGGTAGCTGCACGTTTATGACGAAGAGGCAGCAAGGGGACTCTCGATTGGAGATTTCTTGGTGCTAGAAGAACAAGTGGGACAAGGATTGGATGCGCTATTGGTTCTATGTTTAGACCTTCGCCGTCACTACTTCGCATGAAGACAGGAAGAAGAGCACTCACTATCCCTTGGCCTCTGTCATGATGGAGATGAAGCCCTTGAAGAAGGTGAATCCTAGTGATTAGATGACTCTAGAGAGGGAAGCTTGTGATAGGGCCTTCGCCTTGGCCTGCCGATACTCTGGAGGGCACGACCTCGTTCAAAATAGAGATGGTGAACCTTCCTATTTTTGGCGAGGCTAAAGGTGTTCCTTGTCCTCATTTTAAAATAGCTTTATCAGAGGAGGAGTCCCCTAATGATTTTGTCGCCGCCGTGGAACAGGAGGCTCGTGAGATTGTCGGCGCCATAATCGATAAGGAGTTTCTGGCGCAAAGGTCAATCGTGGGTTCTGGCATGACGGTCGGCGACATAACCGAAGAGTTGGGGATACACCACATGGAGCACAAGATTTCGGCGAAGGTGTTGAAGTCCTTGGAGGAGAAATCCAAGAAGGCCGCTGCCAAGAACACCACCGTAGCAGTGGAGTCAAAGAAGAGGAGGGGAGCTGGCGGGCCCAAGGTCATTAGCAAGAAACAAAAGATCGTCCCCGCATCTACTGCCACCTTCGTCGCCGCCTCTGTAGCTGCCTCTGCTAGTGTCGATGAAGAGGTTGAAGAGAATGTTGCTGGTGGTTCTGCCTCCGGTGTCAGGGTAGAAGGTGAGCATTCTACCGCCTCTTTGGACCTTAGCGGCGACAACTTCATCCAAGATGCCCTCCAGGGGATGAGTCTTTGGAGTCTGCCGATCCTTTAGTCATGACACCTATGCACGGTGTTCTTGGTGATGACTCATCGATTCGAGGCGTGGATATTAGCGGAGGCGATGGTGCACGCTCTCCTTCTAAAGTGGAGGCCGATGGCACAAGCCGCCATGTTGAACTACGGATGCCCAGATCTTTGGAGGTGTCCAAGGATGAAGTGGGGCACAATCCCACCTTTCCGCTTACGAGTACGACATTACGAGCCACGACACAAACTGCACCAACGCGGGTACTTATACGGTCCTATTCAGATTCTTTGCATCTAGGTGAGGACTTGTTGTCCATCTTCGCTTTATTTAGTTACTTCATATTTTGAGTTTTTATCTGATTTGATTTGGTTTTGTTGTCCCAGTGATTTGATGAAGGCCCTTGCGGACACTAGCAAGAATCCCTATGATCCTGTGGGTATGGATGTCGCCCAGATTGGATTGGGTGCGCCTCCAAGGCCTCCGCTCATTGGTGAGACCCCTCACCCATCTGGTCCAGGCATGGAACACGGCACAAGTTGTAGTTATTGCCTTTTCCGTGGTTTTGTGCATTCTGCGCCTTGTGCTTTGCTAACTGAGTTGCCATTGCAGGGGCCACCGACAGAACAATAAGTGGGTAGGCGGATGCCCTTGAGGCTATTTATAAGGATATAGGAGGTTGTCTTTTTTTTGTTATTTGTTTTTAGTCTTATGTTTCTTATACTCGGTTTCCTATTAGGTCGTCTTCGCCACCGGCTGAGGAGCATTGATTATTTCAAGCTGCTGCACATGAATCTAGAGCAATAGTGTGTGGTGTGTTTTCGCTTGTTTCCTCCTTTTCTCTCCCCCCTTTTTTTAATATTTTTGTTCTTTTGGAGGCTATGATTGACCTTCGCCTTAATAGAGTCACTATATGGCGGAGGCCCTTGAAGAGCGCAGTACACAAGAAGTGGTCGATCGCAACCTGACCATTTAAGCCTTGAAGAAAGAGGTGGAGACTCTAGAGGCTGAAAAGGATCGGCTTGTAGGGGAGGTTGGGGGTCTTAGTGCCGCCCGCACTGATTTGGAGAACCTTCGGAAGGAGGTTGAGTCCTTGAATAAGGAGGTGGAGGGGGCGAAGGCTGCCGAGGCATTGGCCGATGAGCGTGCCCTGAAGGCTATCGAGATGGCCAAGAACCTCCACAAGGAGGTTAACGCCGAGAGGGATTCCAGCGCTGCTTTGAAGGCGCAAGTGGGCCTACTGTCCAAACATCTGGAGGATGCTACGGAGGTTGGTCTGACCACAGCTAAGCTTTATGCTGGTACCCTTGAATAGTTCAGGGGTTTTATGTCCTTGATGTCGTCGGAACCTTCAGCCTTCAACATTTTTTCATGGATGAAGGCCGATTTTGAGAAGCTTCCTACTTTTGTTGGTGGTGCCATTGATTTTGGAGCCCTGGCCACTACCACGAACTTTGCCAAGATGCTGGCACAAGATGGCTGCAAGCATGTCGAAGGCATCGAGGAAAATTACCTTGGGCGCCCATCCGACCTCAGAGCGACTTCTCATGGCGTGAGGAGATCGACCCGTAACTTCATGAAGTCCTTCTAGTTGAATTTTGGTCGGGCGGAGGCTCGTTCGATGGCAGAGATTCGCCGAGCTTTGGTTGGTTTTTTGGAACATGTTTTTTGCTTGTGTTTTGTTTAACGTTTGATTGTTCACTTGTATTCTTGTGCTATTTTGCAGGAGGCACAGAAGGTGGAGGCCACGCATGGTGCTGCTGGAGCGCAACCTTCGTGGGCGGCATAGGCGACGGCTATGAAGGCCCCCTCTCTTGTTGTTGAGGCGACGGTTCCGAGGGCTCCTTCCCCTGCTGTTGAGGTCCAAGGCCTAGGGAACCTCGCCACCACCCTAACGATCCGGAGGTGTAGTGCCTAGGTTTTAGCTAGTTTGTAGGTTTGTTTGAGGCGATGTCTTTGCAAATGCCCACCCTTTTGTATATACCTTAGGTCTAAATTGACAAAGTGTCCTCGCATGTTTCCTTCTCTGGCCTATTGGGGATGAACCCCGGTTACTATGTACCATGACGGGATTTATGTTAATGGTGAACTGTGGCAATATTGGCGTGAAGCTTTTCCCCAACGTTCAGTTCTTGAAATGTTCAATTTTGTGAAGTGTGATATTGATGATGAGCGTGCGGCGTTCACAAGGTCACTAGCTTGGCGAGGCCTCGACCTTGATTTAACGTGTGGCCCTCTCGCTTGTGCCACAGTAATTTATGCAACTTCGTTCGGGCTTATGTTTGTTGCCTTGGGCTTCTTTGTAATCTTGCTTGTGATTAAATAGCCTATGTTAGCGATTTCCCTTGTAAAGCGTTTGTAATTTTTAAATGAAGTTTGCTTGGGATGATTTGGTTTTGCACACTTGTTTTATTGAAGATTATGGATATGACTATAACTTAGGCGAAGGCTCTTAGCGAATTATTTTACAATATTTCTTAGGCCTCGGCTTCTTTCTTCTATGGTTGGAGATGAGTACAGTCCGCATGTCGGCATGGAGAAGCTGAGGTGCTAGTCTTCGACCTTCTGCGAGGCTTCTTGGAGGCTCAGACTTATCTCTTTGCTCTTGCCTCCGCTTCTCTTTTCTCTGGCTCCCATTGGGGATGAGCTTGTGCGTCGCAGTGGAGGAACTAAGGCACTCCCAAAGGCAATAGTAGTTTATTGATGGTTGTGGCCTCCATCTCTGTGCTTGCTTGTAGTCGATGGTGATGCTCTGGCACATCTGCACGAAGGAGCTAAGGTGCTCGTGTTCGATCTTGCAGATGCTGTGAAGGCTTTGGCGCAATTTGAGCACTCATCGAAGGTGGTAGCCTTCGATTTTGTTGGTTCTCAACAGGCCATAGGACAATTTGAGCAAGCAATGGAGGTTGAGGAAGCATTTCTTGTATGTTGCCTCCACTTGTGCGTGGATTGCTTTGCTGCTACCTTCGGCCGTGCTGGAGTAGCTGTGCTCCCGTCAAACATGGTTGATGCTGGGTTGCGCCAGATGGTGCCCTTGGTTGCGGGAGGATGTTCTGAGCCTTAATGCGATACCCTCCATAACCTCGACCTTTGTTTGGTTCTTTGCCGGACTGTGGTCACACATCGCTCCGAGGAGGCTGTACAACACCAAGTGGGAGATGTGTACCACCTCAACATAGCCTTCACAAAGACTCTGCTTGAAATGCTAGATTCTGAGTCTTTGTACATTACCTTTTGCTCTCTTGTTTCCAAGGAAACTCCTGCCTCCATGGTTCTCTTTCTTTGTCTTATAGTAGACTGGCTCCTATTTGGTTTGGCTTCCCCCCTAGCACTCTTACGGGGATAGGGGTATGAAAATTCTTGGCCGGGCTAGTCTTTGGGGTAAAGGCGCATGGTTTTATAGTCTCACTGCTTGCATGATGTAATAAGTTTTGGTGGTTGGCCAAGATTTATTGTTAGTTATGTTTTGAAGTTAAGACCCAGACGGTTTTGTTTGTACCTAGCGTATCTTTGGCACTTACTCCTGTTGTACTTTAGCCATTAATTCCTGATATTGCTCGGGTGCTTGATAATGATAGGTCTTAGCTAGGTATTTTCTTGCCCAAAGCCTACAAATAAGGTAGGGCTTTGTCGGGTCTTCTTGCCTTTTGGCCATTTTGAAGAATCCTTGATGCCCGAATGTGGGCGGGGCTTTGTCAAGGTTGTAGGCTAATTTAGCCATGGAGGTCGTTCCATGTCTTAGATCCTTTGGCTAAGGTGGTGGAGGTCCTCTTTATCGTAATGTCATTGTCAAATGTTGTGGCTCAGCGCCTAGCCACTTTTCGACGTTAAACTTTTGGTGGTATACTTGGGAATTCCTCTTTATATTTTAGAGGGTTTTACATGGGTCCTACCTCATTAAAAACCTCACCTCCGCTAGGAGCCTCGTTTGTGAGGAAAAGAGTACAAGCCCTTCTGCATGAAATGTAAAGAAAATATGAAAACTAGGAGAGGTGCGGTGACCTTCGCTTATAGTTCCACGAGGCCACCTTTTTACATTTTAGATGTACAACCTCACATAAACCATCAATGTTCTAGAAAATGCAGTGGTTGTTTTTCCTTTCTTTGTCTGTTAGGTAGAATGATCCTGGTCTTCCGCTGCCTTTGTTGTGTATGGGCCTTCCCATTTTGGTTGGAGCTTTCTGCATTGGCGCATTGGGCTTCCTTCCGAGGATTAGGTCTCCGTCTTGTATGAGTTTCCTGACCACCTGGTTTTGTCTCTCCACTTCTGGTTTGCTCTTGGTATTTGTTGATATTTTCTCTGCTTCCAATCTTGAGCCTTGATCATTTCTTTGGAGTATTCTTCATCTACAGCCAAGGTCTGCTTCATCACTCGGAGGCTCTGATGTTTGATCTCTTTGGGTAGCATTGCCTCTTCGCCGTATAGGAGCTTGAATGGAGTAAATCATGTTGCTCTGGATGCCATGGTGTTGTGAGACCATACTACCTTCGGTAGCTCTTCTGTCCATCTGCCTTTGTGGAGGTTGAATAAAGTTTTTGAGATTGCTGAGAATACTATTCTGTTGGCTATCTCTATCACTCCATTTGACTCTGGATGATAGACTGATGCAAAGGCTATCTTTGTGCCTATGCTTTGGAAGAATTCTTTGAATTTGTCTGAATCGAACTGCTTCCCATTATCTACTGTTAAGGTTCTTGGTACTCCAAATCTACAGATTATGTTCTCCCAAAAGAATTTTTTCACTGCCTTTAAGGTGATTGTTGCTAGTGGCTTGGCTTCAATCCATTTTGTGAAATGCTCAATCGCTACTACTATGAATTTGTTCCCCCTTGCGAAGGAGGTAGTGGACCGACCAGGTCCATGCCCCATTTTTGTAATGGCTAGGTGGGTGGGACGAGCTGTACTACTGTCGAAGGCTTTGACTGGTGAGGGGATGTGGTCTGGCATGCTTCACATGTCTTAACAATTTGCTCTACATCTTTAACATGTGTGGGCCAATAGAATCCCTACCTGATTGCATTTGCAGACAATGCTCTCTGTCCAATGTGAGAGCCATACATCCCTGAATGGATTTCTTGGAGGAGCTCTCTGCCTTCGCTCTGAGTTATGCATTTGAGCAATGGTTGGACTACCCCTTTTTTGTACAAAATGACATCCATTAATGTGTAACTTCTTGCCCTGGCTGCTATTCTTGCTGTGCTTGCTTCATCTTCTGAGTGATGGATGTTGTTTAGGTAATCTATAATCAAATGTCTCCAGTCTTTGGATTTGGTGATCATGATTGTTTTAAATGCCTTCGTTGTTGTTTGAGTTGTTGGTGCTTGCAATATTTGGTAGAAAGATCCTTCTGGAAAGGGTGTGTTATTTGCTACTGCCTTCGCTAGCTCATCTGCTTCTATGTTCTCTGCTCTCGATATATACTTCAGGGTGAATCCCTAGAACCTTCGCTCAAGTGCCCTTACTGTGGCCAGATATTTGGCCAGCTTCGGTTCTCTTACGACATACTTCTATTCAACTTGTCCTACCATGACTTGGGAGTCTATTTTTGCTAACATAGTCTTCACACCGAGTGACTTTGCCTTGTTGAGGCCCAATATGAGGCCTTCACATTCTGCTATATTATTTGTTGTTTTGAATTCTAGTCTTGCTGCATACTTTGTACGAAGGCCTGATGGTGCTACCAAAATGGCGGAGGCCCCAGCTCCTAAATGCCCCTATGCTCCATCTGTGTAGAGCGTCCAGATTTGGGTTTGTGGCTGTGGGTTTTGATGTGCCGAAGGTGTCCAGTCTGCCAGAAAGTCTGCTAATGCTTGGGATTTGACTATTGTTCTTGGCACATAGCTGATTTCAAATTGGGATAATTCTATTGCCCATTTTCCTATTCTTTCGAAGGCTTCTTTGTTGTTGAACACATCTCCGAGTGGTTGCGAAGAAGGCACTGTGATCTCATGTGCTTGGAAGTAGTGCTTTAATTTTCTTGATGAGATGAGTACAGCATATGCAATTTTCTCAATTTCTATATAGTTTAGCCTTGCTCCCGATAGGGCTTCTAAGATATAATAGACAGGCTGTTGAATGACCTTCGATCCTTCTTCTTTCTCCTGAACAAGTACTCCACTAACTGCCCCATTCCACCTTGTCTCCACCTCTTAGAGCTTTGAAGAATGAGAGGCTGTGTTCTACTGATTTTGAGATAAATTTGTTCAATGCTGCTATTTTTCTAGTGAGTTTTTGCACTTCCTTCTTGGTTGATGGCTCCACCATTGAGATTATAGCCTTTGTCTTCTCTGGGTTGACCCGAATACCTTCGGGTCCTATGATGTACCTGAGCATGTTTTCTCGGCTGATGCCAAAAACACACTTTTCTAGGTTTAGCTTTAGGCCTGCTTCCCTGAGGTTGGTGAAGGTTTCCTTTTGATCTGCTATATGATCTTCCTCATTCTTACTCATTACCATGATGTCATCGACATAAGCTATGATGTTTTTCTATAATTGTGGGCCAAGGGCTGCCTTCGTCATTCTGGCGAAGGTTGAGCCTACATTCTTTAGTCCTTCGGGCATTCTGGTGTACAGTAAGTTCCGAAGGGGGTAGTGAAACTTGTCTTTTCCTCATCTTCTTTGTTGAGCCAAATTTGATGATATCCTGAGAAACAATATAGTAGGGAGAAGCGCTTGCATCTTGCTGCCTTATCAATGGAGGTGTCTATCCTTGGTAGTGGAAATGGATCTTTCTTACATGCCTTGTTGAGATCTGTGAAGTCTATGCACATTCTCATCTTTTCATTCTTCTTTGGCACCAACACTACATTTGCCAACCATTACGAGTACTTGACTTCTCTCGATGGCGTTTGCGTCCAATAGCCTCTGTACTTTGGCCTTTCTTTGCTAAGATTCTATCCTCTGACATTTTCCTTTGCACGCTTCTTTGGCTTCATCTTGGGGTTGATGTCAAGGGAATGTTGTATGATGTCCCTACTGACTCCCTTCAAGTCGAAGGCTGACCAGGTGAAGACGTCTTTATTCCCCGGCTAAGGTTTCTATGAGTTTTGTTTCTTTTTACTTTTCGATAGGTTGGCTCCAATGGTGACCTTTCTATCTAGGACTGCATTTTCAATGGGACCGACTTTGTTTCTTCTTGATCTTTGAGATCTGTTTTTGTCCTTTGGCATGTCCGAAGGTTCTGGCTCAGTATTCTTTGCTAAATCAATAGAATTGATGTTTCACTACAATTTGTAGATAGCTCTTTCTATGTTTCTTGCTTCTTTCTCGACTACCATGTATTGTGATAGTGCCATGCAAAGTGGCATCTTCATGCACAAGTAATCGATACGGATGGCTGCGGCTTGAACTTGTTCACAAACCCTCTCTAGAAGATGGCGTTGTATGGGTAATAGAGGTCCACTACGTCAAAAGTTACATATTACTGTTTGTGCATTTTCCACGACCTCGAAGGAAACTAGTAGGGATATTTTCCCCGGTGCATCAATCATCTTTCCCTCGAAACCGATTAGTGGTGAATCCGAAGGCTGCAACTGGGTCTAGCTTAGTTTCATCTGGTCGAAGGCATTAACAAAGATGATATCTACTGAGCTTCCAGAGTCTATGAGAACCCTGTTGATCTCCCAACCCGCTATGTTGGCCCTAATTACCATAGCATCGGTATGGGGTAACTTTCTAATTGTAGGTCTTGCTCGAGAAGGTGATTGGTGACTTGATCAATCATGTCTGCAGCGCACTAAGCCTTGGGCTGCTATGTTGTTGATGAACTGGGTGATCCTTCTTTTGTTTCTTTATGCGGAATTCCATTGAAGAACCTCCGGCTATTGGCAGTATCATGCCGATGGTGGGTAGTAGTGTATGTGGGTTGAGTTGATTTTCTGGGTTGGGCTCATTTTTGGGGGCTGCTAGCTGTGGTGGACGTGGCGGCGGAGGTGCTTCTAGTTGTCTATTATGGACTGAAATTTGGCTGGTTTGTCTCTATGTATGTTATGTGTGGAGGCCTTGAGTTTATGTAGGTGAGGTTGCCTGTCCTTGTTGTTGGGTGCTTGGTCGCCATGCAGGTAGGAAGTTGGGATAGTATGCGGTTGCTAAGGTGGATGGGTGAATTTGATTGGAGTTAAGACTTGGGTAGGTTGGGCAATATAGTTCTTTGTGTGGCCTTGCAATGAAGGTGTGGTTGACTTCCCTAGCGGTTGTTGTGACGGAGGCCGAGGGTTTTCTCTGTTTTTATCCTCTCCACGAGTTTCCTTCATCTGGGCAATCTCTGGTGATGTGCCCTTTGTTTTCTCCATGAAAGAAAATCTGCTTTCGTTGTCTTGGTTCTTGGTTTTTGTTCTAGTTCTTCCTTTGATTGTATTTCTTGCCTTCGTACTACTTGTGTGATGGCTTGTTTTGTTCTACCTCCGGCATTTGTTGTCGCCATTTGGCTGCCTTCCTTGTTGTTCTATGTTAAAACTTATTGACCAGAGTCTGCTTTGAGGCTTGTAATTAGCCTTGGCTTGTTGCCCTTTGTCGGCCTTCTTGGAGGCCATTATCCGACCTGCAGATACTTGTCAAACTCTTTATACAATTCCTGCATGGTGCTTGGCTTTTCCCGAGCTCGATGAGCCACAAGCTCGATCGCGGAGGCCCTTGATTGCGGCCTCAATTGCCACATCCTCTCAGGACATTTGGTGCCTTTGCTTTAAGCTGCACAAACCTCTAAAATAATCCCTTAGCACTTCACCTTGATTACATGCTCCTTTGAAAATAAATCCATTGATGTCGGAGGTTCAATGGTGAACCCTTTGAAGTTAGCAATGATCTTATCTCAGAGGCCTTTCCATGAATATACAGAACTTGACCTTAAAATTGAGTACCATGCCAATGCATCTTCTTCAGCTGCGACAACAAATGACTTGGCCAAGACAGTGTCATTCCCTCCCGCGGAGGCTATGGCTGCCTTGAAACTCATGATGAACTGGCGGGGGTCTGATCTTCCGTTGAATTTGGGTAGGGTAATGGGCTTGTAAGATGGTGGCCAAGGTGAGGTTTGGATTCCCTCGAGAGTGGGATCTTGAATCTATAGCTCTATGGGATGGCGGTGAGTTGAACGGTGTTCCAGAAGGTTGGTGGGGTGGCCATACAGGCGAAGGGTTAGGTGGCTTTGATCTGTGACGGGCTGGTTAGAAATGTTAGGCTGGGGCTGGCTTGGCTGCATACTATGAATCTCGGCTGCGGAGGATACTCAACTATTACTGATCTCTGCTTTGCTTGCAATGATGTCTGTGTTGCCCTCTGATTTGCGGCGTGAAGGTTCTTTGCTAGCCTATCTCTTTCTTGTTGTGTACTCTGCAGCTGGGCTTGCAATTGTTGGAGTACCTGCTCCGGGGTGGTATCTGAGGCTTGTTGATCTTCGGCTGCCGGAGGCTGATCTTCGACCGCGGGCTCTTCCACCACCTGTTCTTCTAGGGCACTAAGCGTAATGCCTGCGGTATACGCACTGGTGCGTCCCCTTGTCGAAGGCTCTGCGGGTGTTACGGTGGGGCTACTCTTTTTCTCTCGGCATCGTGGGTTTTGCTTGGGCAACACGCAGCGGTGGGCGCCATGTTAGAAAGTTGCATTTTCCAGCAGGTGATGCGGAGAATGCCTTCGCCCAGTCAGGTGCCCAAGGCGAAGGTTAAGAAAGTGGTAGGTCGATCCTGGCACAATTAGGGTTCTATAAATGCATTCACCAAAAAAACCCAAACAGGCTTCAACTCTTCCCTTTTATAGGGCGTATTCACTACTTTTCCTTTTTACATCTTTGTCCTACAACTGCTCTCTGGTACATTTCTTGAATATTCTCCTGTTAGTGCAGTGTGGCGAGGCAAACTGGACCTTCCTTCTTCGCACCGCCTTGTCTCTTTGGGCCTAAATTGCTGGCCCAAGGAAGCCCATTCTGGCCCAAGGTCGCCTCTGCGCCATGAACCCTCCTGCTGTGGTGGAGCCAGCTTCCACCACCGCCCATGGCATTCTGGGCCTCCGCCTTGCCCAGGGCAACCTCTGCTCCCGGCGCTACGACCTCCGCCTTCACCGGGCGGCCTCCGCCTTCGCCGGGTGGCCTCCGCTCGCGGTGCTGCGACCTCCGCCTTCGCCAGTCGGCCTCCGCTTGCGGTGCTGCGACCTCCACCTTAGTTTGACGGTGGGCGAAGATACTGCCAGCTGTCCCTGCACAACATTACTTCAACAATTCTGCTATCGTTAGTTCTCACTTGCGCTGGCCTCCGCTACTCGCTTATCCGTGCCCCAACACCTGAAGTTGTTGACGACACTTAATATTGGGGGAAACAGTCTCCAGGGTGATCTTAGTTTTCTTTCTATTATTTCCAACTGTAGAATGCTCTCAGACTTTGAAATCTATTCGAATTATTTCACTGGAAGCATCCCAGGTTATGTGGGCAACCTGTCAAGTCAGCTCCAAATATTTCTTGCTAATGACAACAAGTTAACTGGTGAAATTCCAGCTGCCATCTCGAACTTAACTGCTCTCACTGTGCTAGATATTTCGTCAAACCAATTTCGTAGTGCAATTCCAGGACAACTGATGATGCTAGAGAATCTCTACTGGCTTAAACTCAGTAGAAACAGCTTGTCTGGCTCCATCCCTTCAAACATTGCAATGCTAAAGAATGTGGTCAAGTTATTCCTTCCAAGCAACCAATTCTCCGGCGCCATACCCAAGGACATCGGCAACCTCAGCAAACTAGAGTTCCTAGTGTTATCAAACAACCAATTAACATCGACTGTACCACCGAGCCTGTTTCACCTTGATAGCCTCATCAGGCTAGACCTATCTCAAAACTTGTTGAGTGGTGTGTTACAGGTTGATACAGGCTATATGAAGCAAATTTATATGATGGATCTCTCTATGAATAACTTTGTTGCCTCCCAGATTCAATGGGACAGCTCCAGATGATGGCCTACTTGAACCTGTCACACAATTCATTCAACGATTCGATTCCACAATCTTTTCAGAAACTGGCCAGCCTGCAAAATTTGGACCTATCCCATAACGGTATATCTGGAACCATCCCAGAGTACTTGTCAAATACCATCCTCACTATCTTGAACCTGTCTTACAATAAATTACACGGTCAGATACCAGAAGGTGGCGTGTTCTCAAACATCACGCTGCAATCACTGATGGGGAACGCAGGGCTCTGTGGTGCTTCACGCTTGGGATTGCCACCATGTTCAGCCAAGTCTCACACAACCAGTGGTCATGGTCACAAGATGAGATTTTTGCTCCCCACTATAATCATAATAATACTTGCAGCTCTGGCTTGCTTCCTATACATTATGTTCAGAAAGAAAGTCAATAAGCGTGAAGAGATTTCTGCTTGTATGGTCGACATGATCAGCCATCAGTTAGTCTCCTACCATGAGCTTGTTCGTGCTACTGACAATTTCAGTGATGATAACATGCTGGGGTCTGGAAGCTTTGGGAAAGTTTTTAAGGGCCAGCTGAGCAACGGTGTGGTGGTTGCAATAAAAGTTATACACGCGCATCTGGAATATGCCATGAGAAGCTTTGACGCCGAGTGCGGTGTGCTTCGAATGGCACGACATCGTAATCTGAAAAAGGTAGAGCACTTGTTCTTCAGTTCATTCCCAACGGTAGCTTAGAGGCACTCCTGCACTCTGAAGGTAGAAGGTACATGGGGCTCCTTGAGAGGCTGGACTTGGCGGCAGCAATGGAGTATCTGCACCATGAGCACTCCGAGGTGACCTGAAACCTAGCAACGTCCTCTTTGACGAGGACATGACCGCACATGTGGCAGACTTTGGCATTTCAAGGTTGCTGCTAGGCGATGATAGCTCCATGATCTCTGCGAGCATGCCAGGGACAATTGGTAACTTGGCACCAGGTAGCACTAATGCCCAATCAAAGATGCTTAGAGTTACCATTAATAGATTAACTATGTTTGATCAATCATTAATATTTCGATCTGTCTTTTGTTTATGGTAACATTGTTGTCAGAGTATGGATCTCTTGCAAAAGCATCGCGGAAGAGCGATGTATTCAGCTATGGGATCATGCTGCTTGAAGTGTTCACTGGGAAGAGACCCACAGATGCCATGTTTCTGGGAGAGCTAAGCATCAGGCAGTGGGTACATCAGGCGTTTCCTGCAGAGCTTGTCCATGTTGTGGACAACCAGCTTCTGCTGGATGGCCGTGGCTCTGCTTCTACAAATATTATGAGTGGCTTTCTTGTGCCAATTTTCAAGCTGGGCTTGGTCTGCTCCGCTGACTCGCCGGAGCAAGGATGGCTATGACCGATATGGCAGTGACGCTGAAGAAGATCAGAAATGATTATGTCAAGTCAACAGCACCAGAGCATTGCGTTGCAATCGATCAACATTAGTAAAAATATGTATGCGAAGGCATATATGTCTAGTCTCAAGTTTTGTTTTCAGGTTGTATTTGGACCTTTCTCTTAATAAATAAGAGAACTTTTATGGTGCTCCTTAACATGTCTCCTAACATAATAATAATAACATGTCCCTCTTACTAGATCAACCGTGTCCTCCCAGATCACATCTCTCATGCTCTCCTCTCTCATCAGCCGTGTCCTCCCACATCACATCTCTTTTCCAAACTGGCTATCCCTCCTAGAACCGGCAGTGGGCACACCGTAGTGATGACTATTTGTTTTTAGGAAAATTTTGCTGCAGGACCCATTCGAACATGTAATATGCTCTTGATACCGCCAAAAACGAAATATGCCAGTACCATTATAATATCGTGTACATTTATCGTAACACATCACACTCATTATTTTATTAATTTCTATTATTCTGGAGAGAGAGGTAGGGGAATCACTTTTTTGCCCTCGTCTTCAACCTCTGGGTGTGCACTGATTTTTGCCGTAACACACCGCCGCCACCTTTTGCGCAAGGGGTGGGATGGGTATAAGGGCGGCTGGGCTCACAGGGGCCCACAGAAAAGACGCTAGACCGTAGGGCGGTGCTACTCGTCTCCAGTAGCGTGGTTGCACGCCGCTGTACGGCGGCTGGCGTTGTGTATTATTGCGGCTGTGGCGGCGGAGTGGCATCGCGAGTAGGTAGGGGCGGCTCCGACGGACGGCTGGCGATGGAGCCGTGCGACCGTGGTGGCTAGGGTGCGCATGGCCTAATGAGCGGGTAGCGGCGGGCGCGAGAGGCTAGAGGCCAGGGCAAGGTGGCCGTCTTGGTGGTGGCGCTGTGGGGGCGTCCGGGCACTACTCCCATGCGACGCCAGGGGCAGCGATGGGGCTATCTCGACCGCCTTGATCTGAGGAGGGGGCCCAGGTGGCGCGGCCTTCTCGAGCACGGAAACAACACGGCGGCGGGAGACAAGGGCTGGAAAACGAAGAACGAAATCGTTGGACATGGAAGGCCTCGCTAGAAAAGAAAAGGCGGTGGCAGTGTGTTACAAAAATCAGTGAACAGCTGGAGGTTGAAGACGAGGGCACAAATCTCATTGCCCCCACCTCTCTCAGAGAATACGAGAAAAATAAAATAATGTGCCCGGTGTGTTATGGCAAATGTACACGATTTGTAATGGTACTGGGCATATTTCGCATTTGGCGGTGTCCAATAGCATATTACGCATTCGAACGATGTCCTCCAGCAAAATTTCCCTTGTTTTTAACATATTATTGTTAGATATATGTTTATGTGTTTATATTTTCCCTTTCGTATAAGGGTGTCTTTACATACTTGTACATATTGGGCCCCTCTACTCAATACAAGCTCTATTCTAACATGGTATCCAGAGCCTGGTTCCAAGAGGGTTACCTCGTGGCCGCTGACTTCTCCCTGCCGCGGTGCCGCCGGTTCGTCCTCGTCGGCTTTTCCCTACACGCCGTCATCGCCTCATTGCCGTCACGACTTGTTTTCCTGGTGCCGCCAGTGCCTTCTTCCTAGCCGCTGCCACGACTTCTCTAGCCACTGTCATTGTGGTAGTCGCTTCTCCAGTGACTCTCGCTCGCTTGCTCGAGCCCCACCGGCTCGCGCTCTCGCTCGCTAGCACAGCCTGCGCTCACGCACGCCGGTGCACCCTCCGACCCGGGTCCGCATGCTCTCAAGCGCTTGTGGGGGCCGCGACGCCAGCGCAGCCCCACCGCTAAGGTGGCCCCGCCCGCTGGCGCCGATTCCAAAGACTGGTGCGCGCTCCTATCTTCTTTGCTCCGCGACCTTACTTCATGAGCGTCGGATGCGGTTCTGTTGTTGCTCCGCAACCTTGTTGCTTCGGAGTAGCTCTGCTTTCCTCTGTTTGTTAAGCATTGAGTAAAAAAAGAGGCCATCTCCTCTTGTTCCTTCCTCTAGTGGTGGTGCTCAAGTTGCACGATGCCTAGTGCTTTTCAATGGCACCAATTATCGTGATTAGGGTTCCTCGTATGCAGTGGCATATACATGGTCTTTGCCTTTGGGAGTTTCTGAGCGGTGAGTTGCTTTGTCTAGTCTTTCCCTCTCCTCCAGTGCAGCCAGTGATTCCTACAAGAACCTCAGAAGCCGACCAAAAAAGTTGGGAGAAGCTTATGATGATGATCTAGCATCTTGTATGTCTCACTTTAGAGCCTATCGGACATGGTTGGATGAGGATGCCCATCCTAGGGCTGTTCTTGTTGCCAATATGGATGAACGTCTGGCTGCAGATGTGGTGCAGCTTGAACATGCTTCTCAAATGTGGGCTTTCCTTTGGCAGCGCTATGAGCCCTCTGGTCAATCTACCTATATTGCTGCTTTACGCCAAGAGCAATTGTTACAACAGGGTGTTAGTTCAATTGAGGAGTTCTTTCAACAATTATCTGTAGTATGGTGAGAGGTTGACACTATTGGTCCTCAGTTGTCTCTAGTTACTTGTCATTCCTACAGGAAGCGACAAAGTCATCTTGAGCTTCGCCGCACCTATGACTTCTTGACTCGTCTTTGTCCTGAGTTTGAGCCTCTTCATGCTCAATTACTTGCTCGCGAGCCATCTGTGTCCTTGATGGAGTCTCTTGCTACTGTTAGTAATGAGGAGACTCATCTTCATGCTACTTCTTTGCTTGATCGACCTCCTCTTCATTCCTTCGCTACTTGATCTACATCCTCTGCAATTCTTGGTTTTGCTCCCAAGGGATCTTCTTCGGTGGTCTCGGCTCTAGGACTCACAGTTTTAGGTGGACCTTATTGTGATCACTGCGACACGAGATGGACATATCAAGGCTCACTTGTTACAAGAAGAAGAGGCAGCAGGCTTAGTCTCACCGAGGTGGGTGTCCCTCACAGGATCCAGGTAGTGCGACTCTTGGTGGTGTCTCTCAAATGCTTGGTGGCTCTCAAAGATATCTTGATACAGGAGATACTCATGTTGTTTTGTCGTCTTGCTACCTCTATACCTACTAGAGCTGCTGGTTCTATCACTCCTGCCCCTACACTATATGCTGCTAACTTGACCATGCAACTTATTTTCTACTGGCCAGCTCACTGATCATGGTTGTCGTGTTATTCTTGATTCTGACTCTTATCATGTCCAAGATCTCAGCATGGGTCTCTTGGTTGGTAATGGCCCTCGTCGTTGTGATTCTCAACGTCTTTGGGAGCTTAATTGGCTTCGTCTTCCTTCCGCTGCCTCTGCCAGTCTTGCGGGCTCTGCTTCTCGTACATTGGCTTCTTCCTCTTTTGCCTAGTGGCATCATCAGTTGGGACATTTATGTGGTTCCCGATTATCCACTCTTGTTCATCGTGGTATTTTGGGAAATGTTTCTGGTGATGTTTATTTAGATTAGTGTCAGGGCTGTAAACTTAACAAACACCTCCAGCTTCAATATCCCTCTAGGGGGGTCCTTTTGACCTTGTTCATTATGATGTATGGGGTCCTGCACCCTTCGTTTTAAAAAGGGGGTCATCAATGTTATGTCAAATCTATCAATGATTTCTCTCATTTCACATGGGTGTACTTCATGAAACATCATCATGAGGTGTTATCCATATATCAGACCTTTGCTCAGATGATTCGTACTCAATTTGACGCTCCTATCTGTGTTCTTCATACTAACTCTGCTGGGGAGTACCTTAATAGTAATTATTTACTAGTAGTCGCCACATCGATGAATGGAAATGTACTACATCTTCAACAATCTACCATGTTGTATATGTTGATATCAACTTTTGCGCATAATACTACTCAATTTACAAGATTTTTCTCACGTAGCATCGTATCGGAAACTTGGCTTATACTCTCTCCATCTCAAATTATAAGTTATTTTAACTTTTTTAAGAGTCAAAGCATCTCAAATTTGACCAAATTTATATAATAGAATACTAACATTTATGATATAAAATAAATATCATTAGATTCTTCATTAATTATATATTCATAGTATACCTATTTTATGTGATAAATCTTTATAATTCTTTTTGTAATTTTGGTTAAATTTAAAATGCTTTGATCCTGCTTATAATTTGAAACTAGGACGGGCCACGCGTGTGTTTTGTTTTTGCGCCAGTGTGCTACTCCGCGTCTCCACACATGTACAAGGAAGGTGGTGCTGGCCGGGTGTTCATGTCGGCTCAAGTGTGCATTTATGTGTTTGGGCCTTTTCTGGGAAGCTCCTGTTGGTCCTATATGCTTGTGTAAGAGACGCTTCAGGTATGGGTTGACCCGTTGTTTTGGTGCGTGTATTTAAGACCTAATGGCCCCGTTTGCTTGCCTGAAAAAATAAGCAAAAGCACTGTAGCAACTGATTGGGTAAGAGAAAAATATTGTAGCGGCTGGAAGATACACTGTAGCAATGTGAGGAGAAGCAACCGGACCAGCCGGCTGATCTGACATTTTCAGACCAGCCGAACGCCGCCAATGTGGATGCCGTATGTATAATTTATTATACTGTTCTTTGGTACACGTGTGGTGACATTGTTTTGTTTTTCAATTGTCTGAATGGAACGTGTTTTTTTTATGTTGGTGGCGTCTGTGGTTGTTCGTGCATTCTTTGCAGCGGACGTGTCTTTGTATGGATATACTCCCTCCATCGTATAAATATAGGAATATGGTCGTTTTATGGATGGTCACGTCAACCAAGAGAGCGAGAAAAGACCATAATACCCCCCTACAATATTATCTCTCCTGTTATCTCTCCCATTGGCATTTTCCAGGTCCGCACGCAGTCGCCACATGCCAGGCCGAGCCCGTGCTCGCTGCCAGTCCGCTCCGCGTCTGCTCTGCCGGCTCACCGTCGGTCAAGCGCCGCAAGGGAGGCTAGTCTGCTCTGCCCGGTCGCCCGGTCGCTGCCGGTCTGCTCCGTGTCTGCTCTGCCTGCTCACAGCCAGTCAAGTGCCGCAAGGGAGGCCAGTCTGCTCTGCCCGCTCGCCCACCGCTGCAGCATCCCGCCCGGCCGGATTCAGCGACTCCGCACCCTCTTCATCCCAACCTCCTCTCCGGCAGCGCGGGAGGGGCCGGATCTTCGCCGCCCTGGCGTAGCCTCGCTTCCACGCCGTCCGCCTCTTGAGCTGGGTGTCGATCTCGGCGACGGCTGCGCGTGGATCTCGGTGGGGCGGTGGATGGGGAGAAGGGAGGGTGTGGTGGATCTTGAGCTAGGTGTCGGTCTGCTCCACCTTGACGCTGATCCGCTCCTCCTTGATGTCGGCGGCCTCTGCCTCAGCGCCGCGCACTGAAGACAGGTGCGAGCATGCGGCGGACAAAATGATAAATGTCGTAGGCCTGCAGCCTCCTTCGAGCAGGACCCAGGGTCTAAAACGACATTATTTGTGCAACAATTTTTAAATCCCAAAATGGCCCTATTCGTGGGACGGAGGGAGTATTCCGTACAATGTTATTCTAAGTAAACAGTCGATTACTTTTTTTAGCGTTTAGACCGTTTAGATATTGTTTCAACGGAGGTAAACAACCTAGATTTTGTATCAGTAACAAGAACAAAAATAGTATCAATGTATGTGGTAAATATGAAAAAATTATATATTCACGCATATAAAATGTAAGTATTCTACCAAAATCCTACTTGATTCATATACTATGTTAATTAGTTGGGTGTCAAATGTGGTAATTATATCCTCCTATTGACTAAATGGTAAATTAAATGGCCATTTAATTCATTTAATGGTTTTAAAATTTATTCTGTTTAGAGCAATCGGTTTTTGATGGTTTAACTAGGTTTAAACAGTCCAGCCGTTTAATTCATCATTTAGTGCTTAAACAATATGGATTGCTTTAAGCTTACTATTTAAACACTGTTTAAACGAACGTTTAGGCGAACATTGATTCCATGATCGTATATATGGACATTGATCCGATCTGGTGGGCGGGTTTTTAGTTTCGGTGGTCTCGTTGGTTTTGCCTGTGCTACTTGGTAGTCAGAGTCACTACTGCGATGCATGATGGAGCGAAAGGAAGGGGCATCCTGAGTGCGGAGGGTGGTGGTGAGGAAGGGGCCACAATGCTGAGGGACACCCTAACCCACCGACAACTCCACCGATGTGTCCCAAGCAAGGGAGAGGAGTGCCTCAATGGGCTAGATAAGGCGAGGCGAAAAGCAGGCAGTGAGCATAGAGGAGCCAGCGAAAATGCTAGAGGGCCCATTGAACCATAGCGTCGGAGATCTAGGCCCACACAGGATGGCGGACGCTGTGTTTAGGAATGCCACATCAAAGACGCATCATCGTTTTATTAGCGTGTTAGCCTCGGGGAGCTTCTCGAGTGCAGCAATCCTTTACGCAATACATATCTACTTATTTCCCACAGTAATATTTTCTATGAATTATGAAAGATGTGTCATGTAGACCATTTTCTCTTTATATTCTTTATTTACAAAATTATTTTTAGTACTAAGTATCCATGAGTAAGATCAAAAAATGTATCCATGAGTCTATGTGAGGGTGAGTAGTACAAGAAAGTTTGAAAAATATGCTAGCCGTAGCTCTATACGAATATTGATGGGGATAGGGTCAAAATTGAAGTCGTTATGATTCCAGCAAAGATCGTACAATCTATAGACTTCCTCATAAGGATTCAAAGCGTACCGAAGACTAGAAGGATACTAGAGATTTGAAGGATACCCAAGATTCAAAGGATTAGGTTTTTCAAGGGTAATAACTTCCAGCTTTTATGTTGAGCCGCTGCTGCTTGGCTAGGCAAGTTAGTTAAATCTGCAATCACCCATGGGAGCAAGCGTCGCCCACAATTTTTCTCCGTGGTTCTCTCTATGGAAGCCGTGCATGGCACCCAAAAATAAATCCTACGACGTGTTTGTGCAAATATATATGAATGAATTACTATAATCGCCTTGATTTTGGCTTGTCTAGCTACCAAATATCTCGTTTGACTTTTGCTTCTGTGGCAACACATGGACAATCACACCTAGTAACACTAAAATGTTAGGAACACACAAAGTCATAGGGACATGAAAGGGCCGCTATTGGTTACAAGAGCCTAAGTAGCACCTCGGGTTTTAAGTTCGACTTCCTGTGAGAGCGAATATTTTAGGATTTAACGATTGCACGAAAAAAAGAGCCATAGGGATGGTGTGTAGTTTAACATTATGTATTCTATACACACGTGCCGCTAAAAAGCAATAAAACACTATGGTATCTTTTCTAGATGGCATGTCTAGTCTTAGAGCTGTTTATTTTGGAGATGGCCTTACACGTACCAAAATACAACATTCATCGAGGGAAGTATGGTTCAATAAGAGTTCCGAAGAAACCATACAAGATGTTGTGGTATATATGCATGTCTATTTGGGCTCTGTTAAATGCAGACTTATTTTGGTTACAGCTGATTTGTATGGCTGATTTGTTATGAGAGAAAAACACTGTTTTTTTGGCTGGCTGATTTTGGCTTATAAACTCAAGTGAACAGAGCCCACACACTTGTTCGGAGCATCGTGTCTAGTTCAAATAAAATGCTACGGATTTATTCTATCTTACAACATACAAAGACTAGATCTTTGTCATGAGTTTCACATACTACAGTTGTCCCATACAACATATGTACACTTTTGATAAAGAACCTGTAGCATGAAACGACTGTCAGTTCTTTATGCATAATTAAACGGCACATAAAGTAGAAAAGTAGCATGTCCACTTTACACTATGGCAACATCATGTCGTATTAAAATTCTGTGATTCATTCACTTAAAGGTGCACATAACACTCATTGTTGTCTTATTACAATTAACCCATAAAGCATGCATGTGTGTTAACTTTGCAGGTATCAGACCACAACTAGCTTTTTGCGTTTGGTCCTAAAAAGAAAACTCGTTCCAGTGCATTGTGCACTCATTTTCAAGAGCGTAGTAGTTTACAATAGCATCAATTAATTTGCTCTCTCCCAGTTCCCTCGAGCATCATATGGGTCGATCTTCTTTTCGCAGCCTTGCAGAAATAAAATAACAAGCACGTAACCAACGAAGAGAAGCCATGTGGTATTGGCTGCAGGAGCATATTAAGCAAGTACTGTAAATCATTGGACTGCAACTTAAAAGATAGATAAAGGTAGTTGAGTCTGCTAACCAGCATGGAACTCAGATTAGATTACAGAGATAAGCTATACTATTCTCGGCTTACGACGATTCGTTGTGTGAACCTGCTTAATTTGGTTCTTTTGCCCTTTTGAGTACTATTGCATGTTCATTTGAACTATATGTTCTTAACTTTATATTTTATTTATTACTCTGCTGAACAGGCTCTAGTATCAATGGATTGACATCTTCTGCAAAGTGCCTTTAGAAAATTATATATAATGCTGCTAGTAAAAGTTCTCAAGGTGTAGTGTTGGTATACCCTTATGACTTAAGTAGAATGTTGGACATCATCTAGAAAGCATCAGCTGAGGGAAAGGAGAGAGTGGGACTACTTTGATTATTTTCTTCTTGTTCTTACTGCTCTGATGATTAAGAAAAAAATTGATAACTATCCACAAGGTGTTGAATACACTATCGATTTGTTTCTAAATAGTTTAGGTCACTAAATGGTTTTAAATTTAAATGAAATGGTAGTCAACTACAGAGTTGCAGATCTCTTCAAATAATACAACTTTGTTTTAAGTCATTCGAAAAAATAAAAAATGAATTTCAAATTATCAAACTTTGAACAATATTTTTGGGCATTAAATGATTTCAAATAGAATTGTCGTCAAATACAAAATTGTAGATATGTTCGAGTACTACAGTTTGGCATAAAGTTTATCTTCGTCCATTTTGATTTGAAAATGGTATAAATTTTATTGTGCTCCACCTATTTTTAGAGGCAGACCAAATTATTAACTGTCACTAGAAATCTATTTCTAAAGGTGGCTGAAAAGACTAACCGCTTCTAGAAATGGCATTTTTAGAGGCTTCTTAAAATAGATGGGTTTTCTTAAAAGTAGAGGGCATTTATAGAGGCAGCTGGGCTTTCTAGATGCATCTAAATTTCAATTTCTAGAGGTGGACAGGATCAAAAACCACTTTGAGAGGCAGATTTTGATAGTGCCGCCTCTCTTAATGAATGGAGACGTTTCTGAAAAACTATTTTTGTTGTAATGATAGGATGTACTCTCACATAGTCAGATCTATCCACTTCTTGGTTTCCGTAAAACCGTTCTCACGGTTAAGGAAGGTGCCTGGAGGGAGAAGAGACGGAACCAAAGTCGAAGGAGATGGAAGAAAGTAAATGCAAAAGAGAGATGCAAGAAAACTTATATTTTTAGAAAAAATGATTATAAGAAAGTGATGATTGAATTAACTGTATAACTTAATTAACTAATTACTGGACTTTTATAACATAAAAAATATAAGGGTGACCTTTATTGATGTTGAATGTTTATGTAGCAAAGAGTCCAGCTATGTAAGACATGCATAGAATAGCACAACATGTATGTAAGCGCACAACTCGTGTGTTTGGCTCTCAGGACGATAGGATGGGTCGATCCCCCTTCTTACCGGTGTTTGGATGTAGGGTAACGAGGATGAGATGGCCTCGGCGGAATATACCCCTAGATTTGGGATGCCTATCTCTCTAGAAACAAGCGGACAGGGTTATCCCATATTGGCGGCATTAACAACGTTGTTGGGTCATCTTCTCCTCACGTGCGGCTCAATATTTGAATGCTACCTGCTGTAAACACAAGAGCTCAATATTTGAAATTTTCTATGTATATAGTATTGTTGTGAGTCGTCCCTCCTGCCCTAGTGAGGCAGCAGCCACACCCCGCCGCTTCCACCACCGCTGGTCCCCCTCCTTCCCCCTCGGCATCTCGCTGGAGGCAGAGGGAGTGGGGATCCATCGCTTTAATAAGTTTTGGTAGATCGAGTCCTTTAGGGTTAGGATCTCTCCATGCCAAGTTTTTTGGTATTAGGTTTATCTCCTCCTCCTCTTTTGAGGCGTGGCGAGGGGTAGGGTGGATTCATTTTCTCCATTGTAGCTTTGTTGAAATGAGGGCGATAACTTCTGACGTCGATAACTTCCTCGACATGACGATATGGAGACTTAGTTTTCGAACAATGACATCAAGCGGCGAGATGATGTCGCCAGCTATGGAATAATTTTCTCCAGTCTCTTCTATGTTTTGTTGTGGTTAGATTTGACCATGATGAAAGACTGGGGATAATAAGTTTCAGATCAATCTTCCTTATTCTTTGGTGGCAAAAAGAAGAAGAAAGACACAAGAAAGAAGTTTCTCAACTCCGCCTGCATGAATGCTGGCTGTCGTTCGTTGGACATATGTTCTCAGGCCTTTTGTCGAGTGTTCGCCTGTACGGTCATCCATACGAATCGTCATACATGTTTGGATTTGAGATTTGGAGCTATACAAAGCATGGGTACAATATAGATGAAGATCAGTTTCTAGATATACGTAGTGTATTTCAGAATACTTGTAACGTGATGATGTACTATGCTATAATCTAATATAATTCTTCTTTCGTCTCAAAAAAATATTTGAAATTTTCCCGGTTATGTTCCTTCAAAAATTATACAATTTGAGAATTATACCTCCGTTCCGTTGAATATGCGTGGTAGATCTTCTAGCGCTGCTACTACTACTACTAGGAAAGACGATACATCAATCTTTTTTAACAAAAATATTGAAACAGTTTCTTTCAAAAGTAGGCACTCCTTAAAAAAGAAGAATAAAGGTAAAATAAAGCTGAAGATGGTAAGTGTTGATACATCCCGTCGGAACGGAGGTGTACCGAGGCAGGCGTTCACTTCAAGGGATTCCAAGACTTTTCTAGTCTTTTGATTCAGTGGCGAAATGCTAGGAGTAGCTTACTGTGGGCAACCTAGGCTTTCTTCATACCGCATCATTTGTGGCATGTTAGGTCTTCCCTGACGAAAAAGATGACGATACTGGCAAGTGTCGCCCCCTCTTTGGTTCTGATGACGAATCAATGTTGAGCAGTGTGGTTAACGACATTTCGAGCATAAACATATACAGAGAGGAAAAACATGCTAATAGGGCCTCCCATGCATGTCAGAAATTTGACCAAGGACGTATTCCTCCTTTTCTCCACCTAGTGCTGCTACCTATTCAACCACTGAAAAATCATGTATTAGTAGTAGCGACGTCTTAAGCTAAGATTTTGTTCAAAGCCTAGCTCCCATTTGTGACAACCTCTAAACTTCTATATATAGAGGTGAACATACGATTATCAAACTATTTAGAGGTATAAAATGTTGCTGAAGGGATATCATAGAGTAGCACCGAAGATCGATCAACTCAACGGTAGTATTAACTTTTAGCATATAACTCATAATATTAATAGCCCCACATGACAATTTTAAATTACATGATCTCAGAGTGTGCATGTGAGACTAGATCTTGATCAAGAAATAATTTTTTCTCTTTTTTTATTTAAATATAAAATAATATGCTTAGAGCTAGCTTATATAACTACTGAATTACTTAACACACTTTCTTTTATATAAAAAATCGTGTGTCCACGTGGATAAGAGAGATTGATATCGGTGATGTCTGGCTTTCTAAAATGCCCCGACATCGAAGTTTACCGTGTTTGGTAAATTGCCGACAAAACTAGCACCACAGCTTTCAACTGCCTTTACCTAGCAAAGTCAAAATTCATGTCCATAGTGGTATGTCTACGCCAGCATATACCGACCACATATCTCCAGTACCTTCAAACTCCATTATATAACCTCAATGGAGTGGCATATATGATTTGCTCTTAGCTAGTGACCTGTTGAATTGTGCCATACGTAGCCTCAACCTCAAGGAAGTCGATGAGAGAGTTGTGGAGAAAGGAGAAAGAAAAAGGTGTGATCACTAACTCAAAGATGACTGTGATCTCTGTTCTAATTTATTTCCTTTTTTTTTGGTTGACGGTGCAGCTCATTATGTTAGGCACATATATCTTTCAGGCCCATCAGCCAGTTAGAAAAATACAAAGGCCCCGCACATTAGCAATATAGTTAGCCTGTTAGCGAGACTTTACATTGATAAATCGAGCTACAAGGTACTTGTTGATAAAGGCTGCAACCACAGGCGGTGCTAATTGCATTGGCGGTGGGAATGTTGATATGGACCCAATCTAGTGTCCAAAGAATTAAAACATCAAGTTTTCTAAGAATTTTTGAATCATGAAACATCTTATTTGATGGGATGGTCAACAGATTATTGAGACATGCGTGTGAAAGTGCGCCTCGTACAGAGCTGCCACCACCGCCACCGCTCCTCGCTCTGCCGCCACCATCTAGCGCCCCTTCTTCCTCTTGATGCGTCTGCCGGAGACAAGAAGGAGAGGAAACCATCCTTTTTCCCGCAGTTTTTATTTAGTTGATTAGGGTTTGATCTAATAAATCTTCCAGCGAAATCAGATGATTTTTTGTCGGCATCATGTTTCCTGCGATGACTTCAGTGATTGCCACGACGAGATCGCCATTGCAGGCATCGATTTCATCGGTAGGCGGCCAATTTGTGGCCTTTATCTGCACGGGGACACTACTAGAGAACAGACTTTAGAACGATGTCCCAATTTGGCATTAGCCTCGGCATTTTTGCCCCGGGACTAAAGGTTCCTGCCCAACGGTCGTCCACGGGGCAGGGATCTTTAGTCCTGGTTTGGCCCCCTAACCGGGACTAGTTATTCTGGTCTATAGAACAGCTCATTTCTTCCTCCCCGAGCCCGAGCCATTCCATTCAAACTCACTGCCTCTGTTCTTCAGCTTGCTGTTGTTCTTGCTTTCTCCCCCTCCATTGGTGTTGCTCTTCGATTTTGGAGGTAACAAACTTAATCCTCTTATGTTTTATTAGTACCTTATCTCATTTTGCGATGTAGATGTATGTGTAACTTTATATGTTGGACTTTATTATGATTTTATGTCATTTTTAGCTCAAAATCACATGATGATTTGCATATATGTTTGGATAAACAAAAGTTAAATTAGTTCATTAAAATCACTTGATAGTTTAGTATTGCTAGTATATGTAGTACATTTCATGGTTTAGTTAGATAAATAAATATTTTTATTTTTTTAATATATTACTTTAGAAATGAGAAATTTACAATAGTTTGCAAAAATAAGTATAGAAAGTAACTTAATACGGTGGATTTGATTATGATTTCTATGTCATTTTTAGCTCAAAATCACATGATGATTTACAATAGTAAAATCATTTGATAGTTTGGTATTTTACTATTATACATAGTACATATTTCATGGTTTAGTTAGATAAATAAATAATTTTAGTTTTGTTTAAATATATTATTTTAGAAAATGTGAAATTTACACTAGTTTGCAAAAATAAGTATAGAAAGTAGATGACAATGGTACGGATCCTCGGCCTCTTGTTCGGTTCTTGGCTTGATGAGGCGAAACTCCCTCTCATTATCTACGGCAAGTGTAAGCGAGAAGATTGTGATGGAGTACGAGTCAAGAGATAGGGACCCAACAAGGGTCGTGTTTTCTACAAATGCCCTGGATCGCGATGTGAGTTTCTTACGCATTTGATTATTATGGCTAATTGACCTGCTTTTCTTGAATATTTTGACTAAATATTTTTTGGCTTTAATTTCATTGGGAGGGCAATGGATGCGATGGTTGGTCTTGGGAGAAAGATTATGCTACATACGTGCGAAATTTCAGGTGCGCTTGAGGTGGCGGTTTAGCGATGATGAGGCGATGAGCCAGCGAGGAGAAGCTTATTTATATTCAACAGACGAATGATTTGTCTGCATTTTTAGTTAACATCTGATCACGAAATAATTATGTTCTTGAAGTGCATTGTAGTTTTAGTTTGTTTAGTGATAGTTGGGATTGCTTACGTTGTAGCTGGGCTTAGTTAATTAATCAACCGTGTGTGTGTGTCATCTATGTTGTGTAATAAAATACTTAATTATGTTCAAGGTTTTCATAATTTGTCGTGTAATGCAGATTATGACACGCCATTGGATGTACAATGCCGATCGCGCGCTCCCAAGACTTTATTGAGGCGTGCACTATTTCTTAGGTGTGGCCGAGGCAAATAAGCGGGATGGTTTCATGTGTCTGTCCATGTGCCCTATGTAAAGAATTTAAAGAAATATTCAAACTCAATGAGTCTTCATTCACATTTGCTTAAGTCGGGGTTTTATGTCAAACTATATATGTTGGACTAAGCATGGAGAAAGCGGGGTCATGATGGAAGAAGGTGAAGGAGAAAATTTAGACATTGATGACATTATTGCTCAAGATGGTGCCTTTGATGATACTACAATGGGGAGATGAAGAAGAGGTAGTGGCGGAAGATGATCTCGGTGATGCTCTTGGTGATGCCATTACGTGATGCACAACAAGAATGCGAAAGTGAAAAGAAAGTTAAGTTTGAGCGCATGCTTGAGGATCATAGGAAGTTGCTATACCGCGGCCACCAAGAGGGGCAAAAAAAGCTGGGTACAACCTTTGGAATTGCTACAATGGAAGGCAAAGAATGGTGTATCCGACAAGGCATTTGAGAATTTATTGAACCTCATAAAGAAGATGCTTCCGAAGCCAAATGAATTGCCCACCACTACATACGAAGCAAAAAAGGTTGTCTGCCCTTTGGGATTAAAAATCCAGAAGATACATGCATGTCCTAATGACTGCATCCTCTACCATGGCAATGAATACGAGAATTTGGATGAATGCCCGATATGTAAAGCATCGCGGTATAAGATTAGGCGCAATGATCCTAGTGACGTCGAGGGTGAACAACGTCCTAGAAAGAAAATCCCTACCAAGGTTATGTGGTATGCTCCTATAATACCACGCTTAAAACGTTTGTTCAGAAATAAAGACCATGCAAAGTTATTGCGGTGGCATAAAGAAGACCGTAAGGTAGACAATATCTTTGAGACTCCTAGTTGATGGGTCCCAAAGTGGAAGCGATAGACGAGGAAATTTCGAGTTTGCAAATGAGGCTAGAAACTTAAGGTTAAGCCTTGAAATGCAGATGGTATGAATCCTTTTGGGGAGGCGAGCACTAGTCATAGCACTTGGCGATTACTCTATGTATCTACAACCTTCCTCCATGGTTATGCATGAAGCGAAAGTTCATTATGATGCCGATCCTCATCCAAGGCCCGAAGCAACAGCAACGACATTGATGATGTCTATCTGAAGCCATTAGTTGAAGAACTTCTAGTTTTATGGAACAAACCAGGTGCACGTGTCTGGGATGAGTACAAACAAGAACACTTTGACCTACGAGCAATGTTGTTCGTAACAATCAATGATTGGCCTGCTTTAAGTAATCTTTTAGGTCAGACAAACAAAGGATATAATGCATGCACACATTGTTTTGATGACCTTGACAGTATATATTTGAAAAGATGTCGAAAGGTCGTGTACCTTGGCCATCGTCGATTCCTTCCTTTGAATCACCAAGTAAGAAAGAAAGGGAAGCATTTTAAATGTAAGCCAGACCACCGGAAGAAGCCTCATAACCAAACCAGGGAAGATGTACTCGCAATGGTCAAGAATGTGAAAGTAGTATTTGGAAAGGGACAAGGCAGCGAATCTATTCCCAAAGATGCTAAGGGACACACACCCATGTGGAAGAAGAAGTCCATCTTTTGGGAGCTACCCTATTGGCAAGTCCTAGAGGTCCATAGCATAATCGACGTGATGCACTGACAAAGAATCTTTGTGTGAACCTGTTAGGATTCATGGGTGTGTATGGAAGCCAAAGGATTCACTTGAAGCACGCCAGACTTGCGAGGGCATGAAAGAACGAGACAACCTTCATCCGGAGAAGGCAGGATGATGGGCGTCATTACTTAAGTCCCCTAGCTACACGCTTAGCAAAGAAGAGAGGGACAACATGTTCGAATGTCTAAGCAGCATCAAGGTCCCATCGAGATTCTCCTCCAATATAAAGGGTATAATAAATGTGCTAGAGAAGAAATTCCTAAACTTAAAGTCCCACATGACCTGCGTGCTTATAGCGCAATTGCTTCCATTTGCTTTAAGATGAATTCTACCTCCACATGTACGTCTAGCCACTGTGAAGCTATGTGCATTCCTCAATGCAATTTCTTAGAAGACAATCAATCCAGTGGAACTAGCTACTCTACAGAATGATGTGGTTCAATGTCTTGTCAGCTTTGAGTTGGTGTTCCCTCCATTCTTCTTTAATATCATGACACACCTCCTAGTTCATTTGGTGAAAGAGATTAGTATTCTTGGACCTGTGTTCTTACATAACATGTTCCCCTTCGAGAGGTTTATGGGAGTCTTGAAGAAATATGTGAAAGTCTGTTCTAAGCCTGAAGAAAGCATCGCCCAGGGCTATGGAACAGAGGAGGTCATTGAGTTCTGTGTTGACTTTATTCCTGACCTTGCCCCGATTGGCGTTCCCGAATCGTGACACGAGGGGAGACTTAGTGGTAAAGGAACTTTAGGGAAGAAAACATATATTGGTATGGAAGACGATTATTTCAATAAAGCACACTACACAGTTCTTCAGAACTCGTCATTGGTGCATCCGTACATCGAGATACATAAGGAGTTCTTACGATCCAAGTTTCGAGGGAAGGCTGAAGCTTGGATTAGGCGTCGACACATGGAAAGTTTCGATGGTTAGTTGCGAAAAAAGAATGTCAAAGCGATGACAATATTGATGAGCAATTGTATTTGTTGGCTAGGCAACCATCGTGGCATATCCTCACATACTGAAGATACGAGATAAATGGGAATACATTTTACACAGTTTGCCCAAGATAAAAGGAGCACCAATCAAAATAGTGGTGTTCGCATAGATGGCACAGATCCAAATGGGAATATACAAACATATTATGGCCGCATAGAAGAGATATGTGAACTAGACTACGCACCTAATTTTAAAAGTCCCTTTGTTCCGGTGCCAATGGGTGAAGGCGAATGGGAGGAGGGGTAACGATCGACAAAGAGTATGGAATGACAGCAGTGGACCTCAACAATATTGGGTACAAAGACGAACCATTAGTCCTTCTTTAGATGTGAGTCGGTGTTCTATGTGAAAGACATGTCTACAAAATCAAAGAGAGGAAAAAACGAAGACATCAACTCAATGATCAATGAGCCAAAGCGCCACATAGTTCTTTCTGGGAAAATAAATATAGTGGGAATTGAAGACAAGTCATACATGTCAGAAGATTATGAAAGAAATGTGCGAATTCCACCCTTCATAGTGAAGAAAGATCCAAGCATCATGTTAAATGATGAAGACACTCCATGGTTATGACAAGATCATAACCAAGGGTCATACGTCAAGAGGAAATTCACTGTTGTGCCCGCATGATACAATGATGCATGTTTAATATATTATGTTTTAGAGATGGATATTATATAATATGTTATGACTTCACATTGTAATATGTTTAATATATGTTTCAAATTTCACAAGTGTGTGACATAGTTTCAGAAAGTCTATATGAGATTTAAGAATTTGTGACTAGTGTTTGATAAAAATTTCTCAAATGGGAAAATAAGCTATGTAATAATTGTAGATCTTTCTGAGATGATCAAACTTGGTATTTAGAGTTTTTTCATCTGAGGTCATTTAGTGTCTCATTTGAGCAAGTTTGACCAAGTCAAATTTGGTCAAATAAAAAAACAACACTTTGACTCTAGTATTATGAACTATAAATGACTTCAACTTGAAAAGTTTTGAATACCAAGTTTGTTAAACTCATCAAGATCTACAATTGTTGTTTTGGTCAACTTTCCATTTGAGAAAGTTTGGACGGTTCAAATTTGTGATTTTTAAATTTCGACGTCTACAAACTAGTTTTCGGAACCCTAGATTGTCTCAAATTGAAAAGTTTTGAATACCAAGTTTGTTCAGCTCATCAAGATATACAATCCTTATATAGGCCATTTTTTCATTTGAGAAAGTTTAAATAAAATATAGTTCAAATTTCACAAGTGTGTGACATAGTTTTTGAAAGTCTATATGAGATTCAAGAATTTGTGACTAGTGTTTGATAAAACTTTCTCAAATGGGAAAATAAGCTATGTAACAATTGTAGATCTTGCTGAGATAATCAAACTTGGTATTCAGAGATTTTCATCTGAGGTCATTTAGTGTCTCATTTGAGCAAGTTTGACCAAGTCAAATTTGGTCAAACGAAAAAACAACACTTTGACTATAGTATTATGAACTCTAAATGACTTAAAATTGAAAAGTTTTGAATACCAAGTTTGTTAAACTCATCAAGATCTACAATTGTTGTTTTGGTCAACTTTCCATTTGAGATAGTTTGGACGGTTCAAATTTGTGATTTTTAAATTTCAACGCCTACAAACTAGTTTTCTGAACCCTAAATTGTCTCAAATTGAAAATTTTTGAATACCAAGTTTGTTCAGATCATCAAGATATACAATCATTATATATGCCATTTTTTTATTTGAGAAAGTTAAAACAAAATGTAGTTCAAATTTCACAAGTGTGTGACATAGCTTTAGAAAGTCTATATGAGATTCAAGAATTTATGACTAGTGTTTGATACAACTTTCTCAAATGGGAAAATGAGCTATGTAACAATTGTAGATCTTGCTGAGATGATCAAACTTGGTATTCAGATATTTTTCATCTGAGGTCATTTAGTGTCTCATTTGAGTAAGTTTGACTAAGTCAAATTTGGTCAAATAAAAAAACAACACTTTGACTCTAGTATTATGAACTCTAAATGACTTCAAATTGAAAAGTTTTGAATACAAAGTTTGTTAAACTCATCAATATATACAATTGTTGTTTTGGTCAACTTTCCATTTGAGATAGTTTGGACGGTTCAAATTTGTGATTTTTAAATTTTGACGCCTACAAGCTAGTTTTCAGAACCCTAGATTGTCTCAAATTGAAAAGTTTTGAATACCAAGTTTGTTCAGCTCATCAAGATATACAAATTTTGTTTTAGTCAACTTTCCATTTGAGAAAGTTTATATGGTTCAAATTTGTGATTTTTAAATTTCAACGCATACAAACTAGTTTTCAGAACCCTAGATTGTCTCAAATTGAAAAGTTTTGAATATTAAGTTTGTTCAACTCATCAAGATCAACAATCCTTATATAGGCAATTTTTCATTTGAAAAAGTTGTAGAACAAAAATACTATATTTTCTTTATTGTTATAGGTTCAACAAAAATTTCCTATCATTTTGGTCAAAACCAGAAAAAATTGAAACATTGACGTTACAATAATATGATAATAAATTTCCTATTGAATAATATTAGTTTTATTAATGTTAAGTTACAAATATATTTTGCATTAACAAAATACTTAGTATTAGTAACATTTATATTCTATATTCATAAAAGAAATTAAAAACTTTAGGTTACAAAATTTTCCTATTTATAATAAATAATTAGTTAATCAATAGTATTTTTTTAAAATAAATATTGCAAAGTATTGAAGTTGCTATAGAATTAATTGATTAACCTAGTATTAAACAAGGAGAACAAAATCAAAATCCTGGCCTTTCCAATTACTCTAGCGGTGTCAAAATTTTCGAGCCTTGATCCGGCCGGGCCAGAACCGAGACTAAAGGGTGGGTGGAATTGCTCACCCAAAAATACCTTTAATCCCGGCTGGTAACACCAACCGGGACTAAAGCTCCTTTAGTCCCGGCTGATAAGCCGAGCTGGGACTAAAGGGTTGGACCTTTAGTCCCGGTTCGGCTTACCAGCCGGGACTAAATGGCGTTTAGTCCCGGCTGGTGTTACCAAATTATATTAAAGGTCCCGGCCTATATAAATCGAATGGTTCCTGTTGCATTCATCTTCTACTTTTTTCGATCTACGTCGATCTCGTCTCTTGCCGCTTTTGGCCGTCGAGCTCATCTCTGTCAAATGCCACGTCGTCGCGTCTACCCCGCCCGTGGTCAGAGCTAGTCTACAGCGCCACGCCGTCGTCCGTCCCTCGGCCGTGGTGGCCCATCGATCTCGTCGTCTCCGCCGTACGTCGTCCTCGCGCGAGGTGCTCATCAGCTCGGCCCCGTGGCCGGCCAAAGACGCATACCTGCCCAGGCCATCATCCATCCTAGCTAGCACCTTCAGCTAGCCGCCTTTATGGTCATATTTTTTACAAAGTTTCTAGTTTTTAGATTGTTTTTGATATATATGTTAGATTAAATGTATGATAAATTTAATTACTAGTTTATTAAGATAGTTTTTAGATAGTTTTTGATATATATGTTAAATTAAAATGTATTAAAATTTAATTAGTAGTTTATTCTTAGTTTTTAGTTAGTTTTTAGATAGTTTTTATATATGTTAATTAGATTTAAATGTAATAAAATTTAATTAGTACTTTATTTAGATAGTTTTTAGATAGTTTTTATTATAGTTTTTGATATATTTAGTAATTATTATTCTATCTCTCTCTATATATGTGTTAGATTTAATTTTGATTTAGTAATTCTATCTATGTATATATATTAGGTTTAATTAGATTTAGTAATTAAATCTATCTAGATATATGTGTTTATTATATTTAATTGGATTTAGTAATTATATTCTATCTCTCTATATATATGTTAGATTTAATTTTATTTTAGTAATTGACACATGCATATTTTATTAGTAATTCTATCTCTATATCACATGCATATTTTATTTTAGTAATTCTATCTATATATCACTTAGATATTTTATTAGTAATTCTATCTATATCACATGCATATCTAGAGGGAGATTCTATATGTATACATATGTATAATTATTTCTATGTGTATATATATATGTACTTATTTCCATGTGTTGAGAGAGAGAAAAATTGTATCTAGAGGACATTCTATGTGTTATCACATGCATATCTAGAGATATATACATATGCACTTATTTCTATGTGTTGAGAGAGAAAGAGAAAATTGTATCATTCAATGTGTATATATACATGTACTTATTTCCATGTTTTGGATCGAAAGTGTTTTTGATTCGATTCCAAAGCCTATACCTTATTATTGTTTATCCTTATGAAATATTATGTGTTATTATATTTAATTGGATTTAGTAATTCTATATGTGTTATCACATGTACTTATGTTATAATGCCATAGTAATTCTATCTATGTGTTATCTTGAAGATACAAATGGCTGCTCCGATAATAACTTGAATGATGACATAATGGCGGATATTATCAACGCCGGCACCAATGCGGATGTAGATGACACGAGTCAGTACTTTGCTGATTATGAGGATATCCTGAATATCCCGGTGGTTGAAGATCAATAAATTGTCGCGTAAGAAAATACTGGTGAGGTATATTCGATTATCTATCATCTCTTATAGATGCATGCGTATGTATATTTGTTGTTAATCGTTGTGTTTCTACTCATGTAGCCGGTCTCTGGATCTACATCAACCACCAACAAGCAGAGGAAAGCCCGAGGGCCAAAAAAAAGCCATTAGAGGGCCGTTTCATAATATCGAAATTACACCGACACCGGCAAACCATTGGGACCACATGCTTAGACATATGTCAATCAATGTGGGTTCACTATAAGGGATAGGATCCCATTAGTGCTTTCGTGAATGAAAGCGAGAGATATCCGCTCCTAATGTTAGTTTTGTATCCGATCGTGACAAGAACCTAGCTTGGAGAGATATCACTCAGCATTTCACATTACAAGCAGATGATGCTTTGAAGGAGCTAGTGAGGGATTGGACAATGAAGAAGATGGCAACATTGTTCCAGAGTTGGAAGAAGACATTGTATAAAAAGTTTATCTTGAAGAATGATACGTCGGATTTCAATGCTAAGGCATTTGTCAAGTTGGAGTCCCATTGGGATGACTTCGTACAATACAAGACATCTCAAGAGAGTGAGGAACGTGTGATGAGGAATCGTGCAGAATGCTGACGAAGCAATACCATCATCGCATGGGATTAGGTGGTTATAGGAGTGCTATTCCCAAGTGGCGAGAACCTAGAAGCGTAGATTACTGCCAAAGGAATCATACCTTTGAAATAATAGAAAGAACCGGCCTCAATGCGCCAAGAATTGGTTCTACGCTCATGGGGAAGCCTAGACCAGATTAATCGGCAAGCTAATTTTTGGCCAAAAAATTGAGAGAGCAACACAGAGACTAGCTCATTCTAGGAAAGAAGCTAATAGTGGTGTTTTCAAGCCCAACAGAGAGAAGGATGAATTGACATATGCCCTAGAGAATCCCGAACACGGTGGTCGAACAAAAGGCTATGGGGCGGTTCCATGGCTACAAGCATTCCTAGTAGACAAGGATACCTACAGAAGCCACCAGAGAAAGAAGGATGAGGAGGTAGACCAAATCCATGTATTGGAGCAATTTGTTAATGAGTCACGACAAGCATTGCTTGAATCACGTGAATGAGAAAAATCTCTTGAGGCAAGAATGCAGGAGGAGATCAAGAGGCAAGTGTAGCTAGCAATGAGTCAAATGCAATCGTAATCAACGCTGGGAGTCACCATTAGCCCCGTTGGTCAGATGAAAAGCAGTTGTGCTTCCACGGAGCTGCTAGTTATTCAAGATGACGCTAGGTCGCGCTTCCCTGTTGATGACATTACCGAGCCTCTAACAACTTGTGAGCTGCACATTCTAGATGGTAATAATGCATCAATCATGGTGGCTATCGGGGTTGTATCTCCAATAGACTGAACGAAGACACCAAGAATCCATGGGTTAGTTATTCAACCTGGATATGCTAGCGTCTCGGTCGATAGAGTGCTCAAAGGTTGCAGCAATGTTCCTCTTGACATTGAAGGCGGTGATGGGGAGAAGACACTAGGAGAAGCAAAAAAGACATTTATTCAATGGCGCAAACGCTTCATCATCATTCCTGAGGCGCCACCGCTTCCCCTACCTCACCCTAGGTACGAATGAAAGTGAATGAAATATTATTTTCCATTAATTTTATATTAGCTTCAAAAATAATTGACTCACAACTTGTTTTTTGTAGCGGTCTCTCCCCACCTAGCCCAATCATTCATTCCCATCTCATCACATGATCGCTGAGGGGCGAGACAACTTCATCCCCACGGTGATCTCCAACTCCTACACCGCCCCATCGCCTCTGGCAACGATCTCCAACTCCTACACCGCCCCACCGCCTCCACAATGATCTCCAACGCCTCCACGCCGGTCTCCAACACCGCCCTCATCGCCTCCACGCCGGTCTCCAACACCGCCCCACCCCCTCCACAATGACGCACTACGAGAGACGTCTAAGGTCCCGCTGCAAAGAAGACCCCGAAAAAGAGTTATTTCTCAAGAAATACTTCACTAAAAAGATCGATGAGCAAATAGCAATTTGAAGAAGACAAAAAGTGAAAGATTTTTATAGATATCTAAAAGCGAGACAAAGTGAAGCTTAAGGAGAAGCCATACTTTTTACATACCACGAGATCTGCCGAGGCGTAAGGTCAAGCTCACAAGAAAAAGATGCTTAAACTTCGTTAGCCTCCGCCACTATCGAGACTATGACCCGCTCCTCGTGAAGTCACATGATGCGAGATAAGAAAAGGAAAAGAGCATCGGGGAAGGATGTCCCACAGCTCGGACAATAGAAGCAACCAATGCAAAATCTTGTTGTTGCTAATGAATATGGTTCCAACATAGAAGTCTATCGACCAGACAACTCTGGAGAAGTGTCGGTTCAAGACCTTAATGCTTTTTTGAACTAACTGGTTTAACCTTGGATCAATTGATGGGCAAAGCTCCAATCCAGAACCTGGAAGTTGATACACGAAGACTTATAAATTTGGCAAAGTTTGTACAACCTTGCGGCTCTGAATGAATTGGGTACACAAATGTACTTGCTCAACAAGTGGTACATGCAGGCATGTGGCAGGGGTGAGGAGTGGATCTTTGTCAGATTTAGAGACCATCATTACTTCCGTGGCGATGACATCTTACATATTAGTTTCGAAGAATTGCATCAACTATACCACATGGACGCTTTGGACAAATCAATCATTAGCTGCTTTTGTTTGTAAGTGGTTCTTACTTTTATTTAATAAACTCACTTCCATGCGTACGTGTATATAATTATCCTCACATGTAACTTATATTTATATACAGATTCCAGATGTCAGAGCTCCAAAGAATACAAGACACCAGTGTTGGCTTCATTGATCCTTATATCATATTCAAAAGCCGATATTATTGTCAGGGGCGGCAAAGGGTATCGAAGCACGGAAAGAATATCATGAGGTTCTTAACGTAAAAGCGACACGACAAGACAACAATACTTTTCCCGTACAACTTTGAGTAAGTGTTAATAATAATGTAATCTACACATTTTATGTAATATCAATACAACTTATATGCATGTAATGTGTGTGTATAAAACCAATGCGAGTTTCCATCGGATACTCATTGTCATTGAGTTAAACTCAAGTCGGTTAGTAATCTTGGACTCGTTGAGAAAAGAGCGGGCACTATACCAAGATATGATAGACATTATCCGGGGTAATTTCGATCTCTCGCGCACAACTATTATTGAATAGATTTTGCCATAATTTATTAACGATCGTTACATTATTGGTCGCACAGGGTTTGGAAAGAGTTTATTCGGCAACACCGCAAGGATTGCAAGGCACCACTTAATGTAGTTGAAATACCAGTAAGTTATACTATATATACTTCCCCACGTGTTTAATTACTATATCGTACTTTAATTTACGTATGAGATGATGAGAATAATCTTTTCTTATGCAGTGGTGTTTCTTGGCGAAACTCGGTAATAATAACTGTGTGGATACTCGTTTGTGAATTTATCACTTCACATAAGAACTCCTGAAGATGTCCCCGAGTGCGTATATATCAATTTTATTTATTTTTAAATGAATATATATATATATGTATTAATACTTTTCTTTTATTTGAATGCAAGACCTGAATGGATTTGAAACAAAGGGTCATGCAAAAAGACCATCTGAAAGCGTTCAAGAGTCAATAGCAGGATTTCTTCTAGAAAAAGTGCTAAATCCCAACGGCGAGTTCTACTTTGATCCTAAAGAATAAATGATGTAAATTAAATGTTTATTAATATCGTTATTTTTTAGAACAAGATTATGAAAGTGTTGTATATATACATATATATCTATAATATATATAGTTTCATACTTTATTCGAATATAATAATGCTCGAGATGAGAATTAGATGTAATTATATGCGTGCGTGTATTTATATTAGCAGCGTAGAATACGTACATAAAAACATATTATATATTAAACAAATATATGTAACTGAACTGAAAACAAATTAAACAAAAAAAGAAAAAGAAAAGGAACCTTTAGTCCCGGTTGGGGTTACCAACTGGGACTAAAGGGTGCGGCCACGTTTGCTCGGCTGGAGAGACTTTAGTCCCGGCTCGATGACCTGGAACTGAAGGTTCCACCTTTAGTCCCAGGATCGTTGTCCCGGCGCGGTAACCGGGACTAAAGGCCCTTACCGTCCGGGACAACATGGCCATCCTGTAGTAGTGGGAGGGGTGCTTCTGGGAGCCCCCTACGAGGACTCGCAGAGAGGAATTCAAGGTCTCCAGGTGATGATTCTGCAGCCTATGTCGTACCCAACGATGCAACTACTGATATTCTTTCAGCGATTTACAAGCATTTTGGATTGGTTCCAAAGCGTTGGATCTTACAGCATGTCCAATGTTTTGGGCTTGGTTGTTGGATTCGGCATAAGGACTGCACTTTGGCTCTGGCGTTCGAGGGAAGCCATTGGGGAAGAGACGATGAAAGAATCTAGATAGAACATTATGTATTTTTAATTTTAGTTTTTTATGTGTAATTTGGGGGTTCACTATGCCAAGATTTAATATAAGTCCCTGTCGGTGTTTCGTAAACCGGACTAGTAAATTTATACGATTGCCACGCTACTCTAGAAAGACGATGGTAGCATCCAAAAGACACAATGATTTATACTGGTTCAGGCCGGAGCCCTACGTCTAGTCTCAGAGATGATCGAGTGCGTGTTCCTCGCTTGAATGCTCTGAAGTTCTTACAATGGGGGGCTGCAAGAATGGTGGAAGAGGTATAAGAACCTAAGCTAGGCGATGGGTTGCTTGAAGGGAAGCTTTAGGAGCCCTACTACAATAGAGAATGAGTGAATGAGTAGGGGACTCAGAATGTCTCGAGAGGGGCCACTGCCGCCTCTTATATAGAGTTTGGGGCGGGCGCATACAATGGAGGAGGTTCTCCGACCAAGGGTCATGAGCACGAGGGAGGTCCTAGCTAACTTGGCATGCAAGCTACTGCCTGTCTTACAGTGTTCGTCCCGGCATGGCTATCGTCATGGTCTTGTGGCCACATTGTGGCGGAGCGTGACGATGGTGCTACTATGCCACCGTGGCAAGCACTATAGGCATGTTGGTGATTCGTCAATCGTCCTATGCAACACGGTATCCGTCATGGTCTTTGTCGTCATCTCTAGGTTCCTAGGGGCGTCGTACCCGTAGTAGGTAGCCGCCCTAGGTCGTCGTTCCTTTGGTCTCTTCATGGATGGGATCGTATGCGCATCCTATCAGTCCATATTTAGATGGTGGGTTTCATACCCGTTGCCACCGCTGTGCGGTGTTGTCTCATTGTTGCGGCGTGGCACAGGGATGGCGTCGACCAGACCGAGGTGACTGCTATCCCCTCGGTCCTTATGAGGTTAGTGCGGCGTGCTGCGCTTCTTGTCAAAGGGACATACTAATCCACGCTCGATCTCTTCCGTCCGCCCTACCTAGGGCGCGATCGGGGGAAGGTCATGCGTCTTCCATGTGGCTAAGGCAAGAGAAGGGGTCGTGGCCGACCCTGGCCTAGGCGTTGTTTTGGCGTGCTCGTCCTAGCTGGGCCTCAGTTGTTTGGGCCATTGTTAACTGATGAGTTGTGGGCCATGTCACCTACCAACTAATAGGCGCCTTGATACACCCGGGGTCATAACCTGGACAGTGATCCCAGTGTTTTTGCGATCGCGAAGTGATCGTGGAAAGCACTAATATGCATATTCGCCGGGCGCAGAGCTTGTAGATGCGGTCTACTCGAGATTCATTGCTCGACCCCTTGTGGGCTAGTGTGTTCAATCACGGTTGGTGGTCGTCGTGTTACGCTTTGCGGGATGTCCTAGCATTGTGGTTTATGACTCATCGAACCTTCTTTGTGTTGGTGTCACCGTGCATCGTGGTTTTTCTGACCCATGGCCCGAGTAGTCTTGTCAATGTTGTACTAGTCCGCCTTTGTGAGGGCCTCAACCTCCCTCACCTCATGCGGGCATGTGATGTTGGCTATGCCCCCCATGGTTTGCCATGCGGCGGCGGAGTCTCTGGGCTGTTTGGTCCTCCTTCCGACCTATAAATATGTGTTCTTCATTCAACTAGTCATGGCCATGATTTTGAGTTATTCTAGATTCCCCTCGTTGGGAGTTGTTCATGGCGGCGAGGAGAGCCTACGTGGCATCCCCCGATCGCTGATGCTAGAAGGATTTTATGGGCGGTGAGAGGTGGCGAAGATGTCGGTTCCTCAGACATAATTCGAATCGACACCTCCTCCTCTTGCCATCCCTATTTTTCTTGGTCCATGGGCTATGGTAGCGCCGATGAGATCCGCATAAGACATTCTACCTACCTTTCTCGTGCTTCCACAGCCAGTGGACTGAGAGGCGCTCGCCGTCGCCTTCGTCAGTGTCCGACGTTTTGTGCCCCTTGTGCGACATGACCACACCTGTAATTGTTAGGCAGTGAATTAAGAGGGATTCCTCTTCATTCACGCCTTGCCTCGTAAGCGGTTCATCCACTTTTGTTTTTCGAGGATATTCAAATTTTGCCAAATTCTTTCTCCTTGACTCATGGTTTTTTACCATGGTGAGCCCCTGGGCCGATGGGTCGGGGTGGCGCTATTGGCGCAAAATCATCGAACAGGAAGGGTATTCTTTTTTGGAAATCTTCGAGGAGTCATTTCCCCGACCTCTTGTTTGCTCAATCACGAGGATTTTTTGCGACCGTGCCCTGGCTCGTAGGTGTTCGGACCTTTTGTTTTCTTGCATGGCCGAGCCATGATCACGCTTTGGGCTTTGCATTGCATGTCACCTGACCTCTTGCTTCATTGATCTCTCCTAGAGAGGTCGTGGACCCTGATGGTTTATGAGTCTCTAGAGTAGGCCTCAAGTCCGAGACCAAGGACATAGGAGGAGTTAGTCGTGGCTTGGCCCTACTTTCTTTTTCGGGATTATGGGACCCAACTTTGATTTTTCCTGGCGTCCTTGCCGACCTTAAGAGGTCGTGTTTCCTCTGTCTGAGGCGGGTTGATTTTGGCCCATGTGGAGAGGCATGTCCACCATAACCACGTGGTCGGGCGGTGCGCCTCGTTAGGGTCTATGGGTAATCCGGAGGACCTGATATCCTCCCCAATCGATGTGGAGTTCAGGCATGTGTCTCATGTAAGACGTCCCATAAATTGTCGATCGTCAATCCCGTTGGTCCCCAACCGCCTCCACAGCGAACAAAGGGCAAGATGCCTCCCCGAGGGGATCAACCCGGAGACTTCAAAGCGAACGACTCGAGACCACGAGGAGAGATGGTCGTGCGGCTCCATACCACTGATTAGAGCCATGGGGCCCATCTCCTTCATGCCCCTATCCCTTTGTGGCCTCGAGCTATTCTAAGGGCCCGGCCTAATAGAGAGTTTCCTAATTACGACGTGAGGTCATGGATGTGGAGGGCCGCTCGATGTGAGTCTGGGGGCTGTCGACCTCCCCTAGCCATGTCGCGTCTTGGTGGTGCCCTCTTGTAAATGGTTGTGCACCATGAAGTGCGTGCGTAGAAATCGAAAGATGTTGAAAGGTACGAGGATTACTTGAGAACGCTACTGTTGGCATCCGCCGCTTTCAGCCTTTCGCTTCCAGCCGCCCCCTATGCCACGAGAAAGCGATTAGTAAATGTTAGAGAGACATACACATTCGATGTACCTCCGACGACCGTTGCTAGTCTCGTGCTGCCTGGGAGACTGAACCGCCGCGTCTCCTGCCTCTTGACTGCGAGTGCACTTTGAAGTTCGCTCCCTTCTTGATCACCAACTGCCATCTTCTCCGTCCTCATCTTTGTGCCACCTATTTAAGTCGAGGGGGAAGAGGGTAGTGAGCCTCATCCCCATTTCTTCCCCCAATCTCCAAGTTTTCCCCGATGTTCAATCCGAGTGAGAGAACGACTGTCTTCTTCAAGCGTCATGGCTCACGGGCCATCCCGACCAGCTTCATGGCCATCGGGAGGGATCTTCGAGACCGGGCTCCACCGCACCCTATCGGTGTTTATCCTCCATGGGTGTTAGAGGAAGTTCCATGAAGATGGGGGGAACGATGCCATTGGAGGGCTAGATCGTTGGGCTCCTCCATGGTCGGCGGGCACGCGGCTCCCAACTCTGGGTCTTGGAGCATTCGTGCATTGGCTCGGTGGCTCGCTTGCTGGCTCGTCGCTAGGCGTTCCTCTCCTGGCTCTACCGGAAGCGACATCAGGGTGTGGTTTCAAAGCTCCTCTTCCTTGGATGTTAGACGAAAGCTCATGAGGTGGTTGTCCCCGAGGCCTCTTTGATAGTCCTCTAATGCTCGTGGCGCAACTTTGAAGGTTAGAGACACCTTGTGCCAGTCTCTTTCGCTTCATGAGATGTCCATCGCGACGGAGGGATCCGACGATTATTGCAACCTTGGGTCCATCTAGTCACGAGATGCGCTGCCAGACTAGATGCCTTCATTCATGACTTTAGAAGTCGATAGTCCTAGTGTTTAGGATAGTGTTGTAATCGGCAAAGCAGCGTTAGCCTGGGGGCTATGATGCATGCGTTGCTTTTTTCGATTTCCTTTTGTAATCACCAATGTCGGTTGTTTGACCGGCTTATTTCAATGATACTTGGCGTAAAGGGTTTTTTGCCCGAGCTGGTCGATCTCGCATTGCCGATTCTCGTGAATCTTTTTATGCAGCTAGCCTCGTAGTTGAGCCATTAGTGGGCTATGAGGGGATTTGTGCTCGCGTGCCACGGTGCGCTCAACCGTCAATCGAGAGAGGCGACGCTTGTTTGTCCTTCCCATCGGGTTTCCCTCACAGGGGAAGCGATTGTTGCAGACCAAGATAGAGTAGCCTGGTAGAATTTTGTTTGGGGTGTCGTCGAGGCACTCGGCGTTCCCAAGCGGTCATGATTCTTGGGGGACTCAAGGAGTTATTGATGGTTTTATCGACGACCAGATGGTGCGCCCCACTAATGGTCGTTTCGAGGCGAAAATGCGAGTGTTACGCCGTGGGCGCTTTTCGTTGATTGACCTTCATTGAGCTCGTCGCTCGGGATCCTCTCCCCTTCACACTGTGATCTCGAGCGTGAGTCTGGTCTAGGGTTTGGCCTTCGAGGGTGAAACGTTGTGTAACTGACACAAAGGTCAAGGTGTCGGGAAACGGCTTCGAGAGGGGCTTGAAGCTGGTCCCTCGTTTGGCGATAGGTGATGTTTGGGATCTTCATGCATAGCGCCCACGTACCATCGTATTTGCTTGTCATGTTATCTCTATTTAAACTTACTTTTTGTTCTAAGTGGAATGTGATTTATCCTAGTAGCCCCGTGCTTAACGTAGACGCGTTGTTTTAACACCGGGGCTGGCCCATGGAGCTAAAATGTCGCGTGATCAGTAGGGGCCATAAATGACGAGGAAGCGAGAGGTCAATGCGAGTCCTCTTTTCCCTTCGCACTTTTAGTCGCGAATGAGCAGGTTTCTGTTTCCTCTCAAGCTCGTGCACAGCAGGCTGACCTTGCCTAGGAAATGGTCCGTTAGGTTAGCCTCGGCAACCCTAAGCGAGAAGGATTGAAACATCGGTTACGCCCGGCTCGCCGTGGCATTGGGAGGCGGTTGAGAGGCGCTCAGGGAAAGGTCGCTAGGACGGTGACAAGCGAGTGCTATGTCGTGAAACACGTAGATGCACCTTCACGTGTGGCCCCTCGTGGAGTGAATCATATGCAGTCGCTACTGCTTGGCGCGGGTTGGATCGGGTCACTTCAAGAACTCGGGCAGCTTTAAGATGAGGTGTGCGGGCTGCTACTTTTCCATGGCTTCGTCCCATAGATTGGTCACATTATTCTAGGGCTAATGGTGAGCTGCATGTGCGATGGATGTGTTTGAGTAGAGTGGCCAAAATTAGAGATAGCGTCAGCGACCCGATGTCCGAGGAGAGCCATTGATGGGCGGGTCAGCCAGACTCAGGTGGTCGAGCCCCGGCGTCGGCGGCTCAAAGCAAGAGTTGTTGCTCGAGGCATAGGGAGCCCCGAGCATCGGCTCATAAGCCCGAGTTGTTTGCTCGAGTCGAAGCGATCCCAAGCGCTTTGTTTATGTTGGATTTGTTGTAGTCCTTGGACTACTGAGCTAATGGAGACACTTCTTCATCACTTGGGAGGTCATAGTTGGCATGGATGCGTCCTCTTGGGCTGCCTTGGGCTGATCGCTGCCGACTTGATGCCCTCGAGGAGCTGCGTTTGCCGCAATCGGGTAGCTTCCTTGCTCGACATGAAGTGGCTCTTGGCGGGACAGCTCGCGCATTCCAAATGCTTGAATCTTCTTGGCGTGGCGATGTCATTGTCGTCGTCGCACCTCCACTTTCAGTGTAGTTGCCGCTTTTGCACAGCGAAGCGCCGAGGGCATGTCAGCGTGAGGCGGCTCGAGTGCAACTTGGTTTCATCTGCTGCGTTGTGGCGCGCGGTGCGCTTTGGGGAGCTTCGCTTCTCGGACTCACGTGCATCCGGCGATGGCTGATAGTTCACCAAAGTGTGTCCGACAACTTTCTCGTTATGCGAGGTCGGACCACCACGGTTCCGAGTTTGATCTTACCGATGCGATCTTTGTCTGTGATTAGATTACCAGCGATGATGCCGCATGGCGGTACAGGTAACCTACGTTGTTTGTACGCCTGAGTCATTGTGCTCCTTTGGCAAAGGCTGTTGTCTTGGGCGATGTTTCTGTAGATTAGGTCGATTTTGCGGCGGCCTAGGCCCGGGTAGGCGTGACGGCGTTGCCACGGCGGTTGAATGATCTCGTGGTTCCCTACGGTATACTTGGCCACATGAGCCCATTCCCAGGCCCAGTGCGCCATGAGCTCATAGCCATCTTGCTTCTTGGGTGGAAGGCTTGGCCATGGCCCGATGATGAAGATAAATTACTGGGCCCCTGAGTAGGTG